>OX454272.1:2034963-2125350 GCA_949715065.1 Periphyllus acericola | reverse complement strand
TACACGCCGCCGACCCGTTGATCCTTCTCGTCCTCGGCTCCTGTCACGCGCGGCGGCCGTAATAATTTTCTCGTAATTGTTATTTGTTATAAAACAGCCGATGGCCAAAACGCACGCCTATAAGTTATGTTATTATTATTATTATTATTATGAATTTTTAATACGAAATTGTACTTTTTATTTTTTACTCGGTCGAGATACCGTCTTCGTCGTCCGACGAAAATAATTCAAAAAAACGCGTCCTTTCCGTTATCTCGTTTCGTCCGTCTCCGAGAATAGCATTACGATCACAACCCCTCGTCCGTGCTACATGACATTTCTACCAATCCGCCGTCTACCGCGCGCGCTCGCGTCCCACCACCACCAGCTCTTGTCGTGACTCGTAGGGTTTTCGCACCGCAAAAAGCTCTCGAGAAGTTTTTCCGTGGCCTTTGCCGGCAGAGCACAACGTCGTGCCCCGTTCGAAAACCAGTTGGCAACTGCCCGGCGTGTCAAGTGTGATCCTCGCACCCCCGCGCGTCTCCTCGTCGAGTGTCCGACGGAATGACCGCCCGATGACGTTTACAGTAATATTATCTCATTGCCCACGCACGTTATTACGATGATTGTCGACGCGATCTCAACGATCGGTGTTCAAGAGGTCGCAGGCGATTCGGTTGGGCATCATCAATTGTCCCGCGCCCACGACGACAAACCGTTAGAAATTATTGTTATTATTATCATTAAACGTGCCGCAGCTCTCGCCGTTTCACGGCTTCTTCGCGTGCTTACATCAATGTCCCCGTAGTTACCGATATCACGAAGCTCGTGCGCGTCTAACCGAATATTTCAGAAAAAGGAAAAAAACCGAACGAGATTTCGCACCGTCCGACCGCAGCGACCCGTTTTCGCGTGAGATTTCCGCGTGCGGTTTCTCCCCGGCAAGCGGTAGTGAATTGTGTTGCCCACTAGGATCCTTCGCGTCCGACAAACGCGCGCGATACGTGTCGTGATGATAAATCGTGATCGTGGAACGTGCGCCGTGTTTTATTCCACCCTCGAGTTCCCGACCGGACGAAATCGAATACATTTTACACGTTCATTATCACACGACGCGCGCGTTGGAACTAAATGTTACCCACTCCCCCCCCCCACCACACTCTTTAATTTCAATGTCTTTTAAAAATACGTTATATATATAATATATTCTTTTCATAACACACATTTCACGTCGCACATGCATTTCCAATAACAAATCAACGTTCAACTTTTCCTTTATACTTTTTATTTTATTTCGAATTTTTTTTTTCATCTCATTTTTTTCCGGTCGTTTCGTATATTTTCATTTCTGTCCTTCGTGCTCCCCCCTGTGCACATGCCATCCCTTTTGAGAGTGAAATGCCGATGTTATGTGCGACAACAGACACCAATAATGTCGTTTACAGAAACATTTTTTTTTCTTTTTCCCGTTCAGTACCCTACAAATGACATTTGGACTTTATTCATATTTTTTGTCGTACCCAATAACTAGATTTTCCTTTTTTTATTCCGATACCGATTTTCACTACAAAAAAGTCGCGATTGATTTTTTTCCTTTTTTTTTTCGTACCGTGATCATTTTCGCTTACGACCTAAACTCCTCTTGAAATTCTTCGTTCGCTCTTCGCTGTAATATTATAATGTTCACGAAATTACTTTTCAGTGTTGATTCAGTTCACTCGGTAATATTTATTTTTAATTAAAATTTGTAGCTAGGACTCAGAAACACTGCGATCCGTTCGTCGAATCGTTCTATAATACGTTCATATTATAATGTGCGAACTTAATGGTTAACTTAGTGGATCTCAAGCTCATGCGAGTAAAATGTTAAAAATACATAAACTGTGCATCAATATCAAATAATGATTATGATTTTTATTATACTTAGGTCTTCGTACAATAAATATATAATATGTTATTGAATTTTTGTTTTTGTGTACATATTTTACCAGGGTTACTTTTAAATACTAATCGTATATTTAGTGCGATGATATTATAATTTGTCTTCTATGTGTAACTAATTAAATCATCTTGTATAAAGTTTCTCCGTAGTGAGCATGTATAACAAATATGTATGTCAGATTCGAGATCGTAACTGCCAAATTTTGTTTTTTTTTTTAAGTGTATAACTCACTAAAATAATATTACGGTTACATATTATAATACTACGATGTTATTGAAAAATAAAAATATGTCTATCCCCACCTACCCTCTCGTCCATATTTGGTTGTATTGATTATTTCTTAACGTTCGAAACATAACTTATTAATATCGCGATAGGTATATAATTTACTTACATCAAAATAAAACAAAAACATTTTATTTTATGATTATGTATAATTGTGACTAATCAGAGGATATGGACGCCTGAACAAAAATCTAACCGCTGAAAAAACTGGTGGCGGATCTATGGATTAAAAATATTAATTTGCCCAAATGTTAGCTCCACCATATTATTATATTGTTTGATACGTACTCGTTTAGACATTTCGACTTCTTAACTCGTCTAATATAGCAAAAGATTCATGAAACATAAGGGTAAACTTTTGAAATATACAAAAATATTTTTTAATTATATTTATAAATTAATTAAAATGTAATAAAAACATTTTCAATATGTCAAAAATATATTCTTGTTTGGTTTTAATTTAAGTATTGTAGATTTCATAAAAATTGTAAATAATTTTTGAACTCACTCCTTAAATTTAAAACGAATTAAAAAGAACAAACCTAAGCGTTCCTGAAACTTAGAAATATTTGTCCTAAATCCGCCACTATATTAATTGTTTAACTCAAAATTTTACAAAACTTAGAATCTCGAATGTTATTGTTATATCTTTGACAGTTAATAAACCTGAACATCATAAAAATATTATTAGTTTACTCTCTCGTTATCTTATTACATGTTTAATTAATCATAATGATTATTGCAGTGTTCGACGTTTATAAAAACGAGCAAAAATTAATAATCAACAAATGACAAATTGCAATGTAACTATTAACCAAATGACAAAAAAAGTCTACTTTTTTTCGTATTTTACCAAATAACCTATTTTATTAATATTCCAAATAATTATTGACAAGCCGTCTGCACGAATAAGACAATTTTCAAATCCAATAGAAGTCTTATAGAACAAATACAACAAACTTTTACCGTAGAACACATATTCACACGTAAGGTTCATCTCTCTGGCCAATTATTTCAAGTATTCGTGTTTATTATTTATTAATTATTTAGTGTTAATTTGTACATACATACGAGTATATTGTATGTATATATTTTAAGAAAAAATAATTCTAAATTTGAGTTAACTATTATAAAGTCATGTATTTGTTTTTACCACGAACTGTGGTTACATGTGTCTGTTATTATAATTTGTGTAAAACTCATTATCGAATATACCAATATACGTTAATATTATGTTTAGGTTGATTTTTTAAAAATATCTTACTTCGATCTTAGTTAATTTGCAATACCAAATATTCATTGTATGTAAATCAATTTTGTTGTTATCCATCCATACCCTGTTATTAGTTTTACAAACACAAATAATATGCTAGTGTCCGGGTAAAAAAAACGTATTATTATTATTAATTAATATAATCATATTTATTAGTTATAACTATTATTATTATGATTATTATTATTATTATTATTATTATTATTATTCTAATAATTATTATTATTATCTCCGTGTAGATTAATATGGTTTTTTTTCTATATACCTTTGAAAACGTTCAGAGTATAATATTATAGTCAATTTGACTAAATATCGTTTGTTTTATAAATAACATTGTTTTTAATTTATTATTATAACTATTATTATTTGTTTTAATATTTTAACTATATGATGTTATTTCTATATTTGTCTTATCGTGCGTTAAAGTAGTATATTATGTTTCATTGGTATCTTATTTTTACTCGTAGACTTATGCAGGGTATTTTAAATTATATAGTTATTTATTAACCCTTGTTTCATAGACATTTGGACACAACAACTTGCTTGAACTAAACTTTAGTTTCATCTAAACGAGCTTACCCATTAGTTTTTTTTTTTTAGATATTTTGAACGCAAGAAAAATATACAACGCTTCATCGATATTTTTTTCTTATTTTACAATAACAACATAACAGCATTAACTTCTCAGAATAATGTTCAAGTTTGTACCTACGTAGGTCCGATTCTTTTTTTATACTGTTTACGATGAATTATTATTGAATTATAACAATAGAAGTGTGACTACCTAGACTTTGTGCATCTATGGGTAATTAAATAACAAATTTACAGTTTGGCAACCAAAAATTAATCATCACCTTAACATAATAATATATTACAATAGTTTTGGTTGTGAAACAAAATACGTATACTTTCCATGTGTTGTCGTTACGTTATGAAACAATTTAAAATGTTTGATCTGATTAAACTGAAATAACTACGAGTAATAATAATTTATAAATTTAAATGTTTTGTAGATAATGTGTAAAAAGAATTCTGTTCATTATATATGCATGTATATATATTTATATATTTATATATATATATATATAAATATATATATGTTGTTTGTTTTTAATACATAAATCAACTTGTGTAGGTTTTACCAAGTCGTTTTAAGTTATGAGTCGTTTACGTGTAAATAATATCGATAAATATTATACATCAAATTGATAATGTTGTATTATATTAGTAATAATGTTGTAAATTAAGATTACCAGTTTTGAGTATTCTGTGCTCAATTGTTTTAGCCATTTAGGCTACAATATATAAGTGCCACTTTTTATAGATAAACGTTTTAGGAACAATAATATATTATTATAATTATTATTATTATAAAGAGACAAAACCGATGATATATATATAAAAAACAAAAAAAAAAAACAAAAAAACAAAAAAAAAACATTGTAAATAATAATTTATCCGTTCTGAAGATATATGAATGTATGGTACCTACATATGTGATTATTAAAAAACGAAATAAAAACTAGAATTTGGAGTAAATCATTTAAAGTCGCGTAGCACTTCTTCGTCGCCACCCGATAGTATGGGCAACGTGTAGGTGATCATATTATATTATATAATGCATAACATGTACCGAACACGGTGCCGTCCACCGGTTAAGGATTATAACTTTGGTACGAAAACATATTATATGTAAATTAAAACCGTACGTGCAGTGGGCTCTGTGGGGCGCACACGCTCGTTGGGAAACGGTAAGAACGTCAAAACGTCATTACCGCTCAGCCGGTAATGACAGTGTTTTCGGGTATAGACGCCGTTGTCAGCGCACTTCGAGTCCCAAACAGAATGTTGGGGTCGTCTTGCTCACGAGAACCGAAGCTTTGGAAGAAACCCCGGGCTTAGCGTTGTCACGGTTTCCTGTAAATTACAACCCCGTTTGGTAATTTAGCGTATTAGGTAACATCGTAGACGCGTTCATATGATATGTATGCACTATGCAGATTAGCCGCGTGGACGGTAAGCGCATGTGTGCTAATCAGGACGTTTCTCTCGGAATGCACTACTCCTAGGAGGATTACAAACGTCCTTGTTGCCGATGTGGGATGACGACGTCAACGAAGCCGTTTGTAAGAAAGTCAAATCCGTCACCGGAAATCAGGCGGGTCCTAGGTGTACGGAACAGAAGCACCTTCACGTCACTCTTTGTAAAAGTTAACTGAAAATTATTGGATAATAAAATAGGCATAAGGTAACAGAAGTGAAGAGGTTAGGTTGTTGACTGAATTCATTTCGTTTCTCTTGAAACAATCGACATACATCTCGTGTCATGTAACGGTATTTTGAAATGTATTTTCGTATAAGACGGTTGAACTGCGATGTATTTTCAATTATGACATCAAACTTCAATGCGACGTCTGATCGAAGTCGATGTGGTTCGATCCGGTTTCTTTGCAAGCGCAGCAATAAAATGCGGTTGTTCTTTGACAAATAACACATATTGAACAGAACGGTGAGACCAAATATGTGAAGAGTAAATAGAAGAAAAGAAATGATATAACATTTATATTTATCAATTCAGTCAGTAGGTACGTCAATAGCGAATGATGTATAGATGATACCTGGTGGTATCGATAATAATTATTGTTTATCGTTGAAAAATAAATCATTCTGTACTTCTACTTGGTATGTATCGAAGAATATTCGTGCACGTACATCATTTGACACACTTATTTTACATTTACATATCGTAAATATATCATGTTTACCGTACTGTGTAAACTGTTAACATTTATTAAGTCAACAATGATATTTGCTTTTTCACTAAGTTCGCACCATGTATATAATAGCGGATTCATAAGTATAATAGTTTACTGTTTATAGGACCGATCGCTCTGAACGTGCAGCAGACCATTGATACATTTTTTTAGAAAAATATTTAGATTTTTGAGAAAATGATCCTAAAAATTGTACTACCGCTAATGGTATTATCGACTCTTGGAGATTACTATGGTAACGACCACTGCTAATTAATCTTACACTATTTAAGTTTCAAATTTTATAATTAATTAATTTTCCATAGGAACGAATAGTAAAGTTACTTGTTTTGTATTTATATGTTTTATTTATGCGATACATGTTTTTAGGTGTTCAATGTGGTATAACAGAAGCAGATATAAAGAGTTACAACACACATCGTCAATACGGTAAAGGATTATTTATAGGATTACGAACATTTGTTTATTTTATTTATATGTGATACAAATGAACGGTTTAAACATTATTATTTCGGATTGATTTAATAGTTTCCGTAAACAATGGTGATATTTACATTTTTGTTTTGCTTTTTCACGCCAAAATTAAAATCTAGTTGCTAACGAAAAAACTCACCCTCCACAATGCCATGAATATCAAGATTACTTTAATACAAGTAATTTGGTCATAATCCACCTGCGATTCCCTCGCTGCGTGATACTTAGAGACAACCATCGCACTGCCCCTTATCACCGTAAGATCCCGCCAAGTGTGCTCTATGCGCTATGGCCGATGAATGATGTCTTTTGTTTAAAAAACTTATTAAAAACCGCAGAATAAATAGTAGAAATAGTAGACAAATTCCGTCATCATTTTTCTACAGTCAAACTTGGTTAACACGAAATTGAAGGGAACCCGGAAAAAAAGTTCGAGTTATCCAAATAAAATGTTAAAACAGTACAATATATTAATTCTTATATATTTATTATAATATATAATTACAAATATTTACCGTTTATATGATATTATGCATAATTTTTAAAAAGGTACGCACAAACAATTAAATCCGGTTAGAAAATTATTTAAAAAAATATATTTTCTTTTGTTTGAGTTTTGCAGTTGATCGCAGCATTTTTGCAGTGAATCGTTCTATTTTATTTAAAGCTTCGAAAAGTTCATCACTGACCTCTGGTTTGTTTTCGTCTTCAATCGCCTCAGCTTATAATGCATCTGTGCTTGTGTAATCGTGGGAAGGGGAGTTCGGTACAGTAATTTTTCTCTTTCTCATCCAATGGTTGAGTACATCGAAACTTCGGGTTATTCACGAAAATATTAGACTTCAACAAGAGTTTTTTGCATTGTTTAAATAGGGAATTCTAGGGACCGGGGAAAAATTTCGAGGTACCGACGATTTCAAGTTAAAGAAGTTCGAGTTAACCAAGTTCGACAATGATTTTGTCTATAAGTAATGTCGTTCTTAGTTATAAGCAGATACAACAGTCATATGCTAATATCACTGCCAACACATCACCTTTAGCTACGCCCGAAAACTTGATTTCCACATTTCTTAATGATTTTAAAGCCATAATTTACCCATTGCTACTTTTATAACAGTTTTATAACATCTTCTTCTGTCTTAGATGCCATATTCTTGAAACCGAATTATTAAATAGTCCACTAACATACTTCCTTATTTTTGTCCTAACGTCTCTCCTTCTTATTATGGCAACATAGGTACTATAGTAATTATCTTTACTCGCTATATACTATCACCCATTTTATGATCCGTGACTTTTCAATTATTGCTCATCTAACAATGTCAAAATTGTATAACACGGAATAACGTCGTTCTTCTGTACGCTGTTGTCTATATTTAATTGTCGAAATTAATAGTATGTATTAAATTTTAATAAAAAAAAATGTATTTAAAAATTAAGTGGGCACGAATTTTCTTTGATTATATGACTGTTTGGAAACAATTTATGGTGATATTTATCATAATATCCTAAGCTAAGTTAGTGTTGGACGTTAGTTCTTGTCAGCTCTGTATCTAATCGCATGGTCGTGGAATTCGTAAGTGTCGAAGAACGAGAAATTAAATCATTCCCGATAGAAATATAGAAATGATACGATGTAATGTACAACCGTTGTAGAAATTTGGAACCATTAGACAGTCATAACGAATAAAATAAGATTTATGACGTTTTGGTGAACATAATATTTTCCAAGGTAAAATAATAATTGAAATAAAATAACATCCACGAAATTGTATAAATGAGTTATGAGATCGACAACGGGTAAAAATAACGAATGATAAAAAACAATTTAATCAAAACGTGATTTATTAATATTTTGTTTACAATCTGAGCGCATTTTAACAGTATGCTTGTAATTTATTATCGTGTTTATGTTTACTTAAGTTACATGCATATTATTTTCAGATGTTACGCAATTCTTAAATTACGGCATAGACGATTTTGGTAATGTATGGTCTGATTAAAGTTAGGAAACATTGTCGCGCTTTTACTTCTCGCGATATTTTTAATTTAAAATTGTATTTATTTTTTTTAATTCACTCTGGTCATAACACATGGAAGGTTACATGTGGTTGGCTTAACTCATAGGGGTACAGTTTTGGGTGCGTGATGGAATCGTCGCATGGGGAGGGAGGTTCTCCCCTATGTCCCGAAAACCACCGACGACCTGGTTCGAACCGGCGCGGCGACCGTACGCTTAGATCAGCCACCTTATCCACTTGGACACGACATCCCGTTTATATGATAAACAGTACTAATATTTTATACACAATACAATACAATGAATAATGATACTGCCTAGTGTATTTAAGCTCTGTCGGAGTTATTTAAAATTAGAATTTTGAAATAATCTCATTCCGACTAAACCCGGTTGAACACAAGTAACTTCTTCTAATCGTTAGACAAGCTCTACCTCATTCTTATAACCACGCTGTCAACCGGCGACTTATGTTTGTATACATCACCTAGACTTAACACAATTACACCCAACGTACACGCATACTAGTCAATATTGTGGTGTTCTTGTAAAACACTGTTCGCGAAGTACTCGAAACGAATCTCATCGCGACATTGACTAATTTCTTAACACTCGAAATCGAAGAGAAGCTTGCACGTTATGCTAGATCGCCAAACATGTGCGATCCAGCAGTTACGGCCTATGTTAGTACATTTTTATTGGTTTTGCATTATTTCGTAGGTTTTTTCACATTCGACGTAACAGTCGTTTTAATAATTCCCGCTTATCTGTTCGGCGCAAACATTCAGATGTATTAAGTGTACAAGACAATATAATTTTTCTGATTATGCTCTCTTTTTTTTTCAGATACGCACAACCGTCAGTGTTATCTGGCGTTCTTGGTATATTTGGCCAAAAATCTGTTCATCGATACTGACCGTAATAATATAGAAATACACGCATATTATATTTAATTTAAAATATGACACGTAATAATCTTGTGCACCGTTCCCGATCAATAAACGATTTAAAAGTTTAAAACAATTTCCTTGGGAGGACGTGATACACAAATGTGCACCACGCGCACATAACGTTCCACGGACTGACGTGGTGAATTTCGAACTGTTGCATGCTAGATCGTGTTCGTGGACCTAAAGAAATGAAATAATCGTTTTTCAATGATTTGTAGGTAGAAAAAATGCACAGTGTGCGGGACAAAACCTTTCGATACAAATTTAGTGTGAGATTCTTTCTTTTTTTTTTGTTTTCATGCCCATACCATTATATCCAAATGTTGATATAAAGTTATTATATTTTCGACAACTAATCGCAATATTTTTTCATAACCACACGAAAAACTTAAATTTTACCAAATAAGTTCATTAACGTATTCTCGTATGCATGGTAAAAACCGCTACATAAAAACCTTGCATAATGAATATTATTGCACGCTGTTATTATCCCGCGTAAGACGTACTCTCATGCTTAAATTGAATTATGAACGTATCACGTCCTCTTAAACGGTCGATAGACCCGAGTGCCTAACCGGTGCATGTAGCGGATATCCGCAGTGCGGTACGATGCGACGAGTACTACGGTACTGCCATATTCCCACTAAACATTTGCAACATCTCAGCGTCGTCAGTTTAAAGTAACATTTGAAACATCGTATAGCAATTAACACGCGATCAATTCGTACGCTCGCACGTTGGTAACACGGTCTGACGATAAAGAAGCGTGTGGCTGAAAATGGATCGTAGTTTTTATGTTCATTTTTTTTAAATAATTACGTACCGGACGCTAAGAATCTAAGACCTCTCACTTCAATCATAAAATTATCAATCCGTCGGATCTGGCATGAACCGTTAAAATTACTCCAAACACTCCGGGTATGATTGGAGAGATTCAGTTGAAGTTATTATTACCTACCGACGACACGTTAACTGGCACCATGAACTTAACGAGCATTATCACGCTCTCGTAATATTTACAACTGACACAACATTATAAAATAACATGTACATCATATTTTACCGATAATAACAAGTTTTTTATGTTTTATTTTGTGTATCAGCAACTAAAACTGATAAAAATATAAATGACATTGAAGAGTTCAGTACGCATATAAGTCGTGTGCTTAACGGTAAGTTTTCGAAAAAACACTCATCAGTAATTAAATTTAAGTTAATTACTTTATGCGATTGCATAATTAATTTAGTGGGAAGAGTTAAGAGAGATTGTTTTACATGAAAAAACAATTCCAATTTATAAATCATTGATTATTTTTAGTTTTTCAGCATATTTTAGTTTTAATATCGCAAAAACTAGGATAGGAATTTAATGGAATAATAAATAATTCAACAAAAAATAAAGTGTTGTAGGACACCTGGTCTAGAAGATACGTAAAAATAGTTACCAAATGGGTCAGATTAACTAATTTATTTAAATGATCAATTTTTATAATATATTTCAAATACTATTTATTCTTGTAATTAGAGTTAGTTTTGTATAAAAAATTTAAAAAAATCATTTTTAGAAACGTCTTATTGTTTTTATTATATTAACAATTACGGTACAGTCAAATTTTTTATTCATGACTTAATGTCAAATCTTGATTAATATTTTTAATTTCTTTACTCTTAAAAACCGATACGATTGGTACATGGTAACCGAAATCAGATGCATATGTTTGTAACCCTATTTTTTATAAATCGTTTAAAAACAACACCAATATAGTTGCGCTATATCATTGTTCATAGTTAAATTTTAAGTTTTTCCAAAATAATATGATTAAATGGCTCTGATTTTTCATATGCAAAATAACCGTTGAAGTCTCCATGCATTATTATTGGAGTTTTGTGTGTGTATCGCATCCAAGTAGTTTGCAAATGCGCTGTGGCTAAAATAACAGTGACGTCCTCGAGTTACTGACCCAGTGAAATGTAAATAACGACCAAGATGAGTACAAGATGTGCACCGTTGAGTGTCATTAATACGTATATGATACATGCATTATCCATACATTATAAATACATCTAAGCGTTTTTCATTTATTTTCTTGCGACGAAAAATGTTAATTTAAAATTGAAATGCCTACTGCAAATTAATCACCATTAGAACGTAAATACGGAAGGCTTACACAAGTATTTCAGAGTTCAATATTGATTAATGTTGTGTAAGCACCGTGATAAGAGCCGATCAATTTATAAATGTATATTATGAATAATGTGATAACAACTGAAGATAACGCGAGTAGGAGAGAAATTGAGACGGAAAAAGGACACACATTTTATTAAAAATACGGAAAACAAATTACAATTTTTGAACTCGGCAACGCCTATTATTTGATCGTGTAATATCGCCTTAGACCGTGGGGTTAATTTCGGTCGGTGTCTGTAACGGTTATTGTCAGTTGACTCATGGCATGGCCGGAGGGGTAAAGAGCTCAAGCTCCAAAAAATTTCAGAACATGATTCGACAAAAATATTTACAATTTTCTAAACATCTTTATAATTAATAAGCTTATAACAGTGTCTAAAATGTGTGTAACAATATAATTTCAGTTGAATTTACGTCGAGATTGGACAGTGCTACAATTTATTTGCACGAAAAAGTCATAGGTAATCCACGCGAAGAATGATATTATCTATGATTATATGTTTGTAAACAAATACTCGATACAATGAAAATGAAATTAAGTCAAGAGTATTTGTGTGGACTTTTTTTAGCTTATGCTCAAGCGAGGAAGGTTGATTATGTAAAAAAAATGATGGTTGGTACAGCAACTGATGTAATAAGAACGGGTCTCAGACTTTATTTATGGAAATCCGAGAAAGGTAAATAACAACGGATAGATAATTGGTTACAAACATTTTATATATTTTTCATTAATTTTACAAAATAATTAGTGAGTTATTTTATGTGCTTGTGTCCGTAGTATGTTATTTATTGTATGTTTAAAATAAGCGATGAATAAATTAACAAGAGTTATGTTATTTTGCAAATTTCAATTATTTACCCCGTATTATACAATTCGTTTAAGACGTAAATAGTCTGCGTTACAAAAAGCTTTCTATTCTATCGGTGTATGCAATTCGAAAAAATAATCTTATCTCGAACATTCTATCGACAATCGCACTCACTGTTATTTTGCTATAATATACTAGTCTTATCTCTAGATGAACAAAATTATTGGACTGTCAAAATATTTTCTATTCATCGAAGTAAATCGTTTTTGTTTTTATTTTGTTTAGAAATAGAACTTCTTAGAGAGTATAGAAATTTGTTCGTACTACAAGAAGCGACAAAAACATCCTACGCCATGTGCTTAGACAATTTTCGTCACCGTAAGTCTGAATGAATGTATATCACATTAAAGTTGATAATCGAAATGTTTATGTTGCATTGATATAATGATGTGATGTGTTTACGAATTATGTTTTATGTTTAGTTGCAACACCGACCGTACAGATAGGACAATTGTGTTCGAAAGAGTACAGAATTGTAGTTGGCAGATTACAAAAATACAAAAAAACAGAACTAAGAGATTTCGGCGCCTTGACACTTTTTTTGACGGAAGGTAAGCTGTGAAATATTCCATGTGTATTGTTTCAGAGCGTTTAAAATCGGTAATACATTTGAATTGACGTTTCGCGATCGTTTAAACTCGACAGACATTAACACATCTTTCGTTTTTTGCTCTCACGTCATAAGCTGTTCCGTCCATACTGTTAGCTGGTACGTACAATCTACACCAGTGTACCTACGCGTAAAAGGTGCGAGCCTTTTAGACGGTAACATGCAGATGACGGTTTTTTTTTTCGTTATCATCTCCTGCCCGAGTTCCACCATTAAAATCCCAGTGGCGGCTCGTAGATAGGGGTGATGGGGCGATCGCCCCCTTCTATAACTAATATTTATTTCTAATTTATAAGTTAAATATTAAATTCCAAATGTATATTGTAGTATAACATTGTCAAAAATAAATATTGTGTTTCCTGTATTTACACTAATAAATATTACGAAAACCGGAAAACATTATCAGACAATGGAAGCTTAAAAATAAATCATTCAACGCTGTAGCTTCTGAGAATCGATAGCCAATATCAATTTGCCCGTAAAATAGTCAGTGTTCCGGTGATATCGCGTTCGTGACGTCCTGGAACGCAACGGGTAATCTGTATATTCAAGATAATTATTTTCCAATCCGGAGACGACTGCGTCGTGGTCACTATCGTAGAACCGAATGGGGAATATATTATTTAAATTAAAAGTTAAATTTATTTTTTGTAAAATTTAAAGTAATTTCCATTTCTTTGGATATTTCCTGCCGTACCCTGCGATGAAGGTCACGTAAGTGATACCTTGAAACACTTTGATCCCATAAAACATGTGTGTTGGTAAATTAAACTTATACATTTTTCACTATCCATTTTCCATTTATCCATTTCCGACGTACGAACGTTAATGACATCCGGACAAGTTCGGATTGTTTTCGTACGTCAAAGTTCAACGTGCGTATACGTACGAACGAATCGCACCCAGACTGCGCGCTCACATAGTATTTGGTAGATCGGGATCGTCTGTACGTGTACGTACAAGTTCGCACGAATCAAGGTAGTAAAGTCGCTCGTTATTACTATGATCGGAATACAAGCACTATGAAGGGGGACCACAATAATAATAATACTGACGCCGGGGCGATGATTTTAATGCACGGATTCCGAAGTTGCGTGGTCGCGTGTGTTTATTACATACTCGAGGTTTGTCAGAAATTCAAATCTCCACAAAGACTTTCAAATCCAAGAAATCGAAGATCATATAAAATTATTAGCAAAATACTTCCACTGCTCTCTTCCAAACTCATCAGGTGCAATTCACTACGACCTTCTCACTCACCCAACTCATCGTCGTTTAAAAATAGGTCGTCCCCACGACCTCCTACACTAAGACACTTCTCAACATTCAAATCATCACCACACATGCGCTTCATCCAGATCTGTTACTTATAGTCATTAAACTATTGTAATTATCATGTGAATACCTGTTAAAAAAAAAATATATTAGTAAATTGTCAAATATCCATAGATGTAGATAGCCTTTGGCTAGGAATGTCTTAATTAAAATAATAAAAAAAAAAAAAGATTACAAAAAAAAAAAAAAATTACATACTCGACCGGTCGTAACTCTAATCAATTATTATTTATTTTCAATTTGGTATTTGTTTCTATAAAAATTAAAACCATACATTGGAATTATTTCATTTATTAAAGTTTGTATTTTTATTTTTCTCTAAAAAAGTGTTGACAATTTATACGCATTAAATGGATTTAATTGAATAACTATTATTGATATTATTCGTGTTCGATACTTTCCATAAACAAGCAATTTTATATCGCCCTCCCGCTTTCAAAGCACACGAGCCGCCACTGTAAAATCCACCGTGATTCTAACGAAAACCGTCCTCTAACGGGATGCGCGGTCTCACCTTTCCGGCGGACGGGACAGTCGAAGCCGACGATGCTCTCGCGCCGGTTGTTCCACGAGAACTCGTCTCCCTTTCGTCTACATTTAGTCCACGGTTCATTCTAATAATCATGTTCGGACCTAACCGGTTAACTGAACGGTACATCTACCCTACGCGCACCCCACGTACACCCGTGCGTATCGTCGGCGTCTTGTTCGATTGTTCTTTCAAATGGTCATATTTTCTAATATTTCTCCTTCGATTGCATGATTGCAACGGTTATTAACGGTTACATTGTGTTTACTATATTATTATGTTCTGTGTTCGATCTAGATGAATTTGACATTTTACGAAATGATGAAGACAATAAATCCCGGAGTTTGTATAATACTTTAAACATGTTTATTATATCTTATTGTAAATATTTAAGAAAGTCTTTGGATGTAACGTTATTATTGACGTCTTACTCCATTTGACTTGTGATCGTTTTTTTTTTTGCTTGACTATATAATGCAACAACTCATGGTTTTTAAATAACATTTTTATTTTATATTGTAAATCTGATTAGAGAGCAGATTCATTAAATCAGATTAGTCACGATTACATTTTGTGTTTCTTGATTTAATTTCAGATTTATACATCATTGAATATCTAGAACAAATTGTAATCGAAGTAATACGAGGCTTGACCACTGTCCTATACCAAATAGATTGTAAATAAAGCATAATAATACAAAAATCGATAAAAATATAAAAAGATCTATGCTAACACAAATAAAAACGAATATAAAAACACGTTTTTAAACATTCATTTTTTCGATAATTAATCAGTTAATACATTTAAAATTATCGGAAAACAATTTCGAAAGTTACTTATAGTGATGATATAATAACTTCCCGAAAGATTTAAATATTCTTAAACTTAGTACTCCTCCACATTAGAACTTCCAAATCATAATTTCATCACTAAGTACCTTACCGAAATTAATTGGACTGAAATTTAGATCATACACTTCCAATACGTTTTTCAATGTAATTTTGAAGATCTTAAGGTTTAGTTGTTACGTAATAAAAAATTTTAAGTACGACTAAAAATCTTCAAGGTATATGAACGAATTGACTAAAGGAGAAGGCATAAGCTATAAATTATTTTAGTAATGATTTAATCTACCGAAAATATATGAATCCATTTTTTTACCGTTTTTACTAAATATTCGAATAGTTAATTAATAAAAAATAAAAATAAAAACTTAGTGTTAAGCAACAAAATTACGAATGGTATAATTTTTGCTTGACTATTTTAGAACAAACTGTATTAATAGAAAAATAGTTTTACTACCTTATATTCCAGAAGCGTACAGTTTCCCAAATGATACGAGTATTCAGGCGGAACTTTTAGTAATATTAAAACATTTATACCAAAAAGTCACGGATACGACTCAAGATTTGTACTTGCTGCTTAGAATGTCAAGTAGATAAATCACATAATACATAACTAGTTTATTAAATGGTTTAATTCGTAAAATTAAACGGTACTAAATCATTGTTATTGTTTTTAGATAGAGAAACTTACGTGTCATATCAGTACAGGTTGTTCAGTAATTATTTTCAAATTAAATGGTCGGATTTGTTTTCGAATGGTAATTATATGCAATTATATAAATTAAACTATTATGTTTCAATAAAATTATTTTAAAAATATATAAATATTTACGTACAAGCACAACGTCTAACTCTGTTAAAAATAAGGATATCACAAAATGCACGTTTTTCCCCTATCAGTTGTTATTGTTAAGACAAATAAAATACACACACGTTAAAACTAAAATGTATTTTATAGATTTTAAAATATCTATGTTAGCTTCATATTTAAGTGGCTGAATGATCCATTAAACTTAAAAGGAAAAGGGTGGATTCAAAAACATGTGTTGTGATTCAAAATCATTAGGATTTATATATATCTTAGAAAATATGCATTTGATTTTGAAAATGCGAAGAACTCCGATCCTTATACTAAATTTTTCTAGAAATTCTTGTAGTTCAACTTCAGACTAGTATAAGGTCTGAATATCAACATGAAAAATCCATTGGTATAGAAAAAGACTACCTATATAAGATTCATTCATCGTTTCATTTGAAATTTCAAAAAAATAGTAAAAACTTTACGAATAATTGTTATGGTTCTAAAAATACCGAATATTAAGAGAACTTATCATAATTTTGTTTGCATAAATAAAGTACTCGTGTTATCCTTAACTTATTAATCATTATAAAATTAATTTTTAGTGCCAAGTTCCTTCGGAAAAAGTAAACTATTAAAGCGTATTTTATACGTGATATTTTATTTATTATATTATATATACATACTTAGTAAACTTATGTCATTATAATAAATAGTTTTACTGTCTTATTTTTTTGCTATTAAGCTTCAAACTACGATTTTGATGTTTTACTCGTAAATCATCAATATCATATAGGGGTTAAATATTTTTAAAAATGTATAAATTTCTACGGTATTCAACGTAACTGATTCTATTGACTAAATCCATAAAAAAGTGTTTTTACTCACAAGAAAAGTAAAATATAATTATTAATTTTAAGTATAAATTACATGTAGGTACTATTTTATTTTACCATAAAATATCAAATCAGCTGCTTCTGCTCTATTAGCGAAGTTCTAAAAAAAACCGTCAACTAGATTTTTCTTTAGTATGCACATTCGAAGCTACGAATTGTTTGACGATATTGGAGAACATGAGCTAGGTATTTAGGTCCCTGTTACTTTCACAGTTTTTTATTTATTATTAAGTATGCAAATACAAATAAAGCAATACTGTTTACTGGGTGCTTAACACTTTTTATTATTTGACTTATTCACTTTGAAGATGTTATAATAAAAATGCTGAGGTTCTAATGCACTGAAATTAATATACATACATATAATTATTTGCTTTTAGACAACACATCTCCTCAATTTGTTCACATAAGTAAATCATAATTATTATTTTTTTTTTTTATAAAAATCGACTTTTTTATAATTTTTTATTTATTTTATTTATTTGGTAATAAACTTGAATAATTTTTTAATTAATTTATCATTTCAATCGATGTAAAAGTGTATATTTCAATATCTGATTATTTATGATAAATCGTTTTACAGATTTTCAAGATTTTGATGGAAAAAATGAAAAAAGTAAATTATTATACATATTTCCATACAATATTTTAAGATTATATATATATATATATATTTTTTATTATTCCTACAATGTTATTCAAGTATAAAGAAATGCTCTTAAAATGTAACACCTAATAAATGCATTTTATTTTTTACTTTCAAAAAATTGTATAGAAAAGATTATATTTAGTTAGAGATACCACAGAAAGGCAAAAATTGTGCTTATTAATTTCAACTACTGTTATAATATATTTAAATTTTGAAAATGTAATTAAATAATCTTGGTTGTAAATAGGTTTCTGTTGGTTTCTAATTAATGGTTCTAATTAATCAATCATAAATCATTTTTCAGGTGACGCAACGAGTCAAAAGACAGAAGGTAAATGATAATAATAGACGTTTTTGAGTATAAATATAATATATATGCATGATTTTGGTATACTATGATATTTAAATTTAAATATTTTTTCAGAAAACCAAACGACTGTAACGAGTCCAAAGAAACAACGTAAATGATAAAAAATTCGACTTTATAGAGTATAAATATAATTTATGATTTTGGTGTCCAATGATATTGAAATTTACAGTTTTTCACTCATGGAACTTCATGGAGTCTTTTTTTATTATTATTTACGAATAATATTTTTGTATACATATTTACATATCAGCTGTATTTCCCTTTTCTTAATATTAATATTTAGACGCACACAAAAACTGGAAAGGTTAATTACTGGTGACTTAATATCTGGTGACTAGATATTTCGAGATAGAAACCGACAAAAAGAGAATTCAATTCGGTAAAACGGCGATTTCCGAAAGGTCAACACCAAAAATGAAAAGACGAAAACATAATATTGTTTTAGTAATGAAATACTAAAGGCTATAACTAATGAATCTGGATAGGATAGGACCGAACTGATCTGAAGCTAAGATTTTGACTATAAAATGTCGGTGCAAATTTTCTTTTCACAACTCAAGTTAATTAGAATAAGACATCTGTCAAAATGGAGTGAATAAATGATTGTCAGACTAACCATGATTACGACCACAAGACAATCAAACTAAACAGACATTTTAACAATAACCTATGTACTTGTGCTGAACTTAACTGGCCAAGGACTTCATCCAGGTTCTTCTGGAATTAATACTTTTCAGCACAACATTGTTTCTATAGATGAAAATGTACAAATGCGCATATAGTTATTGTATTCGTTTTTCTTGTTATAGAATTATATTGTATTATAATTATGCATCAATAGCAATGCATTAGAAATATCACAGTAGACAATAGAAAAATTAATCATTATATTTTCAATTCGTTTTTCAGAAACATCGGCACAACACATCAATTCGAGAAGTAAATTGTGCAAAAACTACATATTACTGTCGTCAATCACGTTCAATTTGATTGCAACACGAAAAACACAAGATTTGTATTTATTTATCAAACTTGATTTCTTTAACACAACGTGTTAACTTTAAACGTGCGGTTCTGCGACGGTCCGACACGCGAAAAGAAAATTGCATTGTTAAGTTTCCATCGCGGGTCGAATACCCGTATTGCTATAAGTTAAACGACTATAATGTTTCCTGAATAATTACGTAAGCCTTTTGTAAAACATTATCCGTCAAAAAGGTTAGGATGTCGTAGGTTTCTACGTTTCGACAGGGGGAAGCGTTGGGGCCACTAATAAAACTGCAACCAGTTTGGACCAGATATTAATGAAGTCGTTTGGACCAATTTTATGTTGATAAAATATTTCACGATTAGATAACTTGTTCACGAACAAAACCAACTACAAATTATGCACGAATATAATTTATTATATAACCGGTTCGTTTAACCAATTGGGTATCCCAATCGATAATTGAAATTATGGCTACATTGGCAAACGTTGGATCTGATCGCCGTGTAAGTACGTGAACAACGACCGTGTCAGCTACTACATAGTAAATTCAAATCGCGTAATGGATATACAAATCGAAAATGTTTTAGAAACAAAACGACGTAATAAGTGTGTAATAGTCGACAATTTTAGATTCAGTAAGTGTAATGTTTTAAAGAATCGTAATATTCGTTTTCAAATCGTTGGTGTAACGCGACTATTATAGTTGATGATAAGCTAAATGAAATAATTGAAACCATTTTTAACCATGCCAAAAACAGTCCTAAGCCTGTTAAAATAAGAAGGGAAACGCTGGTCCGAACGAGTTGTGTAAAAATGATTTTTTTTTAGCCCGAATGGATCTTCACAATTGGTCCAAACGGGTTGTAGCCTTCGGCATTACTGGTATTACGACGGTCAAGGTTTAAGTTTAAACTCTTGCATTACTCTTCTTATTATGATTATATAGGTATCACATGAGTACCGGATCTTGTCGTCTTGCTGTTGTACCTGATTGATGATCATTTATGTTTAATAATCACTTGGATTTGAATTAGTTATTAACGCACAGCTTATCAAATATATAATTGATTATAAATTTATTTTTCAGCCTCTGAAACCGACGAAGAATGTAAATTATATATCATTACTCATTTTATAGTTTACAAACTTTTATGACGTGCAGTTTTATATAGATACGAGAATATGAAAAAAACACTTATTAAATATCATCCTCGATAGTTATAATTATTATTTTCACTATACATTGTGAATACCAAATATACTCAAATTTATATGAAATCGTCATAACATATTTTTAATTCATAATATGTGCATGAATAATACTCAAAACATTTAATTTATAAACTCATAAATTACAGTTGAATCGGAGTTCGAAGAAGCACATTTTGGTAAATAATAACAATTACATTCAACGTATAACTTCGTTGTTTCAAACGGCTTATTTATTCAGAAACATAATGACACTAAAATAATGATAAAAACACAAAATTTCAATCGACGGTAAAATCTCAAATTTAAAGAGGATCATAAACAATATATACATTTTATAAATGATACATTTACCACTCAAAAACTTAAAAAAAATAATATACGAGTACATCTTTTTATTATACCATTAACTTGTTGATCAGACATCCAATTCTGGGCTTACAAAACCTGAATATTTAACTCATATTTTTTGAATCATTTGTATTTTTTCAACTAATTTGGATTCCATAAAAAACATTCCTGTCGAATCCGGTACGATTTTCAGAAAATAAATCAATTGCTATCAGTTATTCTTATTTAAAATAATAATAATTAAAATGGAATCATTTTTTTCAAACGCTATGGAATTGTTAATATGATTACAATTTGAAGTCTGGGGTTCGAAAACTATGGGTCACGAAGGATTTAAATATATAAATTTAATATATTAATATATTTTAAGCATACTAAAGACTTAACAAAAACTATGTATAATATGTTTCTCAGGGGTTTTTTTTCGATTTACGCTTAAGACACTTTCTTTCTCACTCTTGAAAAGTGTTCTAAGCAAGTTGCACTAAAATTAATTCAAATATTTTTAAATTTTTCAGCTAAATTTGAGATCATCCATCAAAGTAAATTTTTTATGTACAGTTACTTATTTAAGACTAAAGTTAGACTACTACTTCACTTATAATTGAGTATCAAATAATGATATTAATGTTGTTTTCAGTATTCATTGATTTTATTCCTACATTTTGCAGGCTGGGAACTTTAATAAATGATATTAAATTTGAATAATGGATACTGCTATAATTAATTTATACATTTTACTATAAACTTAAAATTATCTCCAAATCACGATCAACCGGATTATCATACTTCAAAAATTCCCATTTAAATAATAATAGAATACATTCTTCTTAAAATAAAAAATGGATTACACAAAAATGAATATGTTTAATGTACATAAACATATTTCTAAGTGTAAGGATCAGTAACGAAAATCGTCAATCAATGGCATCCAACATTAGTATTTCATATGAATAATCAAATAATCTTATGTAAGTTATTTGCATTTACATTGTACGTACAACGTGTAGAACAACAGATACCCGGGTAAACTGAATAGATCCATAAGATTACATTTTCGCTGAAATTACGTAATACATAAACAACAGCAACAGGTAGACCATTAATATGTTGTAATCAATCGAAAGTCACGTCGTACTAAATTGATTTTACACGAACAGTTTAAGTACAAAAAAAAACATTTCAGGTCGCTTCTATCGAGATAGGAGAGTACAACCATCGTTAATAAGACGTAAGTATCTATTATATTGATTTTGTCAAGTTGACGTTTATAGTAGCGTCATAGATGGACGTATTATAAATTATTCGCTAAAAACGAATATCCCCTATTAGATATCCGGCTGTCAGCCATTTTGTTTAACTATATTTCTAATAGTTTCCATTGTTTTTAATTTCTAGTCTACTCGGTGCTTAAGGATTCGTGGACGAACGAACCTCCAAATGAAACCAATATAAACCAAATGAAAGTGTTTTTGTACGACCTCAATGCAATACTTACGGTTGTAAAACATCAGGTTTATTCTCTAACGATCGCAGCAAGAAAAATTAGTGCGTACTTATGACATTTTTAAGTAGTTAACGTTATGTTTAAGCAAGAACACTTATAAGTTATAGCCTTACATGAATTCTTGAAGATATCATTTTATTTGATAAACTAAAAGCCGAACGGAAATTTCAATATAAATGTTACCGTCAACGTCGGCAATCGGTCATTACCGGAAAAGAGTAGTCATGACTGGCAATCGCTGATTTGGTTAGGCAATGTTGACACTATTTAGACATTACTGGTAATGGCTAAGGCTAATAGTCAAAGTTGACAATATTGAATTTATTGTGTTTACAAGTTAAAAATTAAGTTTATAGTTTAAAATGTTATTTATTTTCACAGGGTAAGCTATTATGACATTTCGAGTTACATAGTTTTTTTTGCTGGTCGACAAGCACATAGATTGTTTTTACATTTTGTTGACACCTTTGATAACATGGGCCCCCACCCCCCAGCAATACTGTTATGCCCGGCAGCCTCCCGGAGAGTTATTTCGTTTTTTTTTGCTGACAGTACAATACAGTTTTTAAGTCAAGAAATTTTTCCTCACAAGGAACTATTTCTGTTCTTGTATACTTATATTTCAGAATACCGTTTTGAATGTCGATGTAAACAGTTTAAAAGTCCAAAACGTGTAGTGTTCGAAAAATATGATTTCTTTTAACTATTGCTTTTGATATTAAAATAGAAATAATATCTGTAATATTTTTTCCATTATTACGTTTCAGAAAAGTCAAATGTGGCATGGGAAAGTGGGGTGAGTACCAACCTTATTTTTAATACTATATCATCTTATCATTCTAATTTGTTATTTATTAACAGTTTATAGAGCCAATGATGTTTTACACTTTATTATATGAATTTACTTTATACCCATTTAAAAAAAAAATGATTTTATTCTGCAATGAAACATTTTAAACATCCGATTAAAATTTCAAATCTTAACCAAAATGTCACGAAAAATAAAAGCTACAAAACGTATGCACCAAAAATTCTGTGTTCAATAAATGCCCTTAAAATTATAAAATATGCAATTTATTTTGATAATGAATATCCTTTACGACTTTTATGTTCTATACAGAATATCAATGGATGCGAGGGACCGCAAACTGGAACCTTGAGTAATTACTATTTATTATATATTTAATATAATACACTTAGCAATTAGCATCAAGTATCCCATCGTAAAATTATTATACAACATAAAGTATTTATTTTAACTTCCAAACCTTTGTTCGTCCCTTAAACATTTTAGTACTTACATTATTAGCTTGACATATTATTTCGTGCAATCGTTATCAATTTTGATAGCAAACACCAAAGGCGAATACAACTATAGTTAGCTATATTATGTCACACTTCAACGAATTACATATTTATAAATATTATGTATTTTCAGCAATATTATTAATATCACATAATACACTTTCTTATACATATTTACACAAATTTTCTTGATGAATAATCATATCAATATATCAACAGAATTGATGTTATAAAAATGTATTATTGAAAAATTTCAGATGAGCAACTGAAATTGGCGGATCCTGTTTCAACAAAAACACTCGGATATCAACTTATGACAGAACTCCAATCGGCCCGGGTAGAATACTTATTTACATTTTGCCACATCACAAAAACTAATTATTTTTTTTTTGCGTTTTAGTCGTTTTTAAAGAGTAATTCAGAATATATCGATGCCGCAGTAGAACCTCCAACATACATACCTCTAAAATTTCTCGAGTTGTAGACGTTTCTAGTCGACCGAAGAAGAAATACCGTTTAATCAAATGTTAAGAAAAAACGGTTTTAAATCATTAACATAAAAATAATAATGAAAATAATTAAATATCATAAAACTTAAGACAAATTGTAATGGTTATACGATTATAATAATTTATAGTTTTCAATGTTCTATTTAACTTAAGATTTGTTAAGATATTATAGAAACTCAATATTTTATAAACCTAGAATATTGCTATAATTCTGAAAATATATGGAATATTTATGTTACTTTTTATTGATCGACATTCTTGTAAGCTACCTATGAAAAACTAATGAAAAACTAATTTTAAGAATCCCGATATTTTTGTGACATGGTTTATTTTTAAACCAATCATGCATTTCGTCACTTATTACTGTTTATAATATCAATATTGATTATTGTGACTTCAATGTTACGTGCTATGACGTTCACAGCTGCAAAAGATATGCTCATAAAAGAGCTGCGCCACCTTACCAGCTCTACGTGAAAAACCGTTTAAAAATTATTATTACCGTTACAAAAGCGTTGATATAATTCGATAGCTGAATACTTGAATTGGAAATACTGAAAATGCCGGCTTACATTTAAATGTTCTGCTTGCAATTGAACTCGATTTCGCTCATGTGAGTACAAACATCTAAGTCAAATTGGGTGGATGTAAGTTCCTACACGAGATAAGGCAGGTAAAAATCACCCGTCGGTATACATACGGTATACCGTACTATTTTATGATCACGTTTATAAGATCGTTCTCGAGATATAGCAGTCCATTAAACAATATTTAGAAATTTACAATATTTTTTATTGGTTTTACCAAGACGTTTTAAATTATGAATTGTAAATGTGTAAATAATATCGACATATGTTTTTGGTACATAAATTGATAAAAATTTATAATGTTTTATTATATTACTAGAAAATAATAATTTTATACATTTGGATTATCAGTTTTGAGTATTCTATGGTCAACTGTTTAGGCCTTTTAGGCTACAATACATTCTCCAATATATAAGTATCACTTTTTATAAATAAACATTTAAGGAACAATAATATATCATAATATGACTATATGAAGAAACAAAAATAAATAAATATCATACATAATAATGTATCCGTTCTGAAGATATATGAATATTTGATACCTGCTTACCTTGTGACGAATAAAAAAAAAAAAAAACAGAATTTTGGGTAAATCATATTAAGTAACGCAATATTCTTTCGCTACTTTATAATTTATGCCATGGATAGGTAATATATTATATACTACTCTCCGCTTCTTAGGATAACTTTATTACGAAAGCATGGTATCTCTAAATAATAACCGTTCGTGAAGTGGACTCTGAAACACACACAGAATACACTCATTGGGAAACGGTAAGAACTCTAATATGTCAGACGGTGTTTGAGTATGGGTTTCGGCACACTTAGAGTCCCAAATAGAACGTTATTTGTATTTTTCACGAAAACCAAAGCTTTGGAAAATAATATTGTTACGGATTCCTATATATTATTATTATTATTTGGTACTGCATTGCACCATACGTCATGTTATCTAGCAATTAGCATATTAGGTAACATTTTAGACTTATTTATAGAATATATGCAGATTAGCTGCAAGGTCAGTATGCACTATGCGCATTCGCTAATCAGGAAATTTTTCTCGGAATACAACATTTTGAGGAAGATAAAAAATGTCCTAATGCCGATGTGGGATATCGACAGAGCCATTCATAAGAAAGTCAGATCAGTCACCAGAAATTAGACGAGTTCTAGGTATGGAAAACAAGCACCTTCACGTCACTCTTCGTAAAAGTAAATTTAAAAAAATTGGATGACTAACTGGTCTGATCAGGTTTTGGTTAACACAAAAATACAATATGGTTGATCCTTAACAACAAAAATATATTATTTTAAACAAAGAACGGCGAGACCACTCACGATAAGATTCTATAAAAAAAATTAAAAATATAATATTTATTTTTTTCAATTCAGTCAGCAGGTAAAAAGCGAATGATATATAGCCAACTGGTGGTATCGAAAATTATTAATCGTTAAAAATAAATCAACAAGCACTTCTACGTAGTGCGCATTGGATCTTCGTGTACATTTAAGTAACACACTTATTTTACTTTCACAAATCATAAATATATTTGTGACTGTGTAAATTGCTAACCTTTATTAAGTCAATAATGATGTTTGCTCAATTACTAAGTCCGCACCATACTTCTATGTAAATGATAGGTATAAAACAAACAAATAGTTTTTTTGACGAAAAGCGAAATATCTTTGCTAATAGCATATTTTACAACGATCGACGAGACTCAATAATATGAGTCATATTTAAGAAAAATAAAAATAAATAATGATTTAATATTGATATTTATAAATTCAGTAAAAGCAAAGAATATAGTGTATCCGCTGGTGTCAAGATTAATTTATTGTTAACAAATAAATCAACCGGAACTTCTACGTGGTTCGTATTGGATATTCGTGTACGTATATGTGACACGGTTATTTCACGTACGCAAATCATAAATGAGTTTGCGACTGTGTAAACTACTAACCTTTGTTAAGTCAATAATGATGTTTGCTCAATTACTAAGTTCTATACAGGTCCCATAAAATATCCATATTTATCAGTAGAATATTTTCCGTCCGTCTTCGTGGTATCAATCGTTCACAACGGACCATTAAACAATTTATTAGAAAAACATTGAAATTTTTGAAAAAATGTTCCTGAAAATTGTGCTACCACTAATGGTATTTTGGACCTATGGAAATTACGATGGTAA
This sequence comes from Periphyllus acericola, assembly GCA_949715065.1. Taxonomy (NCBI): domain Eukaryota; kingdom Metazoa; phylum Arthropoda; class Insecta; order Hemiptera; family Aphididae; genus Periphyllus; species Periphyllus acericola. The sequence continues at coordinate 2,097,912 of OX454272.1, read as the reverse complement.
CGATCACTGATGTTAATAATACAATATTTGAGTTTCTACCGCATGACATATGTCTCAGAGGGACGAACAGTTAAAATACAATTTGTTGATGTCATGTATTTGTACATTTCATTAATGCTTTACATGTTTTTAGGTGTTCAGTGTGCTATAGAAGATGCAGATTTACAGAATTTCAACACTCATCGTCATTACGGTAAAGGATTAATTATAAAGGATTAGGGACATCCGTTGGTCATTATTGTTTTATTAATACACAATACAATTGAACGTGTCCACGGTTAATAAATTATCGTTATCGAATGTTATAATATTTCAAATATAAAACATCGCACGTTTTTCCATAAAACCACGACTGTTCGGACGCAACATTTCGTGGCGATTGTTAAAATAACTTTAGCCTACATATTTTATTTACTGCCAGTCGTCAATAAGCTTCCTGCATGATCGTGGACATTGTGAGCAGAGAAGACGAACGTGGTTGAAATAACGTGATATTATGACATATCTGTCAACAATAACCAAGATTAAAGCACAATTTAATAATAAACGTAATTTATAATAGTGTTGCTTGTACTTATATTTCTGTACTAAATAATTTTCAGACGTTATGCATTTTTTAAACTACGACATACACGATTTCGGTAATGTAGAGTTCGATTGTGGCTTGAAAAGACCATCGTTCTCTTATACTTTTTATGATATATTAATAATTTTTATCTTATAATTAATACGGTTCACTGGTCATCGGTAAAAACTCTTCCGGAATGATTCTAAGTCGAATTTAGAAATCATTGTCAAAATAATCTCGTTTTCACCGAACTACTTTTAAACGTTGAACTTTACTCTCAATACTTAACTTGCCTAACGAAGTTGCCAACAAGTTTCTATATATTATATGTATCGTTTGCTTATATCAAAATCCTCACACCCAATGTAATTGCCCGTTACTGGGTTGAGAGATACCTATTTTACAAATGCATCTACTACGAATAAGCATTAGACATAAAGAATTGATTATTCTAATGACGCTAACTTTTTTCAGATACGCATAACCGCCAATGTTATCTGGCGTTCTTGGTCTATTTGTCCAAACGTTTGTTTTTTAGCACAGAAGGTAAAATACCACATTGCATAATATCAATGATTAAATCTTATAGAACATTCCAAATATGTAAACGATTTAAACAAGCTCTAAATGTACTGTTACGTTCTTCAATTACATAACCTAAACTGTAAAAATTGCTTTACATCATTATAATATAATTTTCAAGGAACCGTAAAATAAACCATGTTTCGTTTTTGTTTAAACTTAAATAATTAAGTGAATTTCGATCCCAGCATTTTCTCACTGTTTCGTTCTACGACTTTCTCTTAATCCAACTATTCAAAAATATGAAAAATAAAAATGTGTTTAGCTTAGATTGGTTGCAAAATTCAGTAATTGTTATAAACACTTTCCTAAAACTCCTGAGTGAGACGTTAGAGGTAAAATGGTACCCGTGATAGCAGATACATGAATTGCAGTCCAACGGGACCGAACACTATGACATAATATTTATATAACTGTGATAATAAAACGTATGAGCCACACGTAACTATATAAGGCTCATATGTATAACAAGGACAACCCTTTATACTCGTATGTATGACAGTTTTATTTTACGTATAATTCATATTATAACGAGCTGGCCACCAAATTAATTTCACATCTCGTACCTAAAATCGTAAGTTCATCGAGCTTGGACTGAATCATAGACATTACTAAAATATATATAGAGTTTAATGCACATATCACAATTTCGTGATCATAACTACTGTAACGCAAATGTAAAAAAAACAGATACTACATTTACCACTAAAAATTATTTGGGTTTTGTTTTGTGTATCAGAAAGTAAAATGACTAAAAATATAAATGGAATTGATGAATTCAGTGCGAATATCAGTCGAGTCATTAACGGTAAGTGTTCAAAAAATGCAAAATTAAGTTTACCATATCATGCGATTGAATAATTTATTCAGTGAGCGTGATATAAAGTGATCATTTCATTATTTAAACAAAAACCCCAATTCCTATTAAGCATTTTTTAATTATAAAAATACAAAGATTTAGTTACAAAATAGAAATAACTGGGAAAGAATGTTGATGAAATCAAAGAAATTCAACAAGAAAAACAAAAAAAAATTTATTTCCCCTTATTTCAAATATTTGTAAGACAGGTTTTAAAAACTATATTATTTTAGTATGTAGAAAATAGTTGTACCGAATATGATATGCGTGATAATACAATATTTTAGTTGAATTTACGTCGAAGTTTGATTTCAAGACATTTGTGTTACACGAAAAAATCCGAGGTAATCTACATGAACAATGATATTTATGTAAATAAATACTAGATAAAATGTATTTAAATGTTTTCAAATGTATTAAATTAGTTCTGTAACCATACATTAATGAATGCCTTTGTGCAATTTTAATAGTTTGGTTCCATCATAGCTACGATGAAGGAAATATGAAACTCGTTGTTGATGAATCAACCGCAATAATAAAAATGGGCCTTGATAAATATTTATGGAAGACCGAAAAAGGTAAATAACGATGACATGGGTTACAATAATTATATTTTACTATAAGTTCTTCGAAATAAAAATTATTATTTAATGCGCATTTAGTTTTACTTAACAGTTAGTTTATTGATTTATTAACTACTGCTTAACAGTTGGCCGCTTTAGATTTACATATAGTATTTTAGGAAATATAAGCCTAAAATGTTTTCATTTTAAGTAAATAATACATACGAGTAAGTTACAAAAGTTACTATTTCACGTTATTATTATTTCTTGAAAATGTTCTCCTATATTCTGTAGTACACTGGCCGCAACCGGTCCTTGTCCAAGGAGAAACATTTAACTGAACACATAAATGGTTCAACAAAATATTTTCTGTTTGTTAAAACAAAATAGTCGTATTTTTTTTTTTTTAGAATTTGAAATTATTGGAGAATATAGGAATGATAAAAACACAGAAAAAAAATTGACACGTCGAGCTTACGAAATGTGCACAGCCAGTTATAATCATCGTAAGTCAATAGAATGTCACAGTAATGTTGAAAATCGTAATGTTTACATTGCATTGAACGCGAATCATGCATATGATGTGTATAATGTACGAATTGTTTTTTACGTTTAGTCGCATCACCGACCAAACGGATAGGGATTTGGTGTTCGGACGAATACAGACATAAACCTGGGGGCATTACAAACTGGAGAAGGTCGTATATTTTTAAACCTACGGAAATAAGAGATTTCGGGACCGTGTCACTTTTTTTGACGTTTGGTAAGCTTTATTCCATATATGTATATTTATGTATCACGCAAGAGTTTTGCTAAATTGAAATTTGTAAAGAACCAACGATCCGTTTGAAATATTTTAACCGACATTACGAAATCGATAACGTTTCCATTGCACCCTACGAATCGATTTACCAATTACATGGTTATATGACCGACAGCAATAACATAGGTACGTACCGTATAACTGTATACGGAAATATCTAAAACGACATTCGGTTCAACTCATGGGCTGTCGCTTGATAGTCCCGTTCACACTGTTAACAGGTGCCAACCTTTTTAAGTGGCAAATATAGCAAGTAGTACCATTTTGAAGATGTTTTTTTTTTTTCTTATCATCTGCCTCCTGAGTTCCATAAAAATCTACCATAGTCCTTACATGAACCGTCCTGTAACCGTGCGCGGTGTCACCTTACAGGCTGATGGAACAGTTGAAACCGACGTGCACTGTACTCGAGTATCCTTGTTAGCGGACGTGATGCTCTTCACTCTCACCCCGGACACTCGTCTCCCTTTCATCTACATTTGGTCAACTGATCATTAAAATAATCATGTTCCGAACCAGCTGATTTACCGCAGAGTGCATCTACCCTACGTGGACCCATGTGTTCATTGGTTTGGGACGTTTGGGTTGATTGTTCTTTCAAACGTTACAATTTTATAATTTTTTTTCAATGTTATTAAAAAAAAAAAACCTAATGCATGAATATAATACAACATAAACAGTTAAGTTATGTAATTAACTAAATTATTATTATTATTATTATATTCATTGTAGATGAATTTAAGACTTTTTTTGATGATGAAAGCCAGAAATCGCGAAGTTTGTATAACAGTTTATAAATTTATATAATACATTATTTTAAATATTATATTAAATTTAATTCGTACATTTTAGACTTTTTTTTTTGGATTGAGGCTTACATTAATAATTGACGTACCACTCCAATTTACTTTTGTTTTCATTTATGCTGCAAAATAACTCAATTAATTATGATTAAAAAATATTTTTTATTAAATATTATATTTCCGATATTGAATAATTACCGATAAGTCATGATTCAATATAGTATTTTTTAATTTAATTTCAGATTTGTACTTACTTGAATACCTGGAACAAGTCATAATTGACATAATACAAGGCATCAACACTGTACTTTTACAAATAAACTGTAAATAAAACATAGTAAAAAATATATAATATTATGAATAGCAACATAAATAAAAATAAAGAAGATTTAGTAATAATGTTTTTATTATTTGTTAATTAATCATCTCGGATCGGATAAAAAATCAATTTATAATTAAAAATTAACGATTAACATTTTTTCAGAAATTTTCAAATCGACAAATTAATTTTTAACTTGCATGTTTTATATGGCCACAGCTATTTTCATTAACGAATAGGCCAATTTTTCTAATTAAATATGTTTAATACTTCTCTAGGTCTTACAAAAGTTATTCAATGTTATTTTAGAAATAAAATCGCATCGTCAGAATATCAAATGTTTAAAAATATTTTAATAAATACATTTGCTCAAATTTAGAAGTTACTTTTATTAAGTACATTTTCAATACTATAAGATGTTTATCAAATAAATAATCAACCAAACAAGATACATATATGCTTTTAATAGTGTTGTTGACATTTGAAAAAATGTAATAATTTTCCCTGTTATATGTAATAGCTAGTGCCTTCCCAGAAGGGTTGACCATTTTTAAAATTTGTATTTCTCATTAGAACTTCCAAATCATAATTTCAACTCTACTTGCCCATTTCAAATTTATCGATTGATTTTTAAATCGTGATCCACTGCCTAAACTTTTATAATTTATTTTAAACTGCTTAAAACTGGACTAGATAGTTTTAGTATTTATTTTAATATTTTAATTTATAGAAATTTAAAAAAAATTACTTTATGATCAGCTTTAATGTTATATTTTGGGAATTTTTTTTTTTGTTTGAACCGAGAGCTGAGATGGAAACAGCTTTTCACAAAACTTCTTACTTATTGTTTTAGGAATTACAAAATTTTCAAAATTACTGTATTTAGAACAAACTGTATTAATTAAAAAATAGTTTTACTACCATATATTCCAGAAGCGTACGATTTCCCGAGTGATACGAGTATTCAATCGGAGTTATTAGTAATATTAAGACACTTATACCTAAAAGTCACGGATACCACTCAAGATTTGTATTTGTTGTTGAAAATGTCAAGTATGGAAATTTCACAATAAATTACCAGTTAATTAAATGGTTTTTATTTATAAAATAAAATGCTACTAAATCAACGTTTTTTTTTTTAGGAAGGCGAAGTTATTTAGTAACGCAATACAAGAAGTTTAGTGTTTTTTTTAAACATAAATGGTCGACAATTCTTTCCTTTCGTAATTATAAACAATTGTATTTATTGAAATATTATTATATTTAAGGTCTATAATTATATTCTTATTACAAGCACAAAATTGAACTCTGTTAAAATTATGAACATCTATTAACTTGTGTTTTTTTCGAAAAGTTCCTATCACCCTTTAAGTCCAATTTTACATATGTATTTACATTGTACGTACTGTATTGAAATAAGTATCAGGATAAGAAAAATGAATTCAAGAGTTAAATTTAAGATAAGTCCTACAGCCTCACAACGTATTTATAAATTGCTTAAAATATATTCGCAAGTACATCAAGTAATACAAAACACTTCAAGAACCTCGATACTCTTATATTTTTTTTTCGAAAGACGTTTGTAGATCGACTTCAGACTTGTAAATATTAAGTCTGATTAATAATTTGGAAACCAATTTACCAAAATGTATCTTAGCATTTTATTTAAATCCTCGGCAAAATAATAGAAATCTAACGAAAAAAATATGTTCAGTTAAACTTCCATATTAAAACGAACTTCGGTTTAGCGACTTATCTTTGAGAACCATGGCCTTCATTATAAATCATGCGTACATTTATCCCTATATAAGGAATCCCTGATGTTTCTATACAACGAATAAGCTATTCGATAACAAACCTGTTTTTGTAAACGTTGTCATTATCGATTATTTAATTTTGAATTTAAAATTATTGTTCTAAAATGCATGTACCTATGATTTTATTGTTAAGATAAGATATTGGTCTGGAAAAGCCGGTTAATTATTGATTGCAGTACAGTGTGCACTGTGCTGCATTTCCAATACTGACGTAAACGTAATTGTACAATCAAATTTTTCTATACATGAAATGTAGAAACGTAAATATCTGTCGATTGTCGTTAAATTTTAAATTTTTAAATTTAGCACATAATGGAGTTTAAAAAAAAAATATTGCCGAAAAATATGGTATTCCGACGAGTTCGCTTTCAACGATATCCAAAAAATCGCGAAAAAATAGTGAAACAAGTGCAAATCTTCTCTCATCGGCTATGCAATGTTATTGCAATGTAAAGTGTACAATGATATTTGATATTTATTTTTAATATGTACATAATGCATACATAGAGTATGATAAATAAATAGTTTAATTCTATCTAACAATATCCTCTATATTACGAATTATTTTGGTCCCCATGAGACTTAGTGATATGGAAGTTCACTGTAATGGAGTTTTCTGAGGACATATCATAATTTCGTATATGTTTATACTATACCGATGTTACTCTTAATTTATGAATAAGTTTATGTAAAGTGTTTAATTTTTGTTTTACGTTTTTTTTTTTAGCTGAATCGTTCAAAAAGAAAAGTAAATTATAAATGCATTTCTTATAACACAATATGATTAATATTAAAATGGAAATAACTGAAATTCGAAATTTATATCTTTATGAAAGTTTAGTATATGGCTTATAGATTTAAGTTCTTGAAAAATTATATTTTTATTTATTTATTTATTTTATTATCAATGCCAAACTGCAACCACAAAACTAAATATACATAGGAAATATTAATATTCAAAATAAGACGGTGAAGGCTTAACAAAATTAATATGCTATTCTTATAGCATTCTATATAAAAAATCAAAAAAATTACTTGAAATGCAAAAAATAAACAAAATAATATTCTGTTTATTTATTTTATATTGAGTATAAATAAAACGAAAAGCAAATATAGCTTCAAGTTCGAATTTCAATGCTTTAAATAAATTATTTAGTATTTTTTTTTTAATTGAATAAACGAAAAAAACGATGATCTTGGGTCATTAACATTTTTATTTATTATTCACTTAATCACAATTGAAATATCATGTTGTTATTGTTAGATTAATAATATCCTGATGCTGTAATTCATTTAACCTTTTATTATTGTTTGATTTGTAGGCTTGGCATATCCACCAACTATTCCGAAATGTAAATTATGATTATTTTTTTTTATAAAAATTGGTATTTTCATATTTTTGATTCTATTATTTTAATAGATAATAAAATCATTTACATTTTTTCGAATGCCGGGTATAAAACGTATGATTAGTCTACGAAGGGTGGGCATTTCGATATTTGTTACTCAGTGCATTTATTTTTCAAGTATACAAAAATCAGATATGATCTTATAAATTATTTATCTACTCGATAAGAATTTATAAGGATTTGAAATTTGAATTTGTAATATTTGAACTATGATACTTTGAAAATGGTATAATATTTATAGAAATAATACTTCGATGCTGTAATTTATTTACATAGATATTGTTATTTCGTTTTTAGTTATTCCTGCTCCTCAATTTGTTCAGAGAAGTAAAGTTTAATTATTATTTTTAATTTATTTTTTATACTTTTTGTTATTAATTGAATGCATAATAACATCAAATATATTTGAAGTTGATTTAATTGATTTTATCATATTTATGTATTAATGCATTATTCGTTTGAGAAGTCTGGGCTTTTTAATATTTGTTACTCAATATAGTTGTTTTGTTTCAAAAACTGTACAAAAATCAGATGTGATCTTATTTGTTAATCTGTCAAATTAGAGTTTAACTTCATAAGTATTTGGAACTGTGAATAACATAAAATAACGTTTTCAGCTAAATCACAGGCTATAAGAGAAGGTAACATTTTTATTATTTCTTGTTTTTTTTATTCGTAATAATGGACTTAAACTCCAAATCGTAATGTCTAAACATGTACAGCAGTTGAGAATATGAAATTTAAAACAAATTTAAATATAATATAAAAAGAGAAAAGGTGAAGAAAAACAAAATTATTACATGAGTAAATCTATAGTATCTATAGTATCCTAAACAGAGTTTCTTTGGGCTTATAACATATTTATGGGGGATAAATGTATATACTTGAGTGAAGAATTTGGGATACAATATAACTCTTGATGTCTAACATTATGGGCATTTATATTAAAATAAATTTGCCTTTACAGAAAAGGGTCATCAATCTTATTCTTATACATTTTGACTAAAAATACTGTCATTTCTTCTTTCTTGAAGCGAATTTATGTTTAATAAGTTTAAAATATCATCTTAACCCGAACAAGTGTGTCTTAAATATTACACTAAAAGCAGATAAAACGGAAGGTTTTACTATGCACAAATTCAATTTGATTGATGAAATTTATATTTTGAATGTCGCAAATTATTGAGGCATATTCTAAATGGGATCTTACGAGAGAGGTATGAAGACATTTATGAGTGAAGAGGTCATTCAAATTTGAACAATTTAAAGGGAAAACCTCTCAAAACAGAAAACCATTTTCAAACAATACAGACGAACCATAGTATATAAACATTAAATTGGTTAAATGATAACGATAGGGATCATTTAGTATGGTTAAATTATTCTGACCATTTTTCAACAACATTTTATTCTTAAATTTTGTAAATTAATTTCAATAAGTTAGGCTGTATATATAAACCTAGCGGTACCATTAATGTAGGTATTATTTATAAATATTTTTTCAGCGTTCACAATGAATCAAGGCTTATCTATTGGTAAGTTATAATACTACACATTTTATAGTTTTAATATCGATTAAGATTATGATATAGTTACAATGAAATTAAATTTCAAGAAATTTCGTTTGTGTGTACAAAATACTGATATTACTCTTATAAGTTATTATAATATTTTCAATTGTTCATTTTTTTTATTTTCAGCATTATCTAAAGGTAAAATTTACGGAAATCTGAATATAATATTATTTAAGACCTCGAAAAATCATATGATATTAAAAACGTTAGATTAAAGAACTTTTGATTATTTTATTGGAGTGTGGTGCACGTTTAAAGCTAAGAACATTTTGACGGTAGTTAAAGCGTGAATTCAGAATCCAGGCACCTAATAATTTCACTTTTTTTGAGATTGGATGAGAAAATTTAATTAAAACGTTGATTTTGGTTTATAAATATTTTGAGATGTGATACTTGATTGCACTTTGAAGTACTTAAAAGCATTAATTTATTTATTATTATTAATTTATTCATATTATTGTTTGGATTGTAGACACTGCTGCTCCGAATATTGTTCAAAGAAGTAAATTATGATTATTTTTTTAAAAATAATTTATATTGTTATAAATTTTTACTCCATTAATTTAATGGAAACCAATAACATTTTAATTTGATTGAATTATTCAATATATATGTTGAATGAATCGTTGGTGAAGTTGTGGGCTGTTTAATATATTTTGTTACTTAATTTATTTATTTTTCAATATATTACAAATATATTACAAAAGTTAGATGTGATCTTATAACGTTATTCTACTAAATTCTAGTTTATTACTTTATAAGTATATGCATTTTTGAATAGGTAGTATACCTACTATACAAAATAACTCTTAAAATTATTAATTTTTTATATTTAGCACAATCGTCGGGCTTAAAACAAGGTTATAACATTATTATTATTTTTATTTCAAAAATGTATTTATTATTTTTTTCCAATTTTATTTGTATATGAAATAATCACATTCATAACCCACTCAATCCGATTTATAGTCTTTGTACATATATTACTTACAAATAAATGTAGAAATACAATATTTATTCACAATATCTCAGCTTTAATGGCTTAGAATGATGAGTTACTTTTTTCATGCACTGAATGTATAAAAACCTACTCGGGTGTTTCACTATCAATAATGTCTGATATTTCTCTCAATTTAAAGGAGTAACGTCTCATACCTGAAAACTATTTTCAAACCATACATATAAGCGATACCACATAAAAATTTTATGGATTAATAGATTACTTTAAGGTTACTTTAATACGATTAAATTCATCTACCATTTTTCAACTATATGTGATTTTTTTTAATATTCGAAATTAAAACAATAATATAGGGTGTAAGTAATATGCTGGTGGTACAATCAATTTATATACTATTTATATTCATTTTTTCAGCGAACACTAGTAACTCTAATAATCAAGGCTTACGTAATGGTAAATTATAATACTACACATTTTAGAGTTTAAATATCGATTACTATAACAATATTACTATAACTTAATAGTTAATGTAGAAATGCAATATTTGTCCACAGTATCACAGTTATACTGACTTAGACCAAAGAGTTACTTTTTTCATGTACTAGAACGTATTAAAAACATTCTCCAAAGTTATATTTCTTTCTCTATCAAAAATGACTGATATTTCAGTAAAATAAAAGGAAATACGTCTTAGTTTGGAAAATTATATTCAAACCATACATATTATATATAAGCAATACCACATAAAATTATTCCAGATTAAAATATATCTTTTTAAGGATACTTTAATACGGTTAAATTTAACTTACCATTGTTCAACTATATGTGATTTTTAAATATTAGAAATTAATACAATAATATAGGATGTAAGTAATATACTGGCGTGTACAATCAATTTATATACTATTTATTTACATTTTTTCAGCGAACTCCATTAATCAAGGCCTGCGTAGCGGTAAATGATAATATTACATATATTAGAATTTAAGTATCGAATAATATAAAAAATTTCATAAAAAAATGTTATGAAACCTTGGTTCCAACATAAATCATTTTAGACATTCGATTATATATTAATAATGTGTTTATTTTGTGGTTACACTTTAGACTAATTAATGTACAATAAAATATAAAATGCTCCTGTGTATAACATTTGAATTAAGATGTTAACATGTGTAATATATGTTAGTTTACTTAACTATATTGCTTTACTCGCAAGAGTATTTAAATTTTTAATATACCTTGTATTTGTGAGATTTTGACTCCTAAAATTTTCTGATATAATGTCTAATTTAACGTTCCTATCTGATTTATTTCCTGCTATAAACAGGAAGTACATATCCGTGTTTATTTTACAGACTGGAGAAATTGTTATCCTTCCCGCTCTCGTGTGATCCATTTTAAATTTTTTTAATGAATTTAAACATGTGATTGTTCCTAATATACTATTTTTGGTATAATACAACCGTGTATCGGTTTTTGACAACTTAAGCAAAATATTCGTATTTAAAATTAGTCTCTGGAAAATGTTGGGAGTTCATTAGTAAAGATACTTGAGCTAGATCCTAAACGGTAATGGATAAGTGAATCCTGTTTTCAAAGTTTCCCTAATCCTAAGTTTTTGCATTTCTCCCATTGTTCCTTACTTGGTGTGAAAAATTTCGCATAGGCGCAGTTGATCGCTAAATATTCTACTTCAGGGTCTATCAATACTATAGTCCCATCATTATTTGGAATAGATAATGATATTGGGTGGCATACAGTATATTTGTCATTGGTTAGCTGTGAAATTTCTATCATGAAGATTAAATAATTATTTTGAATAAAAATTGTAATTTCTGAGATTCTGAGGAATTCCGTCAAAGATTCCGTGTTTATTTCTAATGCAAAAGTGGTAGATTCATTTTTATCCCTCGCAACTCACTCATACGTTTCAGGGATATGAGTGCGATTGTGCGTATTTTTTCATCGAAAGTTGCGTGTACTATCGCCATGAGGTTCTGTGTGACATAGGCGTATTTTATTTAATATTACCTCTAATACAAACGCTTGTTCAAGTAATTTTGTTTTGAATGATATTTTGTCAATGTTCTGGTTGTTGATTTCGGTTTGTTTTTGTAGGTTTTTGAGGTTCTCCTCAATTTTCTGTTGATGTATTTTCAACCATTTCAACGTACGATTAGTTTCTGTCGTAACTTGTAACCACTTCTGAGATTCTTGTTCTGACTGGTATAATATTCAGATTTTTTAATTTGTTTTTACCTAACTCTGTTATAATACCGACGATAAAATCGGTGTTAAATTTTGAAGACATACCAAAAAGAACGTTTGCCATAATTTGATAGTTTGATTCTGTCTCATACAAATATGGTAAGGTTGCCCGTGTGAACTGTTGTATAAAAGGTTTTCATACTCGTATGTTAGAGAACTCTTCGTTTTCCGATCTGTACATAGCTGTACTGTTTTCTGATAGTGAGACGTTAATACATCATATTCTGTTAATTGTTCGTTGATGATTACGTAGACTTTTAAATCCCAAGTTAAATGTATTAGGCTAACTTGACCATAAGACACTGCTTTGTAATTGGAGTTATTGTATACTCTGGTGTTGATGGTCTGGTTCAATTCTCCAGTACTTGTGCATATCCAACAGTGGTAATTGCAGTGATTGTGAAAATAGTTTAATTACAACGTTCAATGTATCTCGTGGAATTGTTTAAATAAGTTTTGATGTAAAGTGACAGGTCTGTATTTCAATAGTACCGATATATTTGGAAATTCTTGGTTAGTTTCTATTACCATGTAAGTTCCTAACCACTTCGAAGCTAGCTTACCCTTACCGGATTTTTCTTGTACTAATACTTTATCACCGATATTAATTTTTATTAAACTTTTTGAACTGTAATACTTAATCGCCCTTAGAAAATGTTTTAATTGATATGGTAATAATACTCCGGAGCTTTAATTAATTTACGTACATTTTATTGTTCGGTTTGTAGAAGTTGCTGCTCAGAATACTGTTCAGAGAAGTAAATTTTGATTATTTATTTTAAAAGAATTTATATTTTCATACTTTTTCATATTCAGCACAATCACTAATATAAAACAAGGTTATAACTAAGGCTCGGGTGTTTATGCACTTAAAAAGAGTGTAATATGTATGAATTTATACACTAAAAAAAAACCAAATATGTATTCAAAATTTAGGCACCTAATATACTATCACTTATTTCTGAGATTTAACAATCAAATTCAATTAAATTAGTGATATTGGTTTATAAACATTTTGAGGTGTGATACTTAATCACACTTTGAGTTGTTATAATTGTTATTGTAATAGTACTCTGGAGCTTTAATTAATTTACATTCATATCATTGTTTGACTTGTAGAAACAGCAGCTCCAAATATTGTTCAAAGAAGTAAATTATGATTATTTTTAATTTATATTTTTATAATTTTTTATTCCATTAATTTAATGGAAATCGATAAAATTTTAAATTTAGTTAATTATTCAATTTATGTAAAATGCATCATTACCCATAGGGGAAGTTGTTGGCTTTATAATGTTTATTACTTAATTCATTTATTTTTCAATATAATACAAACATTATATGCGATCTTATAACGTTATTCTAGTACATTTTAGTTTATTACTTTATAAGTTTATGTATTTATGAAAAGGTAGTATACCTACTATACAAAATAATTCTTAAAAATGTTAATTTTTCATATTCAGCACAATCACTGGATTTAAAACAAGATTTTATCGATGCAATTTTTTTTTTTACTAGAATTAGTTTATTATTTTAAAAAATAATATTAATGTTGGACATAATGACTTTCATAATTACTCGATCCAATTTATAGTCTTCACAGGGATATACTGGTAATACAATTAAGCTATATTTTTTTTTTTTTACAATTTTTTTCAGCGAACACAATTAATCAAGGTCCACGTAACGGTAAATGATAATACTACAAATTTTAATGATTAAATATTGGGTATGATAATGATATACAATGAAATTTCTTTAAACAATTTTTACTCATTTTATGCAGTTTGTTATCTATATATTATTTTCCTCTTAACATTTTTAGTAAACATATTTACACGTAATATACTGTCTCTCCCTTTATTAAATATTAATATTAAAATGCACACCTCTATATACTATATACTATACACTCAAAGGTGGGTCAGATATTTATAACTCAATTTTTTCATAACATTAAAAATGTCGAGACTCGGCGTGGCGCCGACTTGTTCGTCAATCATAGGTACAAACGATCATAACAAAATAGATTCTCAACGGCACAAGATTCATATCATATGATTACATGCGTCTCGATGGCGAATGATAACGGTTATTTGTGTGATACGTAAAAGAGAAAAAATTTGTGGATTACACCCTGATACTGAATTTTACGAAATCAAAAGATATCTAACTGATACAGGTTGCTCTGCGAGTAATGTTTCTAACGTCCAGATAAAAAAGAAGTTAAATCCAAGATACTAAAAGTACCGAATGGATGAGGGTAAAATTATCTTTATTCATTGTGGACATTTATCCACAAGTTAAAAATAAAAACATATACGATGTAAATGATTTATGATGCCATAAAATTAAAATAGTGCCACCAAAAAACGAAAAAAGACGAATCACAGTGTAAAAACTAACAGTCCATTGGGCATACTCAAAACAAGTGTCATAAAAACTAAGCACAAGAAAGCAGTAGAAAGAGCACACCCACAATACGTCACTGCGGTACAGCGTATTCAGCATGATCCAGTGAAAACTGTCACAGCAGCAGTATCTTACGCTTAGTTGGCTGATTCTTCAAATACTAAAGACTTAAAATGTCTCATACAAATGAGTAATAACAACGGTTCAATATGAGTGATTCCACTTAAATGGATATCTTAACTACCTAAAATAAAAAAACAAAATCATTAGAAATTGTCACACTTAGACTGAATAGGTTAGAAAGTAGTCAATCCAAGACTAAAATAAAAATAAATATGAAATTAACTACATAATATAAATTAGAAAGTGGAAATTTGAATTCTCACTGGAGACCACAGCCCCAATCAAGTTTATAATATTTTTTACTCACGTATTTTGTATAGTTTACTATTTTATACATAATTAATTGCATTTATAATGACTACTTGTAAACAATTTTTCAGGAAACACAAATGGTCAATGTGTAGATGGTAAATGATAAAATTATATGATTTAGATTTTAGAGCATAAGAATCGTATATGATTTTGATATACGATGTAAATATTCCAAAAATGTCGGTAATGGTTTTATTTCTCCTTCGGTTAAGAATTATGAAAGAATGCGTTAAAATTAATAAAAGTGAACAGCTATTAAAATTCATTAATGTACCTAAATTATATCCTAAGCTTACGCGAATGACGATGTATCGAAATCATGTACTGTGTAACAAAAGTATTAAGATTCCATGGCCTTAGAGTCAGTTCGATTAAAGTATTTATATTTCGATATAGTTACAAATTAGATACCTATATTTTTTTTTCTTTGAAAAACGCTTATGGCTCGAATTTTTTATCAGGTCAGAACTATCGAAGGATTTCAAACAAGAATATACCATTACACTTATATTATTTTATCTAATTTTATTTATATATGAAATAAACAAATTCATAATCTTTTCTATCTCATTTATTATCTTTGTAAGTTCTAAATAACATACTAATTACTGTAGAAATGCAATATCCACAATATCACAGTGAACTGACTTAGACTAAATCGTTACTTTTTTCATGTACTAGAATGTATAAAAAACATTCTCCGGTGCTATATTTTTAAGTTATTTTTAGTTAGGAAAATGATTTTCAAACCATACGTATAAGCGCTACCACATAAAAATTGTATGAATTAATAGATTACTTTAGGAATACTTTAATATGGTTAGGTTAATTTTACAAATTTTCAATTACATATTTTTTTTTATTTTTAAAATTCAATTCAATAAGTTAGGGTGCAAGTAATATACTGGTGGTATAATTTATTAATTTTCTATTCATATATTTTTTCAGCGACCTCAAAGGATAAAAATGTACTCCTTGGTAAATGATAATACTACTGATTAGTTAAGAACATAAAGTCTTTTTTTTTTTAATAGTGATTATGCTGCATTGAATACAGTTGAATTGACAGGCATTTACATTGTAGCATAGGGAATACACCATCTAGTTTTATCTAATCTATGATAATACTACACATAGTGTTTAAATAAGACGTATCGACTGTGATTATAAATTACAATGAAGAAAAGTAATACCATTTTTTCTCTTAATTTATGCGGTTTGTTTTCTATAATTATTTTGGTAAAATGACGATAAACATATTTAAATATCTACTGAATTTCTTTTTATTAAATACATATTATAAAACGCATGCTAATAACTTGAAGTGTAGGTCAGATACATACAAATCATATAAAAATTCTTATAAAAGGTGTCCCATCAGGATTTGTACAGAACGATATCTCCCGTATTAAAAGAAATAATAAAATACTGTTTTTTTTTGTATGCGCATTGCGCATCCCTGAGCAAAGATAATTTTGTTGATAATAGTTTGGTAAATATAAGTGTATTATGAAACAAGTTAAAAAAATTAATTCTTAATTTATAGCTTATACATTTTGAAAATAGCCTTATTTTTTTGATTTGAAATAGATGACGGTTCAAATTTCAATTTTCATTATTTTCTTGATTTTTAAAGATTTTTCTAGTTTACAAAAAAATAGTGTACAGTTTTAAATAATAATAATAATAATAATAACATTATCAGCAAACCTTATCGGAAAAATTACAAGGTGGTAATAATTTAGATTATTTCTTGATATTTCTTTATTTCTAACTAAAAAAAATATTAAAAATCAAGAATCCAATGATTGTTGAACTATCGATATTTCAGAAAAAGAAAACTTATAAAATGTCTATCTTTAAATTTCTCAAAAACTATGAAATAAAAAGTTAATTTTATAACTTCTATAATAATCCACCTTTATTTACCAGATTAATAAAATTACCTGTGTCCAGGTTTTGATCATTAAAAAATATCGATGTCATCGATCTCAGAATGTTAACCGACGGAAGGCCAATAGAATGACGCCTTTACAAAAGAAAAAACAAAAGCATGATCTGACGATTAAACATTAAATTGAACTATAAATTAAAATGAAAACACCCAATACTTTAATTTATGGTTGTGGTAATGATACTTCATGGTAGTACACCAATGCATTGATTAAATATACAATTGACAATTTAATATTCAATTGCATACAAATATATCAAATGAGAAATAATATTTGCTATACGACTATAGATTATTTCTTATCTCAATTTTCCACGAAATATCAATGGAATCTGGACTGACGTCAATTATCAACGCTTTTGTCTATTTCATTTTGAACACAAAATTAATAAATTGTTCAATCGTGACTTTACGCGCTCTCTATTGACACATTGCGCTATTAATGAATCGTGTTATATTATGCCCATTGACGTGGGCTATCTATGTATATTTAATCAATGACCAATGGATAATAGTATTACAATATATGATAAAAAAAATGAATCCACCTAATATTTTTAATTGACTTTTCAGCAATATCAAATGCTCATATTGCCCGGAGTAAGTTATGTCAAAATACGTATTACTAATTATTATCGTGAATCACGTTCAGTTTGCAATTATGAATCACAAAAAACATGTACTATTTGAATTTATTTATTATAAGATATATATGTTACGGGTAAAGTACTAAATATGGTTAGTGTTCACATTATCCGGGTAATGCGTACACTACCTGTACCTATTGGATAAAGTAAAAATACTGTTTATAAAACGTTTATTTCGTACTTTACTCGGGTATTTTACACATTATCTACGACTCAGTGGGTATTAGTACTTTGATAAAATGTATACGATAAAAGAAGTGTTTATGTAAAACTAAATGCTTAACAAATACTCGTAAATGTAAATGCAAATCCGGGGGAATACTTTGTAATTCTAAATGTCATCCAAACTCAAATTGTTCTAATAAATAATTGTATTTTAAATTTTAATTAAGTAAATAGTAAAATTGTTCAAATATATAATTTATAGTTTAATAGTAAAAATAATAAATAATTTTTTTTTGAATTAGTATAATTTGGTTTTTGCTACTAGAAAGACTCTGTATTATCTGTACTATTCTAAGTGTTTGATGCGTTGGTCATGTTGTACCGACGTTATAAGTTTACGATTGTAGTTATACGAATACATAATCCACAGCACACCGGATAATGTATAAATTGATTGGATACTTCATATTTAAGTTGGATAATGTATACATTACACTGTTCGTATGGATGAGGTTCACATTACCCGGGTAATATGTACACTAACCGTTTTTGTACTTCACCCGTAACATATATAATGTGTATATTACATACAATAGTCGAATTTGTTTTAATGTATAAATTTACGCTACTATGTATTATAAATATATTATATGTAGATTATATTTACCGTTGCATACTCGGCATTGTTTCGGTTGGATGTGATACCCACCGTAAACGAACCGTTCTGCGATATTCCAATAGGTCAATAAAAAATGTTTACGTCGGGTTTCCTATAACAAACCTATAAGTTATAATACCACAAGGGCTTAACAAATAAAAAATGTCCTAGATCATTTTACAGCAATTTCGTAAAAATATTAATCGTTCAAACGGTAAAATATATTTTGTTCGACGGTAGTAAAATTATGTTATCGATAAATTATGAACCTGCACAGATATAAATCACATAATAAAATCACGAGTATAATAAATGTATACTGAAAATTTGCAGTTGTTCTTGATTTATGACAGTTTATGTTCAATAATCACTTGCATTCAATTACAACTGTAAACTTATATCATTATCTAACACGTCAAACATGTTTTTTTTTAGCCTGTTCATTCGATGATGCCGAAAGTAAATTATCTATGTCTGTTAAACGTTCTAGTATATAAGTTTTTGTAATTAAGAAAACACGAAAGGTTTCCATCTTAATAGTTTTCTTAATAATCATGATTTTCACGTAGAGTTTACATAGAAATTTGAAAACACTTAATTGATTCAAATCTAAATAAAATTGTCATGGCCCAAGGCCATTTTATTTGAATGTATTTATTGAAAATATGCTATAAGTCATAGCATTATTTTTAATTCTTGGACTTACATTTACATTGTAATATTGATTTTAAAATATATATTAATTTATAAACTAAAAAAATTACAGTTTCAAGCCAATTTCAAGAATCATGTTTTGGTAAATAATAACTTTTGCGTTCAAGTGTAGCATAAGATCTTTGGTACAAGTTTTTGGTTTTTTTAATGTTTTATTTATATGAACATAATAATATTGGTATGAGAATTAGGATAAGAATGCACAACTAGGTACAACTGTAGATCAACTCTCGAAGTGATGGCGAGTATAGACATAAAAAAGTTGTCATTTTGTTAAGTTATAAGACTCGCAAATGTACACTTATAAATTACAAACTGCATGGAACATCTTACAGTTTTTAGCAAATTTTAATGTTTTATCATAATTTTATGTTATGGTTAGTCTTAACAGATATTTATTTCAAATTTTCAAATACCGCAAATTATATGATTTCTGCTTAAGGTGCTCTCTTAGAAAACGCATTAAGCGAGCTCAAATGTAATTATAAAGCTATCATTGTTTAAATTATAATATATTTATTTTTTAGCCAACTTGCAGTCCGTGGATCAAAGTAAATTTAATATAATGGTTATTTAATTTCGAGTAAAACACTACACTATAATTGTTATTACTTTTTTTTGCGTATTGATCTATCTTACAATTAATATTCATCGAATTATTATTGAATTAAAGTTTCCCAGCCTTTAAACAATTAAAAAAATAATATTATTTTTTAAATAAAAGACAAAAATGTCCACAAGTATGAATAAGTAAATAAATTGTTACTAATTTTTTTTGCGTATTGATATATCTTACAGACGTTCATCGGATTGTTATTGAATTCAAGTTCCCCATCCTTTAAACAATTGAAAAAACTTAATTTATTTTTTAAATAAAATAAATAAAAATAAATAATTATAATATACAGAATATTTAATACCGACATAGTACTGATAACTTAAATAAAAAATGTAATAACAAACAAATTAAAAAATGTTAATAATAACAAAATAAGTACGTCACTATAGCTTCTTAATGTAATAAAAAAACAAACATTTAAAAAAATATACTTCATGTGAGGAAAGATAAAAATGTCCACAAGTATAAATAACTAAATATATTTTTAAACTCTTTGACTACCATCATTATGAAAATTATTTACTATTAATTCCCATATAGCATTATAACATTATAACAACAATATTAGAAATTTCACACGAGAAAAATGGTTACTTAGAAACGGATTTTACATGAAAAATTTAACATTTCAGGTCGTTTCTATCGAGATAGGAGAGTACAACCATCGTTAATTAGATGCAAGTATCTATTAATTTGGTTAAAAATTATCGACAGCCGTATAATAAACGATTTTCATCAGTTACTATTCTAGTTTAACTATACTTAATAAAGCCGTTATGTTTTTATTGATTTTAATTTCTAGTCTACTCGGTGTTTAACAATTCGTGGACGGACGATACTCCAGACGAAACCAATATAAACCAAATGAAAGTGTTTTTATACGAGCTAAATGCAATACTTACGATTGTAAAACATAATGTTTATACCCTTATGGTCGCAGCAAGAAACAAACGTACGGACTAATAATATTTTTAAGTACTTTATGCTAAATTATGTTTAATCAAAAACATTTATGAACACTTTATACATATTTTAGTTGTAGTAGTAAGTCATCATCAAATGATTTAAATGCACAAAACGTGTAGATTGTTCAAAAAATATAGTTTGTTATCATATTATACTTTTGACAAAGAAATAGAAACATTATCTCGACGCGGACTTTTTCTCAACTGAAATAGTAATTCGGCTTATTATATTTTATATACACATCATTATTCCCTATATTCTCACACATCTATGTTGATAACTTATTAGCATTTAGAAACATCGTAATATCCTAACCGTACAAAAGTAAAATACGATTGTAGGAAGTGTAAGTCAAAAACAAAGATATTCAGACGACCGTGAATATGTAATACCTACATTATAAAAGAGTTACAGCCGTTTAATTTTCAAGTACAATATTATGAATTTTGATGTTTATCGTTCAACTTGAAAAATATAGTTACCTCTGCAAATTTTGGCGGAGCTAAAGTCATCACAACTGAATTATATTTTAAAGTCACGAAAGCCAATGTTTCAGACAATATGGAAACACTATTTGAAATATTTACCTAATTTAAAGGAAGAATTGTTTTTTTTCTATGTATTTTTCAAAAACGATTTAATAACTATCGGATCTAACCCGCATAAAAGAGTATATATCTCAGTGTTGACTTAGATTTTTCAATAGTTTTTATACACTTTAAACGGTCATTCTAATGATTATATTTTATAAACTTGTACATATCTTCTCGTATACATATATATTATTTGTTGTTCCATTTTAGAAGAAACAAGTCCTGTATGGGATTGTGGGGTGAGTTGATAAACTTATACTTTATAACACTTTATTGAATCATTTTTTTTTTTTAGAAATCATAACTAGAAACTTTTTGCACAAACACTACTTAATTCCCATTTTAAAATATGATAATATGCACGTATATATTTTAAATGTGTAATAATAATATAAGACTTAACCCATTAGACTTCAATAATGAACTATGAAAAGAACGGAATGTAGTAAAAAAATCTACCTTCATATTATGCCATTAAAAACATAAAATATGCAATAAAAATCACAAAAATGTTTCTCGAGATAAATTATTATTCTAATATATACAATATTATTTAATCTTCAATATGTATGTCTTGTACAGTTTATCAATGGATGCAATGGTCAAATAACTGGAACTTTGAGTAATTACTATTTGTAACACTTATTGCATGTACCTAGTACATCAAGTATTCTATCGTAGTATACATATACTAAAATACGTAAATTAACTATTTTAATTGCTTTACCCCTGATCCGGGACTTAGGTATTTAGTAATTAACTTAGGGGCTCTTCTCATAATATTTTCATATGACAAACATTTTTCTTTGAGAAGAAATTTTAAACTATAATAAATTATTTGAGAAGAGGACTAAGGCACCGTAAGCTAAGGTCCCTCTGTGATTTCCGACAGTGATGAGGTTGTTATTTGTATGATACGAAAGCTTGATAAAATTTAAGTAAGCTATGTATTACGCAATTTATAAATTAATTTTAAAGCTTTTTTAAATTGTTAACAATTTTACCAGATCACATATATATTCTAATACCTATTTACCGCCCGTCCCACAAACTTACTTAATAAATTGTATCACTTTATCACAGTATTTCGTCTCCTTTGGAGTAGAAAACAAAATCATAGCTGTAAAAATGTATTGTTAAAAAATTTCAGGTAACAAATTGCAATCATCGAATATTATTTCAAAAAAATACCTCGATTACGAACTTATGGAGGAATTAACATCGGCCAGGGTAAAATACTGATAAACTTTTTGCCACAAAAACCTAATTATTTTTCTTTACATTATAGATGTTTTTTAAGCATTATTCTCGTGATTCAGAACATCTTGATGCCGTGATAGAACTTGAACCATACTTCTAAAATACATCGAGTTGTCGACGTTTCTAGTTAACCGAAGAAGAAATGCTTTGTAAACAAATGTTCAGAAAAACATATTTGAAATAGTTTGTACCTAAATAATAATAAAAATCATGAAATATTATAATGATCTAAAAAAAATGTAAAGATTATACGATTATAACTTATATATTTCAATATAATGTTTAACTAATAATTTGTTAAAATATTATACAAATCAATATTACCTAAACCTCGAATTCGGCTATAAGTTAAAGAAAATATGAAAAATTTTAAAGTAATTTTTTATGTTACTTCGTTATACCACATTTAACCAAATCTAATTTTCCCCCTAACTTTTAGAAGTCCAGAATGCAATTCGAATGATTTGCAAAAATCATTATTTCATAAATCCTCAAAAGTAATAAATTATTTCCGAACTGTCAATTTTTGTAGTCAACCGAAATAGAAATAAATAGTGCAATCAAATGTTAAGCAAAAACGATTTCAAATAATTTACATCTAAATAACATTAAACACATAGGCATTAGTAAATATTTTTAGACCTTAACAAAATTATAATGTTTGTACATAATCGTGATAATTCATGGTTGACATTTCTATATCGACTATATCTAACAAAAGATATAGCGGTCGCGATGTCGAGCCGTCCTCTCCGTCGCCCACCGGTCGCTAATAAAGCACAATTATTATATGATACTTAACTTTTCTTTTAGTGTTCCTCGTTTGGCATCACGGCTATTTTATTATAAATGTAATATTGTACATACATGTCGTCTGCTGTTGCGGCAAAATTGTTTACCTATTCGTATTATTATTTCCGCCATCGAGGCATTACCGAGGCTCTTGTAGGCCATGGCTCACGTTAGTGTCCGTTAAATTGTCAACCCGAAACAAGTTGGACACAACATCATCTGCGTATACTATTATTAATATTATATATTTTCGTCACCGTGGTCCTTTGACTGGTCGACTCGAGTACAAACCATGTAACATTTAAATCAAAAACTATTGTATCGAAAAAAAAATACAAGCTATACTATTTTCATCGTTGTACAATTTCCATGTTAATTTTTTCCCCGTCATTTTTTAGTTCACTATTCGGTTTCATTGTTTTGGCCAGTAATCGTACAGGATAACGATTGAAAATTGTGTGCGTTCATTTCAGCATAATAATATTATTTTACCACCAATATATGCTTCGCCTTTAACGGATCTATTTGAGCAACATACTATACTACAAAAACGTTTACTCATTTTTTTTTATTTTTTTTTTCAACCCGAAGGTTGGTTTACAACTCCAATTCTCCATTCTAACCGATTCCTCGCCTTTTCTTTGAGTTCTTTGAAGGTTTTGACATTTGCATCAATTTTAATTTGTCCTATATACGAGTTCCGCGCACGTCCTGCAGTTTTCTTTCCTTCTATCATACCCTCCAATATTATATTATGCAATTCTTCCGGGTGTCTCAGGGCATGTCCAACCATTTTCCAGCGTCTTCCTCTAATCGCATCTATGAGTGTACGTTTTTCTCCCACTGTTCTCATTACTTCTTCATTCGTTTTCCTTCGTTTTACTCATTTAGAAACCGTATATTTAATAACATAATCTAATTAGATAACTCTAATCTATATTTTTAACAAGACTGCCTCAAAGGGAAAAAAGTAGAGGGGTCGCGATTTGTAAACGTAGAAAACCACTGGTCCAAACACTGTCCGGTCAATATCTATAACTAATCATCTTTTAGTAATGTTTTTTTTTTCTACAAGTCAATGGAAATACAGATAATGAATATTGACTTAAACCACTACAACAGTCCTCGGTATTTAAATAAAATATTACGCCACCTCCTGAACCTAAAGGAGCGGCAAATTCTGCTATATAACGTGAAGTATTGAAAAAATAATCGATTTAAATACTGGTGCAAATCACATAATATCCATCATTTGGTCCAAATTACTGACGCATTCGAAAAATATTTGCGCAAATTACGCATGTTGTTTATAATTTCGGTCAATTTACGAACTTACTACAGCCCATTAACTATCTACTGCCCGTGAACGAGCTGGTGGCACGTAACAACATTTTAAATTTTGTTTTCGTATAATACGGCTGAACCGCAACGTATTTTATATATAATACATCAGGGTAAATAAAAGGTATAAAATAAATACATTTTTTATATGAAAAGTAAAATTCTTATAGCATTTACAACGATCGATGAGGCGCAATTATATGAGTAATATTCGATAAATATAAAAATAAATAATGATTTAATACTGATATTAATAAATTGAGTAAAAGCAAATAATATAGTGTATCCGCTGGTATCAAGATATATTTATTGTTGCAAAATAAATCATACTCGAAAACACTTACTTTCCGTTTATGAACCGTAAACATGATGTCATACTTGCGACTGTATAAACTATGAATATGTTAAGTCACCTAGTATGCTTTCGCTACTTTATGTCAATGCCTTGGATAGGTACAAAGTTATTTTTAAACATAAATATTTTATAAGATATGACCCACTACACATCCTTTAGATGTTTACTAACTTTGTATAACATAATGTCATTTATTCATAACAATATACTTTAATATACTACATCCTGCTACCGAGGATAACTTTCATACGAAAACATTAAATCTCCAAAAAAAAAAACCGTTCGTGAAGTGGACTCTGGGGCGCAAACAGATTACACTCATTGGGAAACGGTAAGAACTTCAAAACGTCAGCCGGTTGTTGGGTATGGGCGTCAGCGAACTTTGAGTCCAAAATAGAATGTTATGTGTCTTTTTCACAAGAATATCCATAGCTTTGGAGAGGGTTAGTATTATTACGGGTTTCTACATACGTCATCATTATTTTGTAATCTACTGTATCATACATGTTATCTTGCAATAGGCACATTACCGTTTCAGACATAAAGTATATATGCTGCGTGGTCGGCACGCGCATTCGCCAATCTAAACATTTTTCCCGTAACACTATTTTAACGTCGACATACGTCAACAAAGCCATTTATAAGGAAGTGAAATCCGTCAACGGAAATCAGGCGGGTAATAGGTTTACGGAATGAAAGCACCTACACGTCACTCTTTATAAAAATTAATTAAACACGTTTGGATGATGATATAATCGTATAGGTATTGGGTAACAGTGGTAAAGCAGTTAGAGTCGAAATGCAATGAATTGCACTGAATATGCAATAAAACTTAAATGTGACAAGATAACACGGTTGTTCCTGAATATATTACGCTAAACATAGGACGGCGAGACCGAATGTTATTAAAGTCAATGACAAAAAATAAAACACGATATAATATTTACACTTAAAAATTTGGTCGGTACGTCAAAATCGAATGAAATATTGCAACTCGTAGGAATTATTTATCGTTAAAAAGTAAATCAACCCGCACTTCTACGTGGTGCGTATTGGATATTCGTGTACATATGTGACACGGTTATTTCACGTTCACATATCATAAATATGTTTGTGACTGTGTAAACTGCTAATCTTTATTAAGTCAATATTGTTCTTTACTCAAAAAAAAAGTTCTATTTAAGTCCTGTAATATTAAAATATTCAAGTAAAACATTTTACGCCCGTCTTCATGGTATCAATCGTTCTCAACAAACCATTAAACAATTGAATAGAGAAATATTGAAATTTTTGAAAAAATGTTCCTAAAATGTGTGCTACCACTAATGGTATTTTCGACCTATGGAAATTACGATGGTAACGATCACTGATGTTAATAATACAATATTTAAGTTTCTTCCGCATAACTAACGTCTCAGAGGAACGAACAGTTAAAATATAATATTTTACGGTCGTGTACTTGTACATTTCATTTATGCGATACATGTTTTTAGGTGTCCAGTGTGCTATGGAAGATACAGATTTAAAGAATTTCAACACTCATCGTCATTACGGTAAAGGATTAATTATAAAGGATTAGGGGCATACGTTGGTCATTGTTGTTTTATTAATTCGTGGTACAATTGAACGTGTCCACGGTTAATAAATTGTCGTAATCTAATGTTGAAATAATACAAATATTATTACATCGCACATTGTTCCATAACAACACGACTGTTCGGACGCAACATTTCGTGGCGATTGCTTAAAATAACTTTAGCCTACATATTTTATTTACTGCCAGTCGTCAATCAGCTTCCTGCATGATCGTGGACTTTGTGAGCAGTGAAGACGAACGTGGTTGAAAAGACGTGATGGTTAAACATTTATGTGAACAATAACCAAGACTAAAGCACAGTTTAATAATAAACGTAATTTGTACTAGTGTTGCCATGTTCTTATGTTTCCTTACTAATTAATTTTCAGATGTTTTGCATTTTTTAAACTACGACATACACGATTTCGGTAACGTACATTTTGACTGTGGTTTGAAAAGACCGCCGTGTTCTTATACTTTTTATGATGTATAAATATTTTTTATTCCATAATGAATACTGATCATCGGTAAAAACTCTTCCGGATTGATTCTAAGCCGCATTTCAAAATCATAGTCAAAATAATCTCGTTTTCGCCGCACTACTTTCAAACGTTGAACTTTACTCTCTATACTTAACTTGTCTAACGAAGTTTCCGACAAGTTTATATGTATATCGTTTGCCTATAACAAAATCCTCGCACCCCATGTAAACGCCCATTACTCAGTTGAGGGGTACCTATTTTACTAATACATCTACTGCTTACGCACGAGCAATGGACATAAATATTGTATTATTCTAATGACGCTAACTTTTTTCAGATACGCATAACCGCCAATGTTATCTGGCGTTCTTAGTCTATTTATCCAAGCGCTTGTTTTTTAGTGAAGAAGGTAAAATACCACATTGCATATCAATAATTCAAATATTATACGACGTTCCAAATAAATAAACGATTTAAACGAGCTCCAGGCGTACCATTACGTTCCTTATTTACATAGCCTAAACTCTAAATATTGTTTTATATCATAACAATATAGTTTTCTGGGAACCGTGAAATCAAACCGTGTCTCGTATTAGTTTAAACATAAAAAAATTAAGTCCATTTTCAATCTCAAAAATTGTATACTGTTCTACGACTTCCGCTTAATCGAACAGATCAAAGATATGAAAAAAAATAAATTGTTTAGCTTAGATAGGTTTCAAAATGCAGTGATAAGATTTAAACGATGTCCTAAGACTGTTGAGTGAGCAGTTATAGATACCATGGTGCCCGTGGTAATCACATATATAACTGTAATGAAATATACGACTATGAGCCGCACTTAACTCACGTGACTCAAACGTGTAACGAGCACAACCCTTTATATGTATGACTTTCTTCTGTTATGATTAACACTGAGTTAATTTCAAATCCCGGGCCTTAAATCATCATTCCACCGGGTTTGGACTGAATCATGAAAATGTCTACAAATATATTTAGAGATTCAGCTGATAATTACTTTTGTAACAAAACTGTAAAAAACAAAAATATACCGATGATTACAAATTGTTTGTGCTTGGTTTTGTGTATCAGAAAATATAATGACAAAAAATAGAAATGCGATTAATGACTTCAGTGCGAATATCAGTCGAGTCATTAACGGTAAGTGTTCAAAAAAATGCATTTCAGTAACTAAGTAAAGTGTATTATATTATACGATTGAATAATTCAATAATTCAGTGAGCATGATTTTAAGTGATCGTTTTTTTTTTTAAACAAATATCCCAATTTCTATTAAGCATTTTTTAATTTTAACAACACAAAGATTTAATTATAAAATAGAAATAACTGGGAAAGTAATTTGATGAAATAATATATAATTCAACAAGAAAAACAAAAAATAATTAATCTCCCATCAGTTCAAATGTTTGTCAGACAGGTTTCAAAAAATTTTTATTTATATGCGTGATAATACAATTGTAGTTGAATTTACGTCGAAACTTGATTCCAAGACATTTGTGTTACACGAAAAAATCCGGGGTAATGTACATGAACAATGATATTTATGTAAATAAATATTCGATAAAATGTATTTAAATGTTTTCAAATTTAATAAATTAGCTCTGTAACTTTAAATTAATGGGTGTCTGTGTGCAATTTTATTAGTTTGGTTCCATCATAGCTACAACGCAAGAAATATGAAATACATGGTTGATGAATCAACTGAAATAATAAAAATGGGCCTGAAGAAATATTTATGGAAGACTGAAAAAGGTAAATAACGATGACATGGGTTACAAAAATTAAATTTAAAAATAAAATCTTCGAGATAAAAAATTCACAGACAGGCATCCTTAGATTCACATAAAGTATATTGTGAAATATAAGCCTATTATATTTTAGTATAAATATGTTATATTTCGTTAGAATGCTGACCACGCATTTGTCGGACGACCGACTCCATTAATGCGCAGTCAGTCGTGTTTTGATCTTAGTACAAACAGTGTGTCAAATTCTAATAAGTTTATTACAAACAAATATAATATATTAAGTAGTACTAGTAAGTTCCATTTAGTTAATTGTAACCGAGTCAATAAACGGAATAAATATTATTACGCGTTGGATATAAATTATTTCACGGACCTCACACTACCAAATAACCGTAATAAATTTATTTTTTTTAGAAATAGAAATTATTGGAGAGTATAGGAATAATAAAAACACAGAAAAAAAATTAACACGTCGGGCTTACGAAATGTGCGAAACCAGTTATAATTACCGTAAGTCCGTATTATGATATCACAGCAGCAATGTTGAAAATCGAAACGGTTTACATTGCATTGAACGAAAATCATGCATTTGATGGGTATAATATACGAATTGTTTTCTACCTTTAGTCGCATCACCGACTAGTCGGATTGGGATTTGGTGTTCGGACGAATACAGACATCAGCCTGGGGGCATTTCAAACTGGAGAATGGCGTATATTTTTAAACCTACGGAAATAAGAGATTTCGGGACCGTGTCACTTTTTTTGACGTTCAGTAAGCTTTATTCCATATAAAATAATTATGTATTATGTAAGAGTTTTGCTAATTTAAAATCAATAAAGATCCACGATACGTTTGAAATATTTTAACCGACATTTCGATATCGATTGCATTTCCATTGAACCCTAAGAATCGATTTACTTATTACAATCGTTATGTGATCGACAGTGGTCACATTTAGGTAGGTACTGTACAACCGCATCCGGGAATATCTGAAAAAAACATTCTGTTCAGCTCGTACGTCATAAGCTGTCCCGTGATGGTCCCGTTCATAAGTACGGTTAGCATATGCGCACCTTTTACTCGGCAACTGTAACTAATAGTTAGTACTAGGGCTCGGAAGTTATTGCACTAAAAAACGTTGACAATTTATTGCACTATTGCAGTAAAAAATAGCCAAAATTGCACAAAAAAAAGACACTGATTGCTTAATTTTCGGCATTTTTGACGTCAATACGAAATAATAAGACACAAACGTGAAATACGACGAAACATGCGACGACACTAAACGACCGAACAATGAATAAGTGAAGACTGAACTAAAATTCTATTTATAAACTTAAAACTACAATGGTACAATCTACAAGTCTCGATATATCGTCATATTTAGTTTCTGGAAAATAATGTATCAATAATAACCGCGGCATTGTCTTTTCGCATTAGGTCTACCTAAATCCCGGAATAACAATCAATACGCGTACTATATTATATTTTAACATACATCTTACCTTTTAACAATTTACTAGTATATAAAATTGTACAATAAATGAGAAAAATCAACAAAATTACAATCAAATTGAAAAAATGGCCAAAATTGCAAAAAGTTGCACTAAAAACTTTTAGGTATAAATTCGTACTTGCATGAGATGAATTTAAAATCTACTCAGCAATAAATCCAAGCAATGGAAAAAAAGTTGTAAATGCAACAACATCCGAGCCCTAGACTAACTTAGGACCATTCCGATGATGTTTTCTTTTTATCATCTGCGTCCTGAGTTCCATCGAAATGCACCGTCGTCCTCAGAACCGTCTCGTAACAGTGCGTGATGGTCTCTCGCCTTTCAGGCGGACGGGATAGTTGAAGTCGACTTGCGGTGCACTCGAAAATCCTTGTTAGCGGACGCAATGCTCTTTCACACTCACCCCCGGTTAAATGTTCACGCTCCTTCATGTTCCACGAGGACTCGTCCCCCTTTCGTCAACATTTAGTCAACAGTTCATTAAAATAATCATGTTCGGAACCGCCCAGTTAATCAAACAATACATCCACCCTACATGAATTCACGTGCTCATTGGTTTGGGTCGATTGTTCTTTCAAACGTTCATATTTTATCATTTATTTTCCATGCTATTATAATAAAACATTGTGCATAAGCATGATGCAACATGAACGGAAAAGTTATTTTATTTACTATATCACTATGTTCTGTTTGCGATTTAGATGAATTTAAGGCTTTCTTAAATGATGAAAGC
The DNA here is from genome assembly GCA_949715065.1 of Periphyllus acericola. Classification (NCBI taxonomy): domain Eukaryota; kingdom Metazoa; phylum Arthropoda; class Insecta; order Hemiptera; family Aphididae; genus Periphyllus; species Periphyllus acericola. The sequence goes on along the minus strand of OX454272.1, from coordinate 2,066,369 downwards.
CAGAAATCTCGAAGTTTGTATAATAAATTATAAATTTATATTATATCTTATTGTAAATATTACGTTAAATATAAATCGTACATTTTAGACTTTTTTTTACATGCTGTTAAAATATTCAATCATATACGATGTTTAAAAATGATTTTTATTCATCATAAATCTGATATTGAAAAACTACGGGTTAGTCATGATTTAATTTGGTATTTCTTAATTTAATTTCAGATTTGTACTTACTTGAATACCTAGAACAAGTCATGATTGAAATAATACATGGCATCAACACTATACTTATACGAATTAACTGTAAATAAAGCATAGTAAAAAATATATAATATTATCAATGGTAACCAAAAAAAAAGAGGAGTTAATCATCTCGGATCGGATAAAAAGTCAATTTTTTATTTAAAATATTCGATTAACAATTGTTCAGAAGATTTCAAATCTCCAAATTAATTTTTGGCTTATTTTTTTTGGAATAATGAAACTCATTCGGCGATGATGACTTACATATTTTATATAGCAACAGCTATGTTCAGTACTAAACTGGCCAATGTTTCTATTAAAATGTGTTTGGTACATATCTAGTGTTCACATATGATATTCAATGATGTGTCAATTTAGAAATAATATCACATCGTAAAATTATTAAATGTTTAAAAATATTAAAATAAATACTTTTGTTCAAATTTAAAAGTTTCTTTTATTGAGTACATTTTAAGTACTAAGATGAAGTATTTTTTAGTATTTCTCCTCAGAACTTCCAAATCATAATTTCAACACTAATTGCCCATTTCAAAGTTATTGATTGATATTTAAATCAAGATATACTGCCTACAAGTTTCTAATTTATTTTAAACATGAATACCTCAATCGATGAGCTGCCAAAAATATTGGACCAAATCGTATAAGCTATTATTTTTAATACATATTTTAATTTTAATTGATATAAATTAAAAAAAAAATTTATACCTAATGATCTTCTTTATTGGTGGGAATTTTTGTTTTCGTGTTTGAACCGAGAAATGAGATGGGAACAGCTTTTTCACAATACTTCTTACATATTGTTTTAGGAATTATGTAATTTCCAACTGACTGTATTTTAGAACAAACTGTGTTAATTAAAAAATAGTTTTACTACCATATATTCCAGAAGCGTACAATTTTCCGAGTGATACGAGTATTCAAACGGAGTTATTAGTTATATTAAGGCATTTATACCTAAAAGTCACGGATACCACTCAAGATTTGTATTTGTTGTTAAAAATGTCAAGTATGTATATTCCACAGTAAATAGTCAGTTTATTAAATGGCTTTTATTTGTTAAATTAAACGGTACGAAACCAACGTTTTTGTTTTTAGGAAGGCGAAGTTATTTAGTAACGCAATACAAGAAGTTTAGTGTTTATTTTAAACATAAATGGTCAACGACTCTTTCCTCTCGTAATTGTATACAATTGTATTAATTAAAATATTTTTATGATTAAGGTCCATAATTTAATTATTATTATAAGCACATCATCGAACTTTATTAAAATATGAATATCTCTATCTTATGTTTTTTTTTCGATAAGTTCCTATCGGCCTTTAAGTCTGATTTTACACACGTATTTACATTGTACGTACTGTATTGTGATACGTATCGAGATAAGAAATATGAATCCATGATTTAAAGGTACGATAAGTCTAATGGCCAACCAGAGGATTTATGTATTTCTTAAAAAATATATGCAAATAACACAATTTAAATAATACATTTCAAGTACCTCGATACTCACATATTTTTTCTTCAAAAGACGTTTGTAGATCGACTTCATACTAGTAAATATTAGGTCTGTTTAAAAATTTGGAAAATCCAGTTACATAACAAAAGGGAGCCGGATGTAACTTAGCACTTTACTTAAGACCTTTAAAAAATAATAGAAACTATACGAAAAAAGTTGATGACTTAAATTGTCGAATTTTCCGAGGGCTTTGAATATGTTTATAAAATACTGATATTACTCTTAACTTATAAGTTATTATATGTATAGTATTTAATTTATCGACGTGTTGATTTTTCCAGGAACAAAAAAAAAAAAAAGTAAATTATAATTACGTATATCATAACACGTGATTAACATTTAGATGTATATCCGAAGTTCGAATGTTACGTCTTACATGATTTTTAAATTTAAGTCCTTGATAAATCATATTTTTATATATTCATTAAATTTATTATCAATGCCAAGTTTCAAATTATAATTTCAATGCTTTAAACAAATTATTTAATAATGGTTAAAAATGAATTACTCGTATGTTTAAAAATAAATAACTTTCCACTGTAGGCATTCTATGAAACTGATTCTATTGACTTAATATAAATTCATATTTCAGGTTTATCATGTGACAGAAGTAAAATAATTTTTTTATTTTTAATTATAAATTATTTATACCTACCACACATGATCATAAAATGTTATAATAAGCAACCTTAACGCTCTAAAATAAAATATTATAAACTGAGTTCCTTTGAGTTTTTAATGCTAGATTAAAGAACTTTTCATTGTAAAATATGCACCTTTAATGCTCTGAACGTTTTGTCGTAAACATGAGTTTGGAATCGGGTCCCTATTAAATAATCTTTTTTTTTTTTGAGATTGAATTTATTTATTTTCGAATCAAGAAAAACTGTGATCTTGAGTCGTATACATTTTGAATTATAATTCACTTAATTCCAATTTGAAAATGATGTTGTTATTGTTAGATTAATAATACTCTGATGCTGTAATGCATTTAAATACATAATTGATTTGTAGATTTCGGTGATCCACTAACTTTTCAGAGAGGTAAATTATGATTATTTTTTTATAAAAATATTGATATTTTTATATTTTTACTCTTTTATTGAAATGGATAATAAAAGAATTTACATTTTTATGAATTTCAAATATAAAATGCATCATAGGTTTAAGAGGTGTGGGATTGTGGGCATTTTGATGTTTGTTATTTAGGGAATTTAGTTTTTCAAATATTATACAAAAATCAGATGTGATCTTATAAAGTTAATTTACTGAATGAGAGTTAATAAGTATTTAAATTTGTACATATTGAACTATAATACTAAATCGCACTTTCAACGTGTTATAATAATAATAAAAAATAATTCTTTAATGCAATTAATTAATTTTTAGTTATCTCTATTCCTCGATTTATTCAGAGAAGTAATGTATAATTATTTTTTTTATAAAAATTTATATTTTATACTTTATTTTATTAGTTTAATGAATAATAAAATCAAATATTTTTGAAGTTGATTTAATTGTTCAATTTATGTAAAGTATAAAATGCATTATTCGTTTGAGACGTCTGGGTTTTTTTATGTTTGTTACGTAATATAATTTTTTTTCAAAAACTTAACAAAAACAGATGCGATCTTATTATGTTAATCTATCAAAATAGAGTTTTACTTTACAATTATTTGGATTTGTAAATAGATAGTGTATCGTTAAAATTACATTTTCAGCTACAACACAGGCTGTAAGAGAAAGTAATTTTATTATAATTTTTATAATTATTTGATTTTAGAGTAAACAATCCGTTCATTATGTTATAAAATACTATTAATAAATTAAATAATCATAGTTATAATCTACTCGTGTATGGCTTCGCACGGAACTGTCTTGGCCGAGACCAACATTTTTTATAATCCTAACTTTTGATTGTAGACATTGATGATACCGCAGTACGTGTTGAAGGAAGTAAATCATGATTATTTTGTTTTTATAAAAATTGATTATTTTATTCTATAATTTAAAGTAAATCAATCAAATTTTAAATTTATTGAATCATTCAATTTATGTAAAACGAATAATTGGTGAAATTATGGGCTTTTTTATGTTTGTTATTTCATTAATTTTCGATATTATACAAAAATTAGATGTGATCTTATGACGCTATCCCACTAAATTCTAGTTAAAAAGTATATGGATTTGTGAATAGTCAGTATACCATTAAAATAACTCTGAAACATTTTATTTTTAAGTATTCAGCACAATCACCGAACTTAAAACAAGATTTAATAATTTTAAATTATTTTTTTAATAAAAATCGTTTATTATTGTAAACAATTTTATTTATGTAACAAATAATCACATTCATAATTTACTCTATCCTATTTATAGGGATTGCATATATTATATAACTTACAGATTAATGCAGAAATACAATATGTATTCACATTATCAAAGTGATACTGACTTAGAACTAAGAGTTTTTTTTTGCATGTATTTGAATGTAAAAAAATCCTTCTCCTGATATTTATGTCAATATAAGGGAATAACGTCTCAGACCGGGAAACTATTTACAAACCTTATGTATAAGCCACATAAAAATTTGATGGATTAAATGATAACTTTACGAATATTATAATATGGTTTAATTCATCTTACCAACTTTCAACTACATGTTATTTTTATATTTTGATATTTAATACTACAATATAAGGTATAAGTTATAGACTTGTGGTAGGTACAATCAATTTATGTACTATTTATATACGTTTTTTAGAAAAATCATATAATCAATTTTCACTTAAAGGTAAACGATAATACTACACATTTTAGAGTTTAAATATAAATTATGATTATGATAGACCTAAATTTAAATTCAAGAAAGTCTTTTAAAATTTCTTTTTTATCTTACGCAGTTATTTATCTATATTTTAAGCTTTTAAAAAAGTAGAGAAAAGTAAGAAAGGGTCACACTTAAACTGGATAGGTTAGAAAGTAGCCAATCCAAGACTGATATCAAAAATAAAAATAAATAAGAAATGAACTGAACACTGTAAATTAGGCTAAGGAAAGTTGCAATCTTATTGGAGAAACAGCCACAAACATGTTTATGTAAACAATGTTTATCACATTTGTTACTCACGTATTATGTATAGTTTACTATTTTATACACATAATTTAAATGTCGTTTAAATAAAGATGCCTAGGGTAGTAAAAATAAATAAAAAATGTATGCTTTGGTGTAATTAATATACTGGTGGCAGGGTTAACGAATTAATCAATTATAAACATTTTTTCAGGAAACTCAGATGTTGAATGCATAGCTGGTAAATAACAATATTAGAAGATTAAGGTTTTAGAATATAAAAATTGTTTATGATGTTGATAGAAAATATACATACAATGTATGGATGAATACGTTAGGTTTCCATCGCCTTGGATTCAGTTCAATTTGAGTGTTTATCTTCCATTATAGTTACAAATTGTGTGTGTATATTTAATTTTTTTCTTTGAAAAAGCTTGTGGCTGACGTCTCAGTTCAAAAATTATTTTCAAACCATACACATTCACCATACCAAATATAAATTTGATGGAATAAATAATTATGTTAAAGACTTTATTACTGTTAAATTCTTCAAATATTTTTTTAACTACATATAGATATATAATTTTGAAAATTTAATTCAATAAGTTAGGGTGCAAGTAATATACTGGTGGTACAATTCATTCATTTATTATTCGTATATTTTTTCAGCGACCTCAAAGGATAAAAATGTACTCCTTGGTAAATGATAATACTACTGATTAGATAAGAATATAAAGTCATTTTTTTCTAATAGCAGTAACACTGCATTGATTACAGTCGAATTGGCTGCAGCATAGGGAAAGCACCATCTGGTTTTATCTAAACTGTGATAATACTACACATTTCAGAGTTTCAATATCGATTGTAATGATGATGTAAATTGAAACTTAAATTTAAGAAATGTCTTTTAACATTTTTTCACTAAATTTATGCAGTTTGTTTTTTATGGTTTATTCTTGGTAAATTTGAAGTAACCATATCTACATATTTGCTGTATTTCCTTTTTTTTAAATACGAATATAATTCGTATAATAATGGGTCAGATACATATAAATCAAATTTTTAATTCATATATGTATAGGGTGTAATTGTTTTGTGAATATAAGTTATATGGTATTAGAAATTAAAATTAAAATACTAAATAATTTAATTAATGGACAATGGTTATATTAATGTTACTTTGTGGTATTACACCAATGAAAACATTAAAAGTATTACAGTTGATGACATTATAATTAATTGACATAATGTTTTTAATTGATTTTTCAGAAATATCAAATGCCCACATTGCCCGAAATAAATTGAGTAAACATAAATAATATTAACCGTTAATTAGTCGTTAACCACGTTTAATTTGCAATTACGTATCACGAAAAACATATACTATTTGTGTTTATTTGTTCTATGATTAAATGTAGATATATTATATTATAAGTTGTCGAACTGGCTATCATGTAGAAACACCGATTTATGGTAAAACTAGAGAATTTTTAGAAAAAAATACATATTACAAATGAATGGTAATAATGAAGAAAAAAATTAAGAAACGAGTATAAGAAATAAGAATCGTATACTGCAAATTTTCCGTTGTTCTACAATCTACATTAATGTATGTTTAATAACCACTTGCATTACAAAGAAACAAGAGTTGACTATAAACTTGTATTATTAATTAACACCTCATACATTTATTTTTTAGGATGTTCATTCGATGATGACGCAAGTAAATTAACTATATATATTTGTTCTAGACTTCTAGTATACAGTGTTTTGTAATTAAAAGAATACGGAAAGTTTCCTTTTAAATAACTTTCTGAACAATAAAGATTTTTGTGTAGAGTTTACATTGAAATTTGAAAACTCCTAATAGATTAAAATTCAAATATGCTATGACTCATGACATATTTTTAAATTTTTGGACATTTTCCATAAATAATATTGATTTTAAAAATAATTTAAATTTATAAATTCATAAATTACAGTTGAAAACCCTTTCCAAGAAGATTCTGGTAAATAATTGCGTTCAACGTATTTAAAATATAACATTTACTACAGAGATTCCCAAATATTATGTGGAAGTGTAGAACAACTCATTTTGTGTCAAAAACTTTTGGAAATTTTTAAATTTTGACGACTCACAAGAATCGATAAAGTTTTTTTTTTTATCTTTTTTATTTATGATAAAACTAAGTTTAGACCCACAGGTATAATCTTATAAATTACAAACTTATCATGGAATAACGTGAAAATACCTAAACGGTCGCACATTATGTTCAGGTTTTTAGATAGCTGAGAATTCCAGTAGTTTTTTTTTTGGTCGACTTGTATTTTTTCAGCTGATTTCGATCTTATGACAACAATAAAACCGTCGAGTCCCGTACAATTTTCATAAAATAAATCAGTTGCTCTTATTTGTTCCTACTCGTAGAATAAATAATTCAACTATACGTTTCGGTCAAGTTCTTTGGAATTGATAATAAGATTATGATCTAGGGCCAGGTGTTCACGAGAGCCACGGAGGAATTTAATATCATATACATTTTTCGTATAAATATGTTCCAAGCATTCTAAAGCTTATAAAAAATGTTTCAATCGAATGTATTTTATGATAATGAAGGATTACTCCTTTGACCACGAAAACCCAGTAAGACTTATTAAGACGCTTTCCTATAGGAACTCTTTTTTTTCCGCAGACGGCGGAAATATTAGTAATTTTCTGATGATAACAAACAAGTTTTACTTGGTAAATTGTGTACATTGTCGAAATTTTATATCTCATAAACGAGTGCAATGTTATTATTGGTGTTCAATTTGTTGACAGTCGAATTATAGAACGTACAACCGTTTTGTGTACTGATTTCGTTTTGGACAGTACAAGTGGAATAAAAAGTGAGACTCTATCGATTAAAAACCACAACACTTAACAAAAGTTCAAAAGGTGTGTAGGAAAAAAACAAAAACAATGAACATCTTACGGTTTTGAGTAAATTGTTATGGCAATCATAATTTGAATTAGATAGAGTGGGTCTTTACAGAGGTTTTTTTCAAATCCCGAAAATTATGTTATTTCTGCTTAAGACAGTCTCTTAGAGAACGTCTTAACCGAGTTTAAATTTAACAATAAGCCTATCATTGTTTAAAATCTTATTCATTAATTTTTCAGCTAACTTGAAGGCCATTGATCAAAGTATATTTGTCACAATAGTTATTAATTTTAGAGTAGAACACTACCGCTTACTCATATCTTATTTGAGTATCAAATATGGGTATTAATATTTGTTTGCATATTGATCACTCTAACAGGTACATTTTTCAGGTTCAGTGCGTTTACTAAATTATAGAACATACGAATAATTTATACTACAATGTGTTATTGCATTATATAGCAAACGAAAATGACTTTGAACGCTAAATCACGTTCATTCAGATTATTTTAGAAGTTTCCTAAGCTTAAACCAATAAAATAAAATAATAATATTTTTTAAATTAAATAAAAATGTAATGACAAACAAATTAAAAAAATTTAAAAAAACAAAATAAATACTTCAACATTTTTATGTAATAAAAAAAAACCATCAAAAAAAAAAGATACTACAAGTGAGGAAAGATAATAATTTCCACAAATACGAATTAGTAAATACATTTTTAAACGCTTTGACAACCATTATTGCGAAAATGATTCACTAATAATATCCATCGTTATAATCACAATATTAGAAGTTTTGCACAAGAAAAATGGTTACTTAGCAACTGATTTTACACGAAAAAATTAACATTTCAGGTCGTTTCTATCGAGATAGGAGAGTACAACCATCGTTAATTAGATGCAAGTATCTATTAATTTGGTTAAAAATTATCGACAGCCGTATAATAAACGATTTTCATCAGTTACTATTCTAGTTTAACTATACTTATAAATCCGTTATGTTTTTATTGATTTTAATTTCTAGTCTACTCGGTGTTTAACAATTCGTGGACGGACGATACTCCAGACGAAACCAATATAAACCAAATGAAAGTGTTTTTATACGAGCTAAATGCAATACTTACCATTGTAAAGCATAATGTTTATACCCTTATGGTCGCAGCAAGAAACAAACGTACGGACTAATAATATTTTTAAGTACTATATGCTAAATTATGTTTAATCAAGAACATGAACACTTTATACATATTTTAGTTGTAGTAGTAAGTCATCATCAAATGATTTAAATGCACAAAACTTGTAGAGTGTTCAAGAAAAGCGTTACAGCCGTTAAATGTTATAGTATAATATTATGAATTCAACTTGAAAAATATAGTTACTTCTGCAAATTTTGGCGGAGCTAAAACTACCACATCTGAATTCTCTTTTAAAGTCACACTATTTGAAATATTTACCTAATTTAAACGAAGAATTGTTTTTTTTCTATGTATTTTTCAAAAATGATTTAATAATCATCAGATCTAACATACACATACATAAGATTATTTATCTCAGTTTTTGTACATTTAGAACGATCACTTCGATGATTATATTTTATAAACTTATACTTATCTTCTCATATACATATATATTATTTTTTGTTGCATTTTAGAAGAAACAAGCCATGTATGGGATTGTGGGGTGAGTTGATAACCTTATTTTTCAAAAAAAATCATTTTTTTTTTCTAGAAATCACGACTAGAGCCGAAATCTTTTTGCACAATGACTACTTAATTCCCATTTTAAAATATGCCAATACTCGTATGCACAGAAATGTTTTAAATATGCAATTAAAATATATTACTAAACCCAAAAGACTTATATAATGAACAACAAACAGTACGGAATCTAGTAAAAAAATTTAACTTCATAATATGCTATTAAAAACATAAAATATGCAATAAAAATCACAAAATGGTTCTTAAGATCAATTACTATTCTCATATATACAATATTATTTAATCTGCAATATTTATGTACAGTATATCAATGGATGCAATGGACCACAAACTGGAACTTTGAGTAATTACTATTTGTAACACTTGTTGTATGTACTTATTACATCAAGTCTTCTATCGTAGTATATACTCGTACTTTGGTATTTGGTAATAAACTTAGGGGCTCTTCTCATAATATTTTCATGATGTTCATCTTTCTTTGAGAAGAAATTTCAAACTAAGATAAATTATTTGAGAAGAGGGCTAAGGCACCATAATCTAAGATCCCCCTGTGATCTCCTGTAGTGTTGAGGTTGTTAATTGTATGATAAGAAAGCTCGATAAAAATAAACAAAGCTGTATATTATTTCGTTTATAAATAAATTATAAAGTTGTTTTAAATGTTCAATAATATTACCATATCACATATACTTTCTAATACCTCCTTAACTCCCGTCCCATAAACGTACTTTGTGAATTATATCACTTTATTACACTATCTCGTCACTTTTAGTGTAAAAAACTAAACCATTGTCTTACAAATTTATTGTTAAAAAATTTCAGATTACCGATTGGAAATGTCAAATCCTATTTCAAAAAAATTCCTTGATTACGAACTTATGGAAGAATTGAAATCGGCCAGGGTAAATACTGAAAAACTTTTTGCCACATTACCAGAATCTTATTATTTTTCTTTACGTTTTAGATGTTCTTGAAGCGATATTATCGTGAGTCAGAACATCTCGATGCTATAGTAGAACATCAACCGTACTACTAAAATACTTTGAGTAGTCATGGTTTATGGTCAACCAAAAGAAAAAATTCATTTTTATCCAATGTTAAGAAAAAACGATTGTTAAATAATTTTTATCTAAATAACAACATACATTTAGACATAAGTTAATATTTCAAGACTTTAGGAAAATTGTCATGTTTATATATCATTGTTATTATTTATAGTCGTCATTTCTATACAACTAAAGATATTATGTATAATCAATTTTATTTAAACCACGTAATTTGTCATAACTCTAATAAAATATGGAAAATTTGTCATTATTTTCATTATTCGATTTTCTTGTACAGTTAATTGATACAGTTAAATATAGTATATTATAATAATAAACAATTAATCCATAACAGAGTTGTGTTCAAGCATATTGACTTGAACCACTCCAATGATAATATTTATTTAAGTAAAATGCCTTGCCACCTACTAAACCTAAAAGATTCAATCACTATAATGTTATGTAAGGTTATCGACTACACTCAGTTTGGCTAAGAATGTTACGTTATTATTTTTTCCACAACTATGATATTGAACCACAAAACTTAAGTTTATCCGACTTAGATTATCGATTATCCATTGATGTTATTTTGTATTGTAATTTAGTTATAGACTAATGACTAGAGCTAGGATTTTAATGACCTAAAAACTACACAAAAATGCACTAAAAAAAATATGCAAAAATGACCTAAAAACTCTAAAAAATGAACTTAAAAAATGACCAAAAAATGTACTTAGGTGAGCGAAAAAAATTTATTTTTAAAATACTAATTAATAATTATGAACATATAATTTAGGTATAGTCTTAATGTTAAGTTTTAACATTTGTCGTAATATTATTTATTCAGTATTGTGTACAGTTAAGATTAGTGTAGATTGTAGAACCATAGGTATTACTAAAGCTACTAGTTTTGAGTTAATTCGGTATTAAATCTTATCGGATGAATCGACAATTAATTATACAACTTTTTCAGTATCAATGGACTGGAGAAGGTAATCGCCTATACGTACTAATTGGGATTACCTTTACAACACATATTAAAAAAGCTTAAAATAAACAAAAATAATTAAAATACACAAAATTACCTTAAAAATGCAAAATGAATATTACATATCCTAAATTGTTATATCACGTTTTTGATTGAAATTGTACAGCACTTAAAGCAAAAAAAAAAATGCAAAAGTCACCAAAATCCTAGCTCTGCCAATAACCGTTGACTGTGCACGGTTCATTACACCGTTTCTGGCCGTTTTCTTACACGGATTTTCGCGGAGTGTTCCGGTCGGGATGATACATAAATATTATATCCGTTGCGGTATATGTATCTCGGGTTGCCTACGCGGACCGCCGCGGCACGATCACACGATCCGCGCGCACGGCACCGGTGAGCGAAGAACAGCAATCGTGTCACCGAGTTACCGATAACAGATAACAGCCGCGGTTATCACGAACAATCGTTATCAATATCGATACGTAACAAAAACATATTATTGTACAGTATTAATTTTTGAATTTACGCTGCGCCGCACGTACCTCTTCGCGGACTCGTAATGTTCAGCCGTTAGTTAACAGTAATAACAGCACCGAAAGCGTTTCAGCGGTACAACAGTCGTTCGAACCCTCCGCCGTCGCTCGAAGCGCATAAATCATCATATTTCGTCGGTGTTTATTTTATTGTTTTTTTTTTTTGTCCCCCCCCGTTTCGCACGTTTTTCCCAAACTGCGTTCCCCGCGTCCGCTTGTGCAAACAACGGGCCGAACGCCGTAACGCGTCGTCGACACCCGAGTCTCGCGACCGCCGTAGCTCCAACCGCCGTAACGCGCGCGCCCGGAGAGGTTACATGTCGCCGCCGTTTATCCGATTCATCTGCGCGCGTCGTCCAACAGTAGCGTAGTAGTGCCCGGCTCCAACCATGTCCGCCGCCGACGTGAACGACACGAAAGCCGCCTTCGCCGACGCCACCGCTGTTGCTGCTGCTGCTGCTGGGCCGCCGGTGATGGACCACAACGTACGTAACACAGTGTGTCCGCTCCTTTACCCACCCTCCCCTCGCCGTACTAATGCACGACACTACTGTTCCCCGTCCGCAGGTCGACCGTTCCCCGTTCGCCGATCTCCGCGAGCAGTTCCTGAACACGCTGGACGTGCTGGAAAACAACCGGCCCTACGACCAGCCGACGTCGCACGTACTGTCCTCGGGCTCGAAGTCGTTCAGCGACATTCTCTCTTCGTTACAAGTGAGTTGGTCGCGCCGTGCGCACGGTTCGTGTACGGTTCGTTCACGCTGTATCCGACTTTTACAGGCGCTGGTGATCAATCAGAACAAGAAGGACAATGACGGCGAGTTCGAAGACAACCCTTTTCCCGTGCTTCACGACCTGGACAAGCTGAGTCTGACGTCGTATTCTCTCAGCTATTACATCAGTCACTGTTTGCCCAATGAACAGACCGTGCCCGTCTTGTCGCTCGTCAACAAGGCCACCACTATGTGGTTATCGCATTTGTTTCAGTTAGTATAAAATTGCACACTTGAAATTGCCAAAATCCCTCTTGGTCTGCTTGTTAATCACATATTTTTACTTCCACTTAGATTTTCTAACTGCGGTGCATTCTATACCGAAAACATGATGTTGAGTTATGAAAGAGTAATACTGCTCGCTTTACACCGTATGTTTGGTCCAGAGTATTTCAATCCATCTGGATTGCCGATCATTTACTGCACACCAGATCCAGTTTTGATTGGCACTATCAAGAGAACCGCTTTGCAAGTAATTAAATACACATAAATGTATAGGTTTTTTTTATGAAAACAATACTTAGTCAAACTTTTTTCTGTAGCTTGGAATGAACGAAAAATGTGTGCAAATCATACCAAACATATCAGACGTACTATGCCCGTACAAAGCAGACTTGAGAGCGTTTGAAACTATAATCAAACATGATGTAGAAAACAATAAAAAACCTCTGATCGTTTTTGCAAGAGCAGGTAATGAATAATTGTTTATTCTGTATTTATTGTTTGACGTAAAATATTGTTTTTCATGTATTAGGGGCACATGTCACTGGTCAGATGGATGATATCGTAGATCTAAAAGAATTATGCAATAAATCCAATATTTGGATGCACTTATCTGGTGATAACTTGTCAGGATTAGCTTTGTCAAAATTTAAAACTGAAGTGTGTTAAATTTAATGAAAATAAGAACCTTTATTAACCAATTATTTTGTCACTTTCAGGGTACTCCTAATCTAGCCGATAGTATAACACTGACACCAAGCATTTGGCTAAACATTTCTGCACTACCTGTTATTGTATCCTTTTGAAAATGTTGATAATCAACAAAATATGATTAAGATTTTTTGGTTCATTGATTAAGAGAGATTATTTATTTTTAATATTTATCAACTATGAAGTAATTTTATGTAATAAGACATCCTTTATTTTTTGATTGTTTAACTTTAAAAAATTCAAAGCTGCAATAACTTAAAATTCAAAAATATTAATTATGAATTTGAAAAGAATCTAATAACCATTATAAACTAAGATTAAATTATGCGTAGAGACTATGGAGTTCCTAATTAATTAATATTCATTTAAAAATTATTTGCAGTTATTGGAGTTTTGAATCAGAATGTTACTATAATAATTTTAGTGGATTCATTTTTCTGTATATAATTGGTTTTTCTTAAGAACAATATTATTAGACTTTATTTGATAAACAATATTCAAATACAGAAATATTGAATGCTTACAAGAGTAAATGTTTACCTGTTTGGTCATGTTTTCAAGTAAGCATTAACAGAGTAATAAGTTATCTATAAAAGAGGTTCAAAACTAACAAACCTATTATTTTCAGGCTTTAGGATATGATGCACTCATTTTAAGAATACAACAAAAATTTGAAATTTGTCACCGCATCCTAAGTTTGGTCAAACGATACGATTGTCTCAGAATTTTGGTAGTCGAGATTTTGTATTTCTATTCATTTGACACGTTTACAACATTCTGTTTTCTATGTTTTATAGTGTGAAACAAAAGATCGTGACAGTACGCTTAATGAGGAAACGGTTGCCGATATTATGGCCAACCAAGGGAATATTCCAGTTTAGTTGACATTTTCTATCTTATGATAATAATTTTCTTGTAAATAATTTCTCTTATACCGATATTTTTTCTTATCAGGAATTATTACACAATCTTTCAAGTTGTCTTATTATTCAATTTGTACCAAAAGACTGCAATCAAAGGGTTTCTCCTTATTACGACAAACTTAATTCATGGGTAAGAAACATTATTACTACATGCACAACAGATTGTTTTTTCAATTTAATGAATTGTTTCAGTTGGGTCAAGTATTGGAGCGAGAAATTCCTGAAGCCCCTTTAGAATCATGTGAAATTGAAACGCTCGGAGTAGTAGTAACGTTTTCACCATTTACTATTTTAAATTCATTAGTAACAGAAGACGATTGGGAAACATTTAGCATATGTTTGGATCAACACATTGTTAGTACAATATATGATATATATATGTTACAGTAGTTATCTCAAGGCGAAATAATAAAATACATTATAGTGTTTGATTCTTTATGTGCATTAGGAAATTCTGCTAGCAACAGTTGATTATAAAGACAAACTGACCGGATTAATTGCACAACTACCGTCACTCGAATATGTTGAAATTGATGATTGGGCCGGACTGGGTGCTGTGCGGTACGTACCACACCAATGGCAATCTTCTGACCAACAGTTGGCCACTGATCAAGCGAAACAAGATTTAAATAGATTAAACGTACGTATTGTGCAACAACTTCGTTCGATCGACGCTGCGTTTTCCCTCGGTAAGTGAATGGTTAACTCTTTGGTGCTGTTGAGTTCTGTGTCTCTACCAATTTGTCCATATGTTCAGGAGAAGGAAGCGACAGTCTCGCCTGCGTCAGGTTTGGTATGGTCACAGCTGATACAGATGTAGCAGAACTGTTGTCTTTAGTCCAAAGTACTGGTCGCAAAGAAGAAGAGTCTACCAAATATATCGATTCAATGGCCGAACTTGTCAAAAAAGGTATGGGGAAAGCAATCTTTGAGTCTGTTTGATTTTACGTTTTATAAGTTTGTTATACTATTGTTTCTCTTTCAGGTATAGAAACTGCGACTGTAGACTTAAAAAAAGAAACCGAAGAAAAGATTTGGCAAGAAGGAATTTTACGACATGTACCGGTTTTTGGTAACTTGGTGAATTGGTGGTCACCACCTGCCAAAAATGCAGTCAAAGGCCGATGGTTGGACCTCGAAGCGGGCGTTGTGCGTTCAACTGAAGTCATATACGAAAAGATGGCGCAAGTAGAAGATTCTGAAAGTAATGAAAGTGTCACTGCCACACATGGTGATGCACCAACAGAGTAAATGCAGTCCCACACACACACATCTATTAAGTTTGCTATTATATATCTTTTTGAATTTATTTTTATTTTCATGTATATGTTTTTATTCATCAAAAATTGTAATAGTTACCAAAAAATATTTATTTCAATGAGATGGTGAGAACATTTTTATTCATTTTTTGGTAGCATTTTAATTTTGTTGGACCGTTTGAGGTCATAGTATTTTACTTTTTATTTTATTTTATTCAATTTTTTTTCCTTGTAAATTTTACTATAATTATAATAAATAATTTAGTTCAATAAAACTATATTGTGGTAATTTGCAATTGTTAAAGTCTCAAACCGCTAATTATTATTAGAATGATATTATGTTTTAAAATTTCACGACTTAAGTTATGTACCAGGAGAAAACCTTTATCCATGCCAAATTTATGTACTTGGAATATTTGTTTTTACTACAAAATTAATATTATACTTGCATTGATAATTTTATATTATATTCATACAAAAAATATTTATTTTATATAATAATAATGTTTAATAGAACATTGATTACTATAGTGTTAATACTCTTTGTTTTCCAACTAAAATCATATTGAAGTACACAACCAAACGGCTCGAGTAATATGATAGTAGTTATCGGACATAGCTAACATATTGTGTCCAACAATTTTGGTTATTTTATTTTAACATATTCTCAATATGATTTTTGTGAAAATGTTGGAGGTTTTTTTGAAAAAGTCCAATATATGTTTCGTAAAAATACTCAATAATATTATCATTGGAAATAAAACAACTATAAATTATCAAACTTAAACGGTTGAATAATTACAAAGCTCTCATGACTAACTGAGACATCCTGGGATTGTAAAATAGCATGAATGAAATAGCTCGATAATTTTGTATTTTTTTTTTCATTTCACAAGCAAAGCCATAGAACAGGGAGGTTTGATTTAAAATTCTCGTCACCTTTCAGGAAATAACCAAGAGTGATAAGAAAAAAAAATTATTTATGTTAAAAATATTAATAGTACAAAATAATTCTTTATGAAAAGTATGAGTCAAGTTACTTATTCATTTCAAACTTATATTAATTATTTGAATGTCATCGTGTGGCTTATCGGTCTTAGGGTGAGTTTTGGCACTGCAGATAGATTGTACCACTTCCATTCCTTTGGTGACACGGCCAAATACAGTATGTTTATTGTCTAGCCAAGGCTAAAAATAAAAATAAATAATGAAATGCATATTATTGAATATTCAATATAAGTTGGTGGTGGCAACTCACAGTAGGTATAAGTGTGATAAAAAATTGGCTTCCATTTGTATGTGGCCCTGCATTAGCCATACTCAATGTGTAAGGTTTGTCATGCTTCAAGTGTGGTCGAATCTCATCTTCAAATTCTCCACCCCATATGCTTTCACCACCCAATCCAGTGCCTAAAACAATTATAAATAAATCATCACCACTCAAATTGAGATAATTCGATGCTTACCTGTGGGATCTCCTGTCTGTATCATAAATCCTTTGATCACCCTATGAAATATGCTACCATTGTAATATCCATTCTTGCTATGCACACAAAAATTTTCAACGGTTTTCTGGCATTCTTTAAACAACGCAACTTGAATATCTCCAAAAACAGTGTGTAAAGTAGCTGTGTCATATAGTCGTTGAATACCTATAAGTAAAAATTATAGATGATAATAGTTAGACAACAGAATACAATTTTATGTAAAATTGCCAATGAAAATCAGTTGAAATGTTCTGTGACAACAGGATGTATATAAAAATTAAAAATGTATAAGGTACATAACCTAAGTCTTAGGTTTCTACACTAACAATTAAATTCTTTACGTGCATAACAACTGTATTTTACAGACTCCAATAATATCAGTAATTTTTTTAGTAAAATTGCATTAGAGAATACACATACATTAACCATATTATGCATATATAGCTAAATAGTTAATAAAAGTTAACTTACAAGCAGCTTCAGTAGAAGATATAATATCTTCCTTTGAAGGTCTTTCATTAAATACATCACGGTCCGCATCAATACTTTTAATATCTTCAGGTTCACGTCTGCCGAAAGAAAATTTTTATAATAATCATGTAGGATACATTTTAAAATAGCGTTTGCTATTTTTTTTTTAAGGAAAATAATTTCTAATTTAATATATAGTCAACTAATTGAGACATCAAGAAACTAACTTGGTAAACATATAGAATCTATTTTTTTTGTACGCTGTACAAAACAGTGTTGGATCACTAGAAGGCCCTTCTAAAGTAGGATTTGTAGCAGCTTCCATTTCTAATGTTACTGCTGCTTTTGGTTTTTTTGCCTTACCCTGTGGACATAGACAATGTCAAATTAAAACAAGTAAAATTAAAATTCTAAAACGAAACATACAACTTACGCTGTGTACTGACTTGAAATAAGGCAACTCGTAATGTTCTAAGATTCTCTGGTTTTCCAATAATTTTGATCATTGTATTACTATAAGTGTTAACAACTTTCACGCCCAACATGGTAGGGTAAAATAAATAATGACCACTTTCATCAAAACACAAATTAGCTGTATGTGAGATTTCTGTTTTATCCAATTCCCGTTCAATAGCCATTCTGAAATTCGATAAATTACATTAGTTACTAGAATACAATATAATTAATTGACTAGGTTACCTTCGAATAAATTCAATGTTAGGTATTTGTTGTTTTTTTTGCTGAAGCTCACTAAAACGAGCCAAGGCTTCATCATAAACCCTATTCAGTTTTCCAGTCAAAAAATTAAAAACTCTAACCTTAAAAGAACAAACATAACATTTGTATTAGTTAAGCACTGATATATAATATGTTTTCCTAATTTTATTTCTATTTTTAAGTGACAAAAGTGATTTTATAGCATTAAAATATGATAATACATTATCATCTTCTTTTAAAAAATTGTATATGTACAATATGTTCCAGACAATAAATATTAATAAGGAATCAGTAAGTATTTTAATATAATAATACTATATTTTTAACTACTTGTTGGGGTCTTAACTTTTATACAAAAAGCACAAGTACTTAATATGTATTAGATAGGATGTATCTTACTTTTCGATCAGGTGACATAGTAGCAAACTTTAAACCATCATCAGAAAAACATAAACTCGTCGGATGTGTTTTATGTCTTACAAATTCAAAGAGATCAGTATCAAGCTTGGAATCAAATTGAGCACATTTTGGAAATTGATAATCTTTTTTGGCTCCAGACCAATATTCAATAATGCCACTTTTATCCGCCGATATAGCCACTTCAAACACAGGATTAAACTGAAATACAATTTTAATTAGGTAAGTTTTTACACAGATAATTAATTCCAAAGGCAAAACACAATTAATTTATGGAAATGTAGATTTACCTTTATGAATACAACTGGTTTGGAGTGCATTTTTTCTATTACATGAAGCGGATCATTTGTTCCTTTGCCATCATAAATAAAAATCTTTGGTTCGGTTGCACTACTTCTATAACATTAAATATTTTTGTTGTTTCTTGATAAATATATTATGTTAATTAGTGCGTAATGCATATAATCGCATTAAGATTTTAGTGTGTATATTATGGAGAAAAATATTTAATTCTTACCAAATTCAATTTCAAACAATACATTTTTCTTACAGATTAATGTAAATGTAATTTAATTTTACTGTCATGAATTTGATTTAAAATAAACTTTTATGTATTATACTTAAATACTTACACAGCAACTGTATGAATAGGATCTCCTTTTGAATGCACCCAACATGCACTCAGTGGTATGTATTCTAATTTTATCATATTAATCATGTCTGTAGAGAGAAAAAAGCAATGAGATAAATAACTTGAGCATTTAAATTAAAAAAAAAGAAAACATTGTTTCCTTGTTTTTTTCTTCTGAGTTATATCAGATGCATCAGACGTACCAAAATTAATGACATCAAAAACTTTAACAGTTTGATCTGATGATATTGTGCACATGAGAGTTCCATTATAGTTATCTGTCAAGTCAATAATTGGAGTGAGATGGCTACGAAAATGCTTCACAAATTCAATCAACTCTTCAGTTTTCTTCCAGAACTTCACGTGCCCATCACAACTAGCTGTTATTAGGAAATCAGTTCTGAAAAACAAACAACATGAAAAATAATGTTCAATGCAATAAGATTGCACCAAAGCAAATTACTTGGTAATTAAGATGTGCGTGATGACATCTCGATGCATATAACTTTTTTCATACGTATCACAAGTTGGTAAATTTTCCAAGTATAAGTGTTCATGATTTAAAACTGCAATGAAAGAAAAATATATAGCCGTTAAATTCAAATATGATTTAATTTGTCTACAGTAACACGATTAATACTAGCACCTGATACAGACTATAGTGAATTAGTGGGTTCAAATGATAATTCTATCAAATACATAAGACATGTTTCATTTGATAGGTTTTCAGTTAAATAAACTTTGTTTGAACTTTTTCGTTTTAAAATATTTTGTTTGCATACTTACAGTACTAAATAAGTCGTAAATGTATATCAATTCAATATCGATTGTGCACAAATAACATAATATGGTATGAAAGAAAAATGAAAATAAAACCCGTTCAGAGGGGATAAGTAGGGAGTTCATGGATTTTATAAATATTAAGCTTATGGCACAACCCGAGCAAATTATCGATGACAATATTTAAATTTTTTTAAATGGACGGAAGAGAAACGACTAATTCGTAGTGTGATGCCGCGTTAACGTGACACGGACCGAATGAACGTGCGGGGTGCGTCGAAACGATTCACAATACCTTTTCTTTTCTTCTTCTCGACGGTTTCCGTTGCCTCTGAAAGGCTGGGACCGACGCATTCGTCTTCGGACGAACCGTCCTTGTCGTCGTCTTCGCGTTCCCTCTTCTCGGACATGTTTCAACGCAACGTATACGACACTCGCTCGCCGGACACCGTTCGGTCTACCGATGAACTGGAGACCGTCAAAGAGCCGAACGAACTACGAATTGTTTACAACGTTTGTTTTTTATTTATTTTTTTTTTAACACTTTTCACTGGATCAGTGATTATTCGACAACAACCGGGAAACGCGGGGACGCGCGCGCTCGAAAGGAAGAACCTACTGTATATATAGTTCTTCCCCGGTGATAAGGGCGGGAGTGATAAGAGAACATTTTGTACGCTTGAAAAAAAGGAACACCAACTGTTCGGAATTGAATGCCGAAGAATTGACCAGCCCTGTATTTTATGTATTTTGTTTATGTATCCCGCCGTAAATTCGTAACATAACGTCCCAGACTCCAGGCTTCCAGTGGTCACTCGTATCTACAGAAAAAGTCTGTACTGCAATGGTATTATTTTATTATAATAATAAGTCGACATAATAATGTCGAATAATGATTGGACGCATCTGTTTTGCTTTGAAATTTCAATCAAGTTAAACGTGATTTGTGAGTACTGAGTATTAACATGTACTTAAAATGTAAAAGCTTTTACCGCAATTATACGTTTGTACACAGGTAATTTCTAATGCACCTGAATTAGGGTTGCCATACGTCCCGGTTTTGCCGGGACACTACCGGTTTTTAACCAAGTGTCCCGGTGTCCCGAGAAAGAGTTTCGGACAGCGATTTGTCCCGGTTTCAACATTTTACTTGATAAAAGTATTTTATTATTTTATTATTATACCGATTTTCAATTATGAGAAAACATTATCTTCCTACACATTACAAAATGCAAGATTATACGCGCGATAATCATAGGTATTTTATTTTTAGACTTTTTATTATAACCGCTACATCATTACGGTAATAATGTAGTTTAATGTTCAGTGTCGTTGTATACGTTATATATACTATTTTTTTATAGTTCTTAGTTCATGGCGTATCGCCGTCTGGCTGTCAACTATAGATTTCCAATTTCCGTTCGTATAAAATAACTAAAATATTTACTCAGTTTTGGTTAAATTAATTGGTGTGAGCTATTTTTCTCGTGACGACATAATGCCACCAACGCGGAGTGGTAAACGGTTATGTAGATTTACAGAAAAATTGCTAAGTGAATTCACGTTTTTGAAAAAAGTTCGTAACAATAACGATTATGATGTGTACTGCACAATTTGTTCGAGTTCATTTTCCGTCAGTCATGAATCAATCATTCAAGAAACAAACTTGATATAAAAACGGAAGAATCTTCTCTTATTATAAAAACGTGCTTCAATAATACATTTTGTGAAGAATTCTGTGACCGAATTTTGGGAAACAAGACTTTATTAAAACAAGTTCATGGATCAACCAAATATGTAGCAAAATCAACAGAAGAATCTTTGGTCTCCAAAAGTTCCGAATACTAAGAATATGAATTATAATTATTATATTGCTTGTATTCATAATTCATTAAAAAAAATATATACATATAATGATCAAAAAAAGTAAATATTATTTTATATAGAGATTTTTTTCTTTCATATGGTGATATATATAATATTTATCCATTCAAAATGTCCCGGGTTCTGAAAAATATAATCTAGTAACCCTAACCTGAATGTTCAGCCATGTGCTTGAGAGTATTCATATTACTTTTTGCGAGTCCGTTCTCATCTTTAAAACCTATCAGCTTAGAACTATAAACAGAACTTCATATAATTTCATTACAGTACAAATTAAAATATACATTTTGTATTTTAAAAAAAATTATTTTGCCTACTTTAAAACACAAAAACATTTTTGCACAAGAATGTCATTTAATCATCTAAAATTGAATTCCAGTGTACATTTTTAATTGTTAACAGGTTGTTCTTAATTAATATAGTTAAGCCTAAATTATGTTAATTATTAAATATATAATAAATAATTGATAAAAAAGAATCGCAAACTTAGTTAAACAACCCATAATCTCTTGTTTTCAGGTGTTAAAATATGTTTTAAAGGATAATTATAATATATTATCTATCTACCTACTGAAATAAAGTATGAATTTTACAGATTTCAAAATGAACAACATTAACAATTTTCTTTATCTGACCATAAACATAACAGAGGAATACATAAAATATAAAATAATAAAATACAAAAACAAATGTTATTTATAATAAATTGTAATGTATGGTATTTCAGTTTTACAGTTTCTCTGTCATTACATGGGTAACTTATACTTATGGGTATACTTTATTGAATTTTAATGAATTACCTAGTCCTATTCTATTTTAATTGCTGAATTGAGATATATCTTAAACCTAAATATTCAACTCTGTAAAAACAACGAACAATGTATGATGAAAATGTAACCAATAATAATTATATCGATTAACTATTTTATCACCCTGCGTTACTTTTTATTAAGCTACTAATAATACTACTAATATTAATTTCCATTTTGTTATAGGCTTGTTTTATCTGCGACCTGCCATTTACGAGTACTTGACCCAGCAACCATGAGAAACTGTTTTTTCAAAAAAATCCTGATTCAACTGTTACAATAAGAAATGAAGTTCAACCATTATTATTAAATTTATACATATTTTATTAAAATATATTTGTTTCCAGGTATCAATTCTAATACAATTGTATATCCATTGTTTTTGACTGGGTGACTGGTATTACTGTTCTTGTAATTGTACTTCTACTACTAAGTTCATGAACTTTTTTTTGCTGAAGCTCACTAAAACGAGCCAAGGCTTCATCATAAACCTTATTCAGTTTTCCAGTCAAAAAATTAAAAACTCTAACCTTAAAAGAACAAACATAACATTTGTATTAGTTAAGCACTGATATATAATATGTTTTCCTAATTTTATTTCTATTTTTAAGTGACAAAAGTGATTTTATAGCATTAAAATATGATAATACATTATCATCTTCTTTTAAAAAATTGTATATGTACAATATGTTCCAGACAATAAATATTAATAAGGAATCAGTAAGTATTTTAATATAATAATACTATATTTTTAACTACTTGTTGGGGTCTTAACTTTTATACAAAAAGCACAAGTACTTAATATGTATTAGATAGGATGTATCTTACTTTTCGATCAGGTGACATAGTAGCAAACTTTAAACCATCATCAGAAAAACATAAACTCGTCGGATGTGTTTTATGTCTTACAAATTCAAAGAGATCAGTATCAAGCTTGGAATCAAATTGAGCACATTTTGGAAATTGATAATCTTTTTTGGCTCCAGACCAATATTCAATAATGCCACTTTTATCCGCCGATATAGCCACTTCAAACACAGGATTAAACTGAAATACAATTTTAATTAGGTAAGTTTTTACACAGATAATTAATTCCAAAGGCAAAACACAATTAATTTATGGAAATGTAGATTTACCTTTATGAATACAACTGGTTTGGAGTGCATTTTTTCTATTACATGAAGCGGATCATTTGTTCCTTTGCCATCATAAATAAAAATCTTTGGTTCGGTTGCACTACTTCTATAACATTAAATATTTTTGTTGTTTCTTGATAAATATATTATGTTAATTAGTGCGTAATGCATATAATCGCATTAAGATTTTAGTGTGTATATTATGGAGAAAAATATTTAATTCTTACCAAATTCAATTTCAAACAATACATTTTTCTTACAGATTAATGTAAATGTAATTTAATTTTACTGTCATGAATTTGATTTAAAATAAACTTTTAAGTATTATACTTAAATACTTACACAGCAACTGTATGAATAGGATCTCCTTTTGAATGCACCCAACATGCACTCAGTGGTATGTATTCTAATTTTATCATATTAATCATGTCTGTAGAGAGAAAAAAGCAATGAGATAAATAACTTGAGCATTTAAATTAAAAAAAAAGAAAACATTGTTTCCTTGTTTTTTTCTTCTGAGTTATATCAGATGCATCAGACGTACCAAAATTAATGACATCAAAAACTTTAACAGTTTGATCTGATGATATTGTGCACATGAGAGTTCCATTATAGTTATCTGTCAAGTCAATAATTGGAGTGAGATGGCTACGAAAATGCTTCACAAATTCAATCAACTCTTCAGTTTTCTTCCAGAACTTCACGTGCCCATCACAACTAGCTGTTATTAGGAAATCAGTTCTGAAAAACAAACAACATGAAAAATAATGTTCAATGCAATAAGATTGCACCAAAGCAAATTACTTGGTAATTAAGATGTGCGTGATGACATCTCGATGCATATAACTTTTTTCATACGTATCACAAGTTGGTAAATTTTCCAAGTATAAGTGTTCATGATTTAAAACTGCAATGAAAGAAAAATATATAGCCGTTAAATTCAAATATGATTTAATTTGTCTACAGTAACACGATTAATACTAGCACCTGATACAGACTATAGTGAATTAGTGGGTTCAAATGATAATTCTATCAAATACATAAGACATGTTTCATTTGATAGGTTTTCAGTTAAATAAACTTTGTTTGAACTTTTTCGTTTTAAAATATTTTGTTTGCATACTTACAGTACTAAATAAGTCGTAAATGTATATCAATTCAATATCGATTGTGCACAAATAACATAATATGGTATGAAAGAAAAATGAAAATAAAACCCGTTCAGAGGGGATAAGTAGGGAGTTCATGGATTTTATAAATATTAAGCTTATGGCACAACCCGAGCAAATTATCGATGACAATATTTAAATTTTTTTAAATGGACGGAAGAGAAACGACTAATTCGTAGTGTGATGCCGCGTTAACGTGACACGGACCGAATGAACGTGCGGGGTGCGTCGAAACGATTCACAATACCTTTTCTTTTCTTCTTCTCGACGGTTTCCGTTGCCTCTGAAAGGCTGGGACCGACGCATTCGTCTTCGGACGAACCGTCCTTGTCGTCGTCTTCGCGTTCCCTCTTCTCGGACATGTTTCAACGCAACGTATACGACACTCGCTCGCCGGACACCGTTCGGTCTACCGATGAACTGGAGACCGTCAAAGAGCCGAACGAACTACGAATTGTTTACAACGTTTGTTTTTTATTTATTTTTTTTTTAACACTTTTCACTGGATCAGTGATTATTCGACAACAACCGGGAAACGCGGGGACGCGCGCGCTCGAAAGGAAGAACCTACTGTATATATAGTTCTTCCCCGGTGATAAGGGCGGGAGTGATAAGAGAACATTTTGTACGCTTGAAAAAAAGGAACACCAACTGTTCGGAATTGAATGCCGAAGAATTGACCAGCCCTGTATTTTATGTATTTTGTTTATGTATCCCGCCGTAAATTCGTAACATAACGTCCCAGACTCCAGGCTTCCAGTGGTCACTCGTATCTACAGAAAAAGTCTGTACTGCAATGGTATTATTTTATTATAATAATAAGTCGACATAATAATGTCGAATAATGATTGGACGCATCTGTTTTGCTTTGAAATTTCAATCAAGTTAAACGTGATTTGTGAGTACTGAGTATTAACATGTACTTAAAATGTAAAAGCTTTTACCGCAATTATACGTTTGTACACAGGTAATTTCTAATGCACCTGAATTAGGGTTGCCATACGTCCCGGTTTTGCCGGGACACTACCGGTTTTTAACCAAGTGTCCCGGTGTCCCGAGAAAGAGTTTCGGACAGCGATTTGTCCCGGTTTCAACATTTTACTTGATAAAAGTATTTTATTATTTTATTATTATACCGATTTTCAATTATGAGAAAACATTATCTTCCTACACATTACAAAATGCAAGATTATACGCGCGATAATCATAGGTATTTTATTTTTAGACTTTTTATTATAACCGCTACATCATTACGGTAATAATGTAGTTTAATGTTCAGTGTCGTTGTATACGTTATATATACTATTTTTTTATAGTTCTTAGTTCATGGCGTATCGCCGTCTGGCTGTCAACTATAGATTTCCAATTTCCGTTCGTATAAAATAACTAAAATATTTACTCAGTTTTGGTTAAATTAATTGGTGTGAGCTATTTTTCTCGTGACGACATAATGCCACCAACGCGGAGTGGTAAACGGTTATGTAGATTTACAGAAAAATTGCTAAGTGAATTCACGTTTTTGAAAAAAGTTCGTAACAATAACGATTATGATGTGTACTGCACAATTTGTTCGAGTTCATTTTCCGTCAGTCATGAATCAATCATTCAAGAAACAAACTTGATATAAAAACGGAAGAATCTTCTCTTATTATAAAAACGTGCTTCAATAATACATTTTGTGAAGAATTCTGTGACCGAATTTTGGGAAACAAGACTTTATTAAAACAAGTTCATGGATCAACCAAATATGTAGCAAAATCAACAGAAGAATCTTTGGTCTCCAAAAGTTCCGAATACTAAGAATATGAATTATAATTATTATATTGCTTGTATTCATAATTCATTAAAAAAAATATATACATATAATGATCAAAAAAAGTAAATATTATTTTATATAGAGATTTTTTTCTTTCATATGGTGATATATATAATATTTATCCATTCAAAATGTCCCGGGTTCTGAAAAATATAATCTAGTAACCCTAACCTGAATGTTCAGCCATGTGCTTGAGAGTATTCATATTACTTTTTGCGAGTCCGTTCTCATCTTTAAAACCTATCAGCTTAGAACTATAAACAGAACTTCATATAATTTCATTACAGTACAAATTAAAATATACATTTTGTATTTTAAAAAAAATTATTTTGCCTACTTTAAAACACAAAAACATTTTTGCACAAGAATGTCATTTAATCATCTAAAATTGAATTCCAGTGTACATTTTTAATTGTTAACAGGTTGTTCTTAATTAATATAGTTAAGCCTAAATTATGTTAATTATTAAATATATAATAAATAATTGATAAAAAAGAATCGCAAACTTAGTTAAACAACCCATAATCTCTTGTTTTCAGGTGTTAAAATATGTTTTAAAGGATAATTATAATATATTATCTATCTACCTACTGAAATAAAGTATGAATTTTACAGATTTCAAAATGAACAACATTAACAATTTTCTTTATCTGACCATAAACATAACAGAGGAATACATAAAATATAAAATAATAAAATACAAAAACAAATGTTATTTATAATAAATTGTAATGTATGGTATTTCAGTTTTACAGTTTCTCTGTCATTACATGGGTAACTTATACTTATGGGTATACTTTATTGAATTTTAATGAATTACCTAGTCCTATTCTATTTTAATTACTGAATTGAGATATATCTTAAACCTAAATATTCAACTCTGTAAAAACAACGAATAATGTATGATGAAAATGTAACCAATAATAATTATATCGATTAACTATTTTATCACCCTGCGTTACTTTTTATTAAGCTACTAATAATACTACTAATATTAATTTCCATTTTGTTATAGGCTTGTTTTATCTGCGACCTGCCATTTACGAGTACTTGACCCAGCAACCATGAGAAACTGTTTTTTCAAAAAAATCCTGATTCAACTGTTACAATAAGAAATGAAGTTCAACCATTATTATTAAATTTATACATATTTTATTAAAATATATTTGTTTCCAGGTATCAATTCTAATACAATTGTATATCCATTGTTTTTGACTGGGTGACTGGTATTACTGTTCTTGTAATTGTACTTCTACTACTAAGTTCATAAACTTGTACCTTGTTATGATGGCTGTTTTAATGTTGCATAGTCCAATACTTCACTTATTCTGTATACAGTTATAAATATATTGAATATATATTTTTTCTACAAATGTGGCTATAAAAATTCTAGAAACAATATGATATCCGCTGCAAAAAAAGGTTGTAGAGAAGTCTGCACAAGCAGTAAACTGAGACGTCATAACTATTTGTAACTTCTAAGTAGAGTTTGAGTGATGACTGATGATAAATCTGACATTCAGTAAATACTAGAGTGAGGATTGTGTGAATCTACATAAAAATTTAAAAAAAAATCACTTAAAATGAAGCTAATATGAAGCAAAGAGTGCCTAAAAATCTTTTAAAAACCCAATGTATGATAAATAAATGCGAAATGACATCGGAAGATCTTTTCCACAGTTCCTCATTTCCCATGGTTCAAAGACCTAGATCTATCTAGGCGATTTATCATTAGCATCACCCGTCTTCGGATAGAACACAGCTTGCTTCCACATCACTCCTATAAAACTGCCCTCAATTCTTCTCCCCTTTGAACTAACCACCAGTTACAATTTATGATTTTGACATTTAATTTTTCACTGCCCTTCTCTTTCTACCAATAGACTTATGCTGATCCACGAGGAGGTGGACGAGTGGACGACAAGAATCATCAACGTTCTCGAATATCTTCACATCCCCGGTGAATCGGAGGTTCTGGTTTTGACGAATGTGGTCCCATACATACACCAGAGACAAATTAAAACATATTAGTTCTTCCTTACCGACCCTGTGCTTTGTTGGATACAATCGTTGAAATTGCGCCCTATCCACACATACAGCGTAGCACAGATATATGTGCGCCGAACCGTAAAACGTGACGAAATGTGAACACCCAGATGCTCACTCTCACTTATTCTCTCTCTCTCTCTTTCTCTCACACACACACACACACACACACACACACACACACTCTTTCACTCACTCACACTTTCCCATTCCCTCCCTCTTTCCCTATAACTGTCTACAGAAAGACATTAAAAATAACACACATTTAACCACATTAACAAACTGCTACCGTACGGCTCCAAATAAGCAACAGAATGCTCCTCTTCCTAGGTGGTTACCGACGTATGTAGCCCTCTCACCTACTTACCTGTCAGCTACCACACGGGACGTGTAAGGTCAAGACGGCTCGTTCTTTAGTTACGTCTGCAATGCCGTGGGTAGGTAGCTACCGTGCGGTACCATGACTGACGAAGTTCTCGTACAATCGCAGGGGTTACCCACGTATGTAGCTCCTATGTGCTGACGTCGCAGCATCCACACGGGACGTAAAATGTCCAAGTGCAGAACACAATAATATCCACGTCAACAGCGCCGTGTGTAGCTCTATCCCCAGCCCCCCGAAACGACCTCACACTTCAAAAAAACATCACATTTCACTCGGACAAACAAACTTTAACCCCGCCAGGGCTGTATTTCGGAACCCGCCGTTCTGGGACAATGGAAATGAAAATTTATTTAGACCGTGTAGAAAATTATAGAGATAGTTACAATTTTTTATATTATGATTATTAATAAGTCAGGAATATTTTACCGAATGATAAGAAAAAGAAATTTTAAAAAGAAAATATAGGAAATAAGTGAAAAATAAATATGAATAAAAATAAAAAGATTAAAATTAAAAAAAAACCCTTAGCTCCCCTAAAATACAGCCCTGTACTCGATGACTCATACATAGGTATATTCACTTCTCGTCTCGTGCGTTGGCCCACTGATTTTCAGTGGTACAGTCGTATGTTTGATCGGGTGGTGCAAAAACTTTTAATCATACCCCAAACCAAAAGGTTAACAGTAGTGTTAGCCTAAATATGTTTTACTTTGTCTCACCTGAAAAGATATCCAAAGTCATTGTCCGTTCGGAAATCACTAAACGGGCCCTTTCCTTGTTTCGATCCGCGAGGAAGTCATATGGTGGAAGACAAGAATCATCAAAGTTCTCGAATATCTTCACATCCCCGGTGAATCGGAGGTTCTGGTTTTGACGAATGTGGTCCCATACATACACCAGAGACAAATTAAAACATATTAGTTCTTCCTTACCGACCCTGTGCTTTGTTGGATACAATCGTTGAAATTGCGCCCTATCCACACATACAGCGTAGCACAGATATATGTGCGCCGAACCGTAAAACGTGACGAAATGTGAACACCCAGATGCTCACTCTCACTTATTCTCTCTCTCTCTCTTTCTCTCACACACACACACACACACACACACACACACACACTCTTTCACTCACTCACACTTTCCCATTCCCTCCCTCTTTCCCTATAACTGTCTACAGAAAGACATTAAAAATAACACACATTTAACCACATTAACAAACTGCTACCGTACGGCTCCAAATAAGCAACAGAATGCTCCTCTTCCTAGGTGGTTACCGACGTATGTAGCCCTCTCACCTACTTACCTGTCAGCTACCACACGGGACGTGTAAGGTCAAGACGGCTCGTTCTTTAGTTACGTCTGCAATGCCGTGGGTAGGTAGCTACCGTGCGGTACCATGACTGACGAAGTTCTCGTACAATCGCAGGGGTTACCCACGTATGTAGCTCCTATGTGCTGACGTCGCAGCATCCACACGGGACGTAAAATGTCCAAGTGCAGAACACAATAATATCCACGTCAACAGCGCCGTGTGTAGCTCTATCCCCAGCCCCCCGAAACGACCTCACACTTCAAAAAAACATCACATTTCACTCGGACAAACAAACTTTAACCCCGCCAGGGCTGTATTTCGGAACCCGCCGTTCTGGGACAATGGAAATGAAAATTTATTTAGACCGTGTAGAAAATTATAGAGATAGTT
>OX454272.1:2019963-2027463 GCA_949715065.1 Periphyllus acericola | reverse complement strand
GCTACCGTACGGCTCCAAATAAGCAACAGAATGCTCCTCTTCCTAGGTGGTTACCGACGTATGTAGCCCTCTCACCTACTTACCTGTCAGCTACCACACGGGACGTGTAAGGTCAAGACGGCTCGTTCTTTAGTTACGTCTGCAATGCCGTGGGTAGGTAGCTACCGTGCGGTACCATGACTGACGAAGTTCTCGTACAATCGCAGGGGTTACCCACGTATGTAGCTCCTATGTGCTGACGTCGCAGCATCCACACGGGACGTAAAATGTCCAAGTGCAGAACACAATAATATCCACGTCAACAGCGCCGTGTGTAGCTCTATCCCCAGCCCCCCGAAACGACCTCACACTTCAAAAAAACATCACATTTCACTCGGACAAACAAACTTTAACCCCGCCAGGGCTGTATTTCGGAACCCGCCGTTCTGGGACAATGGAAATGAAAATTTATTTAAACCGTGTAGAAAAGTATAGAGATAGTTACAATTTTTTATAATATGATTATTAATAAGTCAGGAATATTTTACCGAATGATAAGAAAAAGAAATTTTAAAAAGAAAACATAGGAAATAAGTGAAAAATAAATATGAATAAAAATAAAAAGATTAAAATTAAAAAAAAACCCTTAGCTCCCCTAAAATACAGCCCTGTACTCGATGACTCATACATAGGTATATTCACTTCTCGTCTCGTGCGTTGGCCCACTGATTTTCAGTGGTACAGTCGTATGTTTGATCGGGTGGTGCAAAAACTTTTAATCATACCCCAAACCAAAAGGTTAACAGTAGTGTTAGCCTAAATATGTTTTACTTTGTCTCACCTGAAAAGATATCCAAAGTCATTGTCCGTTCGGAAATCACTAAACGGGCCCTTTCCTTGTTTCGATCCGCGAGGAAGTCATATGGTGGAAGACAAGAATCATCAAAGTTCTCGAATATCTTCACATCCCCGGTGAATCGGACGGTTCTGGTTTTGACGAATGTGGTCCCATACATACACCTGAGACAAATTAAAACATATTAGTTCTTCCTTACCGACCCTGTGCTTTGTTGGATACAATCGTTGAAATTGCGCCCTATCCACACATACAGCGTAGCACAGATATATGTGCGCCGAACCGTAAAACGTGACGAAATGTGAACACCCAGATGCTCACTCTCACTTATTCTCTCTCACTCTCTTTCTCTCACACACACACACACACACACACACACACACACACACACTCTTTCACTCACTCACACTTTCCCATTCCCTCCCTCTTTCCCTATAACTGTCTACAGAAAGACATTAAAAATAACACACATTTAACCACATTAACAAACTGCTACCGTACGGCTCCAAATAAGCAACAGAATGCTCCTCTTCCTAGGTGGTTACCGACGTATGTAGCCCTCTCACCTACTTACCTGTCAGCTACCACACGGGACGTGTAAGGTCAAGACGGCTCGTTCTTTAGTTACGTCTGCAATGCCGTGGGTAGGTAGCTACCGTGCGGTACCATGACTGACGAAGTTCTCGTACAATCGCAGGGGTTACCCACGTATGTAGCTCCTATGTGCTGACGTCGCAGCATCCACACGGGACGTAAAATGTCCAAGTGCAGAACACAATAATATCCACGTCAACAGCGCCGTGTGTAGCTCTATCCCCAGCCCCCCGAAACGACCTCACACTTCAAAAAAACATCACATTTCACTCGGACAAACAAACTTTAACCCCGCCAGGGCTGTATTTCGGAACCCGCCGTTCTGGGACAATGGAAATGAAAATTTATTTAAACCGTGTAGAAAAGTATAGAGATAGTTACAATTTTTTATATTATGATTATTAATAAGTCAGGAATATTTTACCGAATGATAAGAAAAATAAATTTTAAAAAGAAAACATAGGAAATAAGTGAAAAATAAATATGAATAAAAATAAAAAGATTAAAATTAAAAAAAAACCCTTAGCTCCCCTAAAATACAGCCCTGTACTCGATGACTCATACATAGGTATATTCACTTCTCGTCTCGTGCGTTGGCCCACTGATTTTCAGTGGTACAGTCGTATGTTTGATCGGGTGGTGCAAAAACTTTTAATCATACCCCAAACCAAAAGGTTAACAGTAGTGTTAGCCTAAATATGTTTTACTTTGTCTCACCTGAAAAGATATCCAAAGTCATTGTCCGTTCGGAAATCACTAAACGGGCCCTTTCCTTGTTTCGATCCGCGAGGAAGTCATATGGTGGAAGACAAGAATCATCAAAGTTCTCGAATATCTTCACATCCCCGGTGAATCGGACGGTTCTGGTTTTGACGAATGTGGTCCCATACATACACCTGAGACAAATTAAAACATATTAGTTCTTCCTTACCGACCCTGTGCTTTGTTGGATACAATCGTTGAAATTGCGCCCTATCCACACATACAGCGTAGCACAGATATATGTGCGCCGAACCGTAAAACGTGACGAAATGTGAACACCCAGATGCTCACTCTCACTTATTCTCTCTCACTCTCTTTCTCTCACACACACACACACACACACACACACACACACACTCTTTCACTCACTCACACTTTCCCATTCCCTCCCTCTTTCCCTATAACTGTCTACAGAAAGACATTAAAAATAACACACATTTAACCACATTAACAAACTGCTACCGTACGGCTCCAAATAAGCAACAGAATGCTCCTCTTCCTAGGTGGTTACCGACGTATGTAGCCCTCTCACCTACTTACCTGTCAGCTACCACACGGGACGTGTAAGGTCAAGACGGCTCGTTCTTTAGTTACGTCTGCAATGCCGTGGGTAGGTAGCTACCGTGCGGTACCATGACTGACGAAGTTCTCGTACAATCGCAGGGGTTACCCACGTATGTAGCTCCTATGTGCTGACGTCGCAGCATCCACACGGGACGTAAAATGTCCAAGTGCAGAACACAATAATATCCACGTCAACAGCGCCGTGTGTAGCTCTATCCCCAGCCCCCCGAAACGACCTCACACTTCAAAAAAACATCACATTTCACTCGGACAAACAAACTTTAACCCCGCCAGGGCTGTATTTCGGAACCCGCCGTTCTGGGACAATGGAAATGAAAATTTATTTAAACCGTGTAGAAAAGTATAGAGATAGTTACAATTTTTTATAATATGATTATTAATAAGTCAGGAATATTTTACCGAATGATAAGAAAAAGAAATTTTAAAAAGAAAACATAGGAAATAAGTGAAAAATAAATATGAATAAAAATAAAAAGATTAAAATTAAAAAAAAACCCTTAGCTCCCCTAAAATACAGCCCTGTACTCGATGACTCATACATAGGTATATTCACTTCTCGTCTCGTGCGTTGGCCCACTGATTTTCAGTGGTACAGTCGTATGTTTGATCGGGTGGTGCAAAAACTTTTAATCATACCCCAAACCAAAAGGTTAACAGTAGTGTTAGCCTAAATATGTTTTACTTTGTCTCACCTGAAAAGATATCCAAAGTCATTGTCCGTTCGGAAATCACTAAACGGGCCCTTTCCTTGTTTCGATCCGCGAGGAAGTCATATGGTGGAAGACAAGAATCATCAAAGTTCTCGAATATCTTCACATCCCCGGTGAATCGGACGGTTCTGGTTTTGACGAATGTGGTCCCATACATACACCTGAGACAAATTAAAACATATTAGTTCTTCCTTACCGACCCTGTGCTTTGTTGGATACAATCGTTGAAATTGCGCCCTATCCACACATACAGCGTAGCACAGATATATGTGCGCCGAACCGTAAAACGTGACGAAATGTGAACACCCAGATGCTCACTCTCACTTATTCTCTCTCACTCTCTTTCTCTCACACACACACACACACACACACACACACACACACACACTCTTTCACTCACTCACACTTTCCCATTCCCTCCCTCTTTCCCTATAACTGTCTACAGAAAGACATTAAAAATAACACACATTTAACCACATTAACAAACTGCTACCGTACGGCTCCAAATAAGCAACAGAATGCTCCTCTTCCTAGGTGGTTACCGACGTATGTAGCCCTCTCACCTACTTACCTGTCAGCTACCACACGGGACGTGTAAGGTCAAGACGGCTCGTTCTTTAGTTACGTCTGCAATGCCGTGGGTAGGTAGCTACCGTGCGGTACCATGACTGACGAAGTTCTCGTACAATCGCAGGGGTTACCCACGTATGTAGCTCCTATGTGCTGACGTCGCAGCATCCACACGGGACGTAAAATGTCCAAGTGCAGAACACAATAATATCCACGTCAACAACGCCGTGTGTAGCTCTATCCCCAGCCCCCCGAAACGACCTCACACTTCAAAAAAACATCACATTTCACTCGGACAAACAAACTTTAACCCCGCCAGGGCTGTATTTCGGAACCCGCCGTTCTGGGACAATGGAAATGAAAATTTATTTAAACCGTGTAGAAAATTATAGAGATAGTTACAATTTTTTATATTATGATTATTAATAAGTCAGGAATATTTTACCGAATGATAAGAAAAAGAAATTTTAAAAAGAAAACATAGGAAATAAGTGAAAAATAAATATGAATAAAAATAAAAAGATTAAAATTAAAAAAAAACCCTTAGCTCCCCTAAAATACAGCCCTGTACTCGATGACTCATACATAGGTATATTCACTTCTCGTCTCGTGCGTTGGCCCACTGATTTTCAGTGGTACAGTCGTATGTTTGATCGGGTGGTGCAAAAACTTTTAATCATACCCCAAACCAAAAGGTTAACAGTAGTGTTAGCCTAAATATGTTTTACTTTGTCTCACCTGAAAAGATATCCAAAGTCATTGTCCGTTCGGAAATCACTAAACAGGCCCTTTCCTTGTTTCGATCCGCGAGGAAGTCATATGGTGGAAGACAAGAATCATCAAAGTTCTCGAATATCTTCACATCCCCGGTGAATCGGACGGTTCTGGTTTTGACGAATGTGGTCCCATACATACACCTGAGACAAATTAAAACATATTAGTTCTTCCTTACCGACCCTGTGCTTTGTTGGATACAATCGTTGAAATTGCGCCCTATCCACACATACAGCGTAGCACAGATATATGTGCGCCGAACCGTAAAACGTGACGAAATGTGAACACCCAGATGCTCACTCTCACTTATTCTCTCTCACTCTCTTTCTCTCACACACACACACACACACACACACACACACACACACTCTTTCACTCACTCACACTTTCCCATTCCCTCCCTCTTTCCCTATAACTGTCTACAGAAAGACATTAAAAATAACACACATTTAACCACATTAACAAACTGCTACCGTACGGCTCCAAATAAGCAACAGAATGCTCCTCTTCCTAGGTGGTTACTGACGTATGTAGCCCTCTCACCTACTTACCTGTCAGCTACCACACGGGACGTGTAAGGTCAAGACGGCTCGTTCTTTAGTTACGTCTGCAATGCCGTGGGTAGGTAGCTACCGTGCGGTACCATGACTGACGAAGTTCTCGTACAATCGCAGGGGTTACCCACGTATGTAGCTCCTATGTGCTGACGTCGCAGCATCCACACGGGACGTAAAATGTCCAAGTGCAGAACACAATAATATCCACGTCAACAGCGCCGTGTGTAGCTCTATCCCCAGCCCCCCGAAACGACCTCACACTTCAAAAAAACATCACATTTCACTCGGACAAACAAACTTTAACCCCGCCAGGGCTGTATTTCGGAACCCGCCGTTCTGGGACAATGGAAATGAAAATTTATTTAAACCGTGTAGAAAAGTATAGAGATAGTTACAATTTTTTATAATATGATTATTAATAAGTCAGGAATATTTTACCGAATGATAAGAAAAAGAAATTTTAAAAAGAAAACATAGGAAATAAGTGAAAAATAAATATGAATAAAAATAAAAAGATTAAAATTAAAAAAAAACCCTTAGCTCCCCTAAAATACAGCCCTGTACTCGATGACTCATACATAGGTATATTCACTTCTCGTCTCGTGCGTTGGCCCACTGATTTTCAGTGGTACAGTCGTATGTTTGATCGGGTGGTGCAAAAACTTTTAATCATACCCCAAACCAAAAGGTTAACAGTAGTGTTAGCCTAAATATGTTTTACTTTGTCTCACCTGAAAAGATATCCAAAGTCATTGTCCGTTCGGAAATCACTAAACGGGCCCTTTCCTTGTTTCGATCCGCGAGGAAGTCATATGGTGGAAGACAAGAATCATCAAAGTTCTCGAATATCTTCACATCCCCGGTGAATCGGACGGTTCTGGTTTTGACGAATGTGGTCCCATACATACACCTGAGACAAATTAAAACATATTAGTTCTTCCTTACCGACCCTGTGCTTTGTTGGATACAATCGTTTAAATTGCGCCCTATCCACACATACAGCGTAGCACAGATATATGTGCGCCGAACCGTAAAACGTGACGAAATGTGAACACCCAGATGCTCACTCTCACTTATTCTCTCTCACTCTCTTTCTCTCTCACACACACACACACACACACACACACACACACACTCTTTCACTCACTCACACTTTCCCATTCCCTCCCTCTTTCCCTATAACTGTCTACAGAAAGACATTAAAAATAACACACATTTAACCACATTAACAAACTGCTACCGTACGGCTCCAAATAAGCAACAGAATGCTCCTCTTCCTAGGTGGTTACCGACGTATGTAGCCCTCTCACCTACTTACCTGTCAGCTACCACACGGGACGTGTAAGGTCAAGACGGCTCGTTCTTTAGTTACGTCTGCAATGCCGTGGGTAGGTAGCTACCGTGCGGTACCATGACTGACGAAGTTCTCGTACAATCGCAGGGGTTACCCACGTATGTAGCTCCTATGTGCTGACGTCGCAGCATCCACACGGGACGTAAAATGTCCAAGTGCAGAACACAATAATATCCACGTCAACAGCGCCGTGTGTAGCTCTATCCCCAGCCCCCCGAAACGACCTCACACTTCAAAAAAACATCACATTTCACTCGGACAAACAAACTTTAACCCCGCCAGGGCTGTATTTCGGAACCCGCCGTTCTGGGACAATGGAAATGAAAATTTATTTAAACCGTGTAGAAAATTATAGAGATAGTTACAATTTTTTATATTATGATTATTAATAAGTCAGGAATATTTTACCGAATGATAAGAAAAAGAAATTTTAAAAAGAAAACATAGGAAATAAGTGAAAAATAAATATGAATAAAAATAAAAAGATTAAAATTAAAAAAAAACCCTTAGCTCCCCTAAAATACAGCCCTGTACTCGATGACTCATACATAGGTATATTCACTTCTCGTCTCGTGCGTTGGCCCACTGATTTTCAGTGGTACAGTCGTATGTTTGATCGGGTGGTGCAAAAACTTTTAATCATACCCCAAACCAGAAGGTTAACAGTAGTGTTAGCCTAAATATGTTTTACTTTGTCACACCTGAAAAGATATCCAAAGTCATTGTCCGTTCGGAAATCACTAAACGGGCCCTTTCCTT
>OX454272.1:1652463-2014963 GCA_949715065.1 Periphyllus acericola | reverse complement strand
TAAAAAGAAAACATAGGAAATAAGTGAAAAATAAATATGAATAAAAATAAAAAGATTAAAATTAAAAAAAAACCCTTAGCTCCCCTAAAATACAGCCCTGTACTCGATGACTCATACATAGGTATATTCACTTCTCGTCTCGTGCGTTGGCCCACTGATTTTCAGTGGTACAGTCGTATGTTTGATCGGGTGGTGCAAAAACTTTTAATCATACCCCAAACCAAAAGGTTAACAGTAGTGTTAGCCTAAATATGTTTTACTTTGTCACACCTGAAAAGATATCC
The DNA here is from genome assembly GCA_949715065.1 of Periphyllus acericola. Lineage (NCBI taxonomy): Eukaryota > Metazoa > Arthropoda > Insecta > Hemiptera > Aphididae > Periphyllus > Periphyllus acericola. The sequence goes on along the minus strand of OX454272.1, from coordinate 2,014,679 downwards.
AAAGTCATTGTCCGTTCGGAAATCACTAAACGGGCCCTTTCCTTGTTTCGATCCGCGAGGAAGTCATATGGTGGAAGACAAGAATCATCAAAGTTCTCGAATATCTTCACATCCCCGGTGAATCGGACGGTTCTGGTTTTGACGAATGTGGTCCCATACATACACCTGAGACAAATTAAAACATATTAGTTCTTCCTTACCGACCCTGTGCTTTGTTGGATACAATCGTTGAAATTGCGCCCTATCCACACATACAGCGTAGCACAGATATATGTGCGCCGAACCGTAAAACGTGACGAAATGTGAACACCCAGATGCTCACTCTCACTTATTCTCTCTCTCTCTCTTTCTCTCACACACACACACACACACACATACACACACACACACACTCTTTCACTCACTCACACTTTCCCATTCCCTCCCTCTTTCCCTATAACTGTCTACAGAAAGACATTAAAAATAACACACATTTAACCACATTAACAAACTGCTACCGTACGGCTCCAAATAAGCAACAGAATGCTCCTCTTCCTAGGTGGTTACCGACGTATGTAGCCCTCTCACCTACTTACCTGTCAGCTACCACACGGGACGTGTAAGGTCAAGACGGCTCGTTCTTTAGTTACGTCTGCAATGCCGTGGGTAGGTAGCTACCGTGCGGTACCATGACTGACGAAGTTCTCGTACAATCGCAGGGGTTACCCACGTATGTAGCTCCTATGTGCTGACGTCGCAGCATCCACACGGGACGTAAAATGTCCAAGTGCAGAACACAATAATATCCACGTCAACAGCGCCGTGTGTAGCTCTATCCCCAGCCCCCCGAAACGACCTCACATTTCAAAAAAACACCACATTTCACTCGGACAAACAAACTTTAACCCCGCCAGGGCTGTATTTCGGAACCCGCCGTTGTGGGACAATGGAAATGAAAATTTATTTAGACCGTGTAGAAAAGTATAGAGATAGTTACAATTTTTTATATTATGATTATTAATAAGTCAGGAATATTTTACCGAATGATAAGAAAAAGAAATTTTAAAAAGAAAACATAGGAAATAAGTGAAAAATAAATATGAATAAAAATAAAAAGATTAAAATTAAAAAAAAACCCTTAGCTCCCCTAAAATACAGCCCTGTACTCGATGACTCATACATAGGTATATTCACTTCTCGTCTCGTGCGTTGGCCCACTGATTTTCAGTGGTACAGTCGTATGTTTGATCGGGTGGTGCAAAAACTTTTAATCATACCCCAAACCAAAAGTTTAACAGTAGTGTTAGCCTAAATATGTTTTACTTTGTCTCACCTGAAAAGATATCCAAAGTCATTGTCCGTTCGGAAATCACTAAACGGGCCCTTTCCTTGTTTCGATCCGCGAGGAAGTCATATGGTGGAAGACAAGAATCATCAAAGTTCTCGAATATCTTCACATCCCCGGTGAATCGGACGGTTCTGGTTTTGACGAATGTGGTCCCATACATACACCTGAGACAAATTAAAACATATTAGTTCTTCCTTACCGACCCTGTGCTTTGTTGGATACAATCGTTGAAATTGCGCCCTATCCACACATACAGCGTAGCACAGATATATGTGCGCCGAACCGTAAAACGTGACGAAATTTTAACACCCAGATGCTCACTCTCACTTATTCTCTCTCTCTCTCTTTCTCTCACACACACACACACACACACACACACACACACACACACACACACACACACACACACACACACACTCTTTCACTCACTCACACTTTCCCATTCCCTCCCTCTTTCCCTATAACTGTCTACAGAAAGACATTAAAAATAACACACATTTAACCACATTAACAAACTGCTACCGTACGGCTCCAAATAAGCAACAGAATGCTCCTCTTCCTAGGTGGTTACCGACGTATGTAGCCCTCTCACCTACTTACCTGTCAGCTACCACACGGGACGTGTAAGGTCAAGACGGCTCGTTCTTTAGTTACGTCTGCAATGCCGTGGGTAGGTAGCTACCGTGCGGTACCATGACTGACGAAGTTCTCGTACAATCGCAGGGGTTACCCACGTATGTAGCTCCTATGTGCTGACGTCGCAGCATCCACACGGGACGTAAAATGTCCAAGTGCAGAACACAATAATATCCACGTCAACAACGCCGTGTGTAGCTCTATCCCCAGCCCCCCGAAACGACCTCACACTTCAAAAAAACATCACATTTCACTCGGACAAACAAACTTTAACCCCGCCAGGGCTGTATTTCGGAACCCGCCGTTCTGGGACAATGGAAATGAAAATTTATTTAAACCGTGTAGAAAATTATAGAGATAGTTACAATTTTTTATATTATGATTATTAATAAGTCAGGAATATTTTACCGAATGATAAGAAAAAGAAATTTTAAAAAGAAAACATAGGAAATAAGTGAAAAATAAATATGAATAAAAATAAAAAGATTAAAATTAAAAAAAAACCCTTAGCTCCCCTAAAATACAGCCCTGTACTCGATGACTCATACATAGGTATATTCACTTCTCGTCTCGTGCGTTGGCCCACTGATTTTCAGTGGTACAGTCGTATGTTTGATCGGGTGGTGCAAAAACTTTTAATCATACCCCAAACCAAAAGGTTAACAGTAGTGTTAGCCTAAATATGTTTTACTTTGTCACACCTGAAAAGATATCCAAAGTCATTGTCCGTTCGGAAATCACTAAACGGGCCCTTTCCTTGTTTCGATCCGCGAGGAAGTCATATGGTGGAAGACAAGAATCATCAAAGTTCTCGAATATCTTCACATCCCCGGTGAATCGGACGGTTCTGGTTTTGACGAATGTGGTCCCATACATACACCTGAGACAAATTAAAACATATTAGTTCTTCCTTACCGACCCTGTGCTTTGTTGGATACAATCGTTGAAATTGCGCCCTATCCACACATACAGCGTAGCACAGATATATGTGCGCCGAACCGTAAAACGTGACGAAATGTGAACACCCAGATGCTCACTCTCACTTATTCTCTCTCTCTCTCTTTCTCTCACACACACACACACACACACATACACACACACACACACTCTTTCACTCACTCACACTTTCCCATTCCCTCCCTCTTTCCCTATAACTGTCTACAGAAAGACATTAAAAATAACACACATTTAACCACATTAACAAACTGCTACCGTACGGCTCCAAATAAGCAACAGAATGCTCCTCTTCCTAGGTGGTTACCGACGTATGTAGCCCTCTCACCTACTTACCTGTCAGCTACCACACGGGACGTGTAAGGTCAAGACGGCTCGTTCTTTAGTTACGTCTGCAATGCCGTGGGTAGGTAGCTACCGTGCGGTACCATGACTGACGAAGTTCTCGTACAATCGCAGGGGTTACCCACGTATGTAGCTCCTATGTGCTGACGTCGCAGCATCCACACGGGACGTAAAATGTCCAAGTGCAGAACACAATAATATCCACGTCAACAGCGCCGTGTGTAGCTCTATCCCCAGCCCCCCGAAACGACCTCACATTTCAAAAAAACACCACATTTCACTCGGACAAACAAACTTTAACCCCGCCAGGGCTGTATTTCGGAACCCGCCGTTGTGGGACAATGGAAATGAAAATTTATTTAGACCGTGTAGAAAAGTATAGAGATAGTTACAATTTTTTATATTATGATTATTAATAAGTCAGGAATATTTTACCGAATGATAAGAAAAAGAAATTTTAAAAAGAAAACATAGGAAATAAGTGAAAAATAAATATGAATAAAAATAAAAAGATTAAAATTAAAAAAAAACCCTTAGCTCCCCTAAAATACAGCCCTGTACTCGATGACTCATACATAGGTATATTCACTTCTCGTCTCGTGCGTTGGCCCACTGATTTTCAGTGGTACAGTCGTATGTTTGATCGGGTGGTGCAAAAACTTTTAATCATACCCCAAACCAAAAGTTTAACAGTAGTGTTAGCCTAAATATGTTTTACTTTGTCTCACCTGAAAAGATATCCAAAGTCATTGTCCGTTCGGAAATCACTAAACGGGCCCTTTCCTTGTTTCGATCCGCGAGGAAGTCATATGGTGGAAGACAAGAATCATCAAAGTTCTCGAATATCTTCACATCCCCGGTGAATCGGACGGTTCTGGTTTTGACGAATGTGGTCCCATACATACACCTGAGACAAATTAAAACATATTAGTTCTTCCTTACCGACCCTGTGCTTTGTTGGATACAATCGTTGAAATTGCGCCCTATCCACACATACAGCGTAGCACAGATATATGTGCGCCGAACCGTAAAACGTGACGAAATTTTAACACCCAGATGCTCACTCTCACTTATTCTCTCTCTCTCTCTTTCTCTCACACACACACACACACACACACACACACACACACACACACACACACACACACACACACTCTTTCACTCACTCACACTTTCCCATTCCCTCCCTCTTTCCCTATAACTGTCTACAGAAAGACATTAAAAATAACACACATTTAACCACATTAACAAACTGCTACCGTACGGCTCCAAATAAGCAACAGAATGCTCCTCTTCCTAGGTGGTTACCGACGTATGTAGCCCTCTCACCTACTTACCTGTCAGCTACCACACGGGACGTGTAAGGTCAAGACGGCTCGTTCTTTAGTTACGTCTGCAATGCCGTGGGTAGGTAGCTACCGTGCGGTACCATGACTGACGAAGTTCTCGTACAATCGCAGGGGTTACCCACGTATGTAGCTCCTATGTGCTGACGTCGCAGCATCCACACGGGACGTAAAATGTCCAAGTGCAGAACACAATAATATCCACGTCAACAACGCCGTGTGTAGCTCTATCCCCAGCCCCCCGAAACGACCTCACACTTCAAAAAAACATCACATTTCACTCGGACAAACAAACTTTAACCCCGCCAGGGCTGTATTTCGGAACCCGCCGTTCTGGGACAATGGAAATGAAAATTTATTTAAACCGTGTAGAAAATTATAGAGATAGTTACAATTTTTTATATTATGATTATTAATAAGTCAGGAATATTTTACCGAATGATAAGAAAAAGAAATTTTAAAAAGAAAACATAGGAAATAAGTGAAAAATAAATATGAATAAAAATAAAAAGATTAAAATTAAAAAAAAACCCTTAGCTCCCCTAAAATACAGCCCTGTACTCGATGACTCATACATAGGTATATTCACTTCTCGTCTCGTGCGTTGGCCCACTGATTTTCAGTGGTACAGTCGTATGTTTGATCGGGTGGTGCAAAAACTTTTAATCATACCCCAAACCAAAAGGTTAACAGTAGTGTTAGCCTAAATATGTTTTACTTTGTCACACCTGAAAAGATATCCAAAGTCATTGTCCGTTCGGAAATCACTAAACGGGCCCTTTCCTTGTTTCGATCCGCGAGGAAGTCATATGGTGGAAGACAAGAATCATCAAAGTTCTCGAATATCTTCACATCCCCGGTGAATCGGACGGTTCTGGTTTTGACGAATGTGGTCCCATACATACACCTGAGACAAATTAAAACATATTAGTTCTTCCTTACCGACCCTGTGCTTTGTTGGATACAATCGTTGAAATTGCGCCCTATCCACACATACAGCGTAGCACAGATATATGTGCGCCGAACCGTAAAACGTGACGAAATGTGAACACCCAGATGCTCACTCTCACTTATTCTCTCTCTCTCTCTTTCTCTCACACACACACACACACACACATACACACACACACACACTCTTTCACTCACTCACACTTTCCCATTCCCTCCCTCTTTCCCTATAACTGTCTACAGAAAGACATTAAAAATAACACACATTTAACCACATTAACAAACTGCTACCGTACGGCTCCAAATAAGCAACAGAATGCTCCTCTTCCTAGGTGGTTACCGACGTATGTAGCCCTCTCACCTACTTACCTGTCAGCTACCACACGGGACGTGTAAGGTCAAGACGGCTCGTTCTTTAGTTACGTCTGCAATGCCGTGGGTAGGTAGCTACCGTGCGGTACCATGACTGACGAAGTTCTCGTACAATCGCAGGGGTTACCCACGTATGTAGCTCCTATGTGCTGACGTCGCAGCATCCACACGGGACGTAAAATGTCCAAGTGCAGAACACAATAATATCCACGTCAACAGCGCCGTGTGTAGCTCTATCCCCAGCCCCCCGAAACGACCTCACACTTCAAAAAAACATCACATTTCACTCGGACAAACAAACTTTAACCCCGCCAGGGCTGTATTTCGGAACCCGCCGTTGTGGGACAATGGAAATGAAAATTTATTTAGACCGTGTAGAAAAGTATAGAGATAGTTACAATTTTTTATATTATGATTATTAATAAGTCAGGAATATTTTACCGAATGATAAGAAAAAGAAATTTTAAAAAGAAAACATAGGAAATAAGTGAAAAATAAATATGAATAAAAATAAAAAGATTAAAATTAAAAAAAAACCCTTAGCTCCCCTAAAATACAGCCCTGTACTCGATGACTCATACATAGGTATATTCACTTCTCGTCTCGTGCGTTGGCCCACTGATTTTCAGTGGTACAGTCGTATGTTTGATCGGGTGGTGCAAAAACTTTTAATCATACCCCAAACCAAAAGGTTAACAGTAGTGTTAGCCTAAATATGTTTTACTTTGTCTCACCTGAAAAGATATCCAAAGTCATTGTCCGTTCGGAAATCACTAAACGGGCCCTTTCCTTGTTTCGATCCGCGAGGAAGTCATATGGTGGAAGACAAGAATCATCAAAGTTCTCGAATATCTTCACATCCCCGGTGAATCGGACGGTTCTGGTTTTGACGAATGTGGTCCCATACATACACCTGAGACAAATTAAAACATATTAGTTCTTCCTTACCGACCCTGTGCTTTGTTGGATACAATCGTTGAAATTGCGCCCTATCCACACATACAGCGTAGCACAGATATATGTGCGCCGAACCGTAAAACGTGACGAAATGTGAACACCCAGATGCTCACTCTCACTTATTCTCTCTCTCTCTCTTTCTCTCACACACACACACACACACACACACACTCTTTCACTCACTCACACTTTCCCATTCCCTCCCTCTTTCCCTATAACTGTCTACAGAAAGACATTAAAAATAACACACATTTAACCACATTAACAAACTGCTACCGTACGGCTCCAAATAAGCAACAGAATGCTCCTCTTCCTAGGTGGTTACCGACGTATGTAGCCCTCTCACCTACTTACCTGTCAGCTACCACACGGGACGTGTAAGGTCAAGACGGCTCGTTCTTTAGTTACGTCTGCAATGCCGTGGGTAGGTAGCTACCGTGCGGTACCATGACTGACGAAGTTCTCGTGCAATCGCAGGGGTTACCCACGTATGTAGCTCCTATGTGCTGACGTCGCAGCATCCACACGGGACGTAAAATGTCCAAGTGCAGAACACAATAATATCCACGTCAACAGCGCCGTGTGTAGCTCTATCCCCAGCCCCCCGAAACGACCTCACACTTCAAAAAAACATCACATTTCACTCGGACAAACAAACTTTAACCCCGCCAGGGCTGTATTTCGGAACCCGCCGTTCTGGGACAATGGAAAGGAAAATTTATTTAGACCGTGTAGAAAAGTATAGAGATAGTTACAATTTTTTATATTATGATTATTAATAAGTCAGGAATATTTTACCGAATGATAAGAAAAAGAAATTTTAAAAAGAAAACATAGGAAATAAGTGAAAAATAAATATGAATAAAAATAAAAAGATTAAAATTAAAAAAAAACCCTTAGCTCCCCTAAAATACAGCCCTGTACTCGATGACTCATACATAGGTATATTCACTTCTCGTCTCGTGCGTTGGCCCACTGATTTTCAGTGGTACAGTCGTATGTTTGATCGGGTGGTGCAAAAACTTTTAATCATACCCCAAACCAAAAGGTTAACAGTAGTGTTAGCCTAAATATGTTTTACTTTGTCTCACCTGAAAAGATATCCAAAGTCATTGTCCGTTCGGAAATCACTAAACTGGCCCTTTCCTTGTTTCGATCCGCGAGGAAGTCATATGGTGGAAGACAAGAATCATCAAAGTTCTCGAATATCTTCACATCCCCGGTGAATCGGACGGTTCTGGTTTTGACGAATGTGGTCCCATACATACACCTGAGACAAATTAAAACATATTAGTTCTTCCTTACCGACCCTGTGCTTTGTTGGATACAATCGTTGAAATTGCGCCCTATCCACACATACAGCGTAGCACAGATATATGTGCGCCGAACCGTAAAACGAGACGAAATGTGAACACCCAGATGCTCACTCTCACTTATTCTCTCTCTCTCTCTCTCTCACACACACACACACACACACACACACACACACACACACACTCTTTCACTCACTCACACTTTCCCATTCCCTCCCTCTTTCCCTATAACTGTCTACAGAAAGACATTAAAAATAACACACATTTAACCACATTAACAAACTGCTACCGTACGGCTCCAAATAAGCAACAGAATGCTCCTCTTCCTAGGTGGTTACCGACGTATGTAGCCCTCTCACCTACTTACCTGTCAGCTACCACACGGGACGTGTAAGGTCAAGACGGCTCGTTCTTTAGTTACGTCTGCAATGCCGTGGGTAGGTAGCTACCGTGCGGTACCATGACTGACGAAGTTCTCGTGCAATCGCAGGGGTTACCCACGTATGTAGCTCCTATGTGCTGACGTCGCAGCATCCACACGGGACGTAAAATGTCCAAGTGCAGAACACAATAATATCCACGTCAACAGCGCCGTGTGTAGCTCTATCCCCAGCCCCCCGAAACGACCTCACACTTCAAAAAAACATCACATTTCACTCGGACAAACAAACTTTAACCCCGCCAGGGCTGTATTTCGGAACCCGCCGTTCTGGGACAATGGAAAGGAAAATTTATTTAGACCGTGTAGAAAAGTATAGAGATAGTTACAATTTTTTATATTATGATTATTAATAAGTCAGGAATATTTTACCGAATGATAAGAAAAAGAAATTTTAAAAAGAAAACATAGGAAATAAGTGAAAAATAAATATGAATAAAAATAAAAAGATTAAAATTAAAAAAAAACCCTTAGCTCCCCTAAAATACAGCCCTGTACTCGATGACTCATACATAGGTATATTCACTTCTCGTCTCGTGCGTTGGCCCACTGATTTTCAGTGGTACAGTCGTATGTTTGATCGGGTGGTGCAAAAACTTTTAATCATACCCCAAACCAAAAGGTTAACAGTAGTGTTAGCCTAAATATGTTTTACTTTGTCTCACCTGAAAAGATATCCAAAGTCATTGTCCGTTCGGAAATCACTAAACTGGCCCTTTCCTTGTTTCGATCCGCGAGGAAGTCATATGGTGGAAGACAAGAATCATCAAAGTTCTCGAATATCTTCACATCCCCGGTGAATCGGACGGTTCTGGTTTTGACGAATGTGGTCCCATACATACACCTGAGACAAATTAAAACATATTAGTTCTTCCTTACCGACCCTGTGCTTTGTTGGATACAATCGTTGAAATTGCGCCCTATCCACACATACAGCGTAGCACAGATATATGTGCGCCGAACCGTAAAACGAGACGAAATGTGAACACCCAGATGCTCACTCTCACTTATTCTCTCTCTCTCTCTCTCTCACACACACACACACACACACACACACACACACACACACACACACACACACTCTTTCACTCACTCACACTTTCCCATTCCCTCCCTCTTTCCCTATAACTGTCTACAGAAAGACATTAAAAATAACACACATTTAACCACATTAACAAACTGCTACCGTACGGCTCCAAATAAGCAACAGAATGCTCCTCTTCCTAGGTGGTTACCGACGTATGTAGCCCTCTCACCTACTTACCTGTCAGCTACCACACGGGACGTGTAAGGTCAAGACGGCTCGTTCTTTAGTTACGTCTGCAATGCCGTGGGTAGGTAGCTACCGTGCGGTACCATGACTGACGAAGTTCTCGTGCAATCGCAGGGGTTACCCACGTATGTAGCTCCTATGTGCTGACGTCGCAGCATCCACACGGGACGTAAAATGTCCAAGTGCAGAACACAATAATATCCACGTCAACAGCGCCGTGTGTAGCTCTATCCCCAGCCCCCCGAAACGACCTCACACTTCAAAAAAACATCACATTTCACTCGGACAAACAAACTTTAACCCCGCCAGGGCTGTATTTCGGAACCCGCCGTTCTGGGACAATGGAAAGGAAAATTTATTTAGACCGTGTAGAAAAGTATAGAGATAGTTACAATTTTTTATATTATGATTATTAATAAGTCAGGAATATTTTACCGAATGATAAGAAAAAGAAATTTTAAAAAGAAAACATAGGAAATAAGTGAAAAATAAATATGAATAAAAATAAAAAGATTAAAATTAAAAAAAAACCCTTAGCTCCCCTAAAATACAGCCCTGTACTCGATGACTCATACATAGGTATATTCACTTCTCGTCTCGTGCGTTGGCCCACTGATTTTCAGTGGTACAGTCGTATGTTTGATCGGGTGGTGCAAAAACTTTTAATCATACCCCAAACCAAAAGGTTAACAGTAGTGTTAGCCTAAATATGTTTTACTTTGTCTCACCTGAAAAGATATCCAAAGTCATTGTCCGTTCGGAAATCACTAAACGGGCCCTTTCCTTGTTTCGATCCGCGAGGAAGTCATATGGTGGAAGACAAGAATCATCAAAGTTCTCGAATATCTTCACATCCCCGGTGAATCGGACGGTTCTGGTTTTGACGAATGTGGTCCCATACATACACCTGAGACAAATTAAAACATATTAGTTCTTCCTTACCGACCCTGTGCTTTGTTGGATACAATCGTTGAAATTGCGCCCTATCCACACATACAGCGTAGCACAGATATATGTGCGCCGAACCGTAAAACGAGACGAAATGTGAACACCCAGATGCTCACTCTCACTTATTCTCTCTCTCTCTCTCTCTCACACACACACACACACACACACACACACACACACACACTCTTTCACTCACTCACACTTTCCCATTCCCTCCCTCTTTCCCTATAACTGTCTACAGAAAGACATTAAAAATAACACACATTTAACCACATTAACAAACTGCTACCGTACGGCTCCAAATAAGCAACAGAATGCTCCTCTTCCTAGGTGGTTACCGACGTATGTAGCCCTCTCACCTACTTACCTGTCAGCTACCACACGGGACGTGTAAGGTCAAGACGGCTCGTTCTTTGTTTGACGGTTTTGACAGTTTTTGACGGTTCTGGTTTTGACGAATGTGGTTCCAATACATACACCTGAAACACCTTGATTTGTGTCCTCGGTGATAGAACTGATTTCGACTTTTTACATTTGAAAATCCACCAAATGCTTATGTACATGAGATTTGTTGTAGATGTGAATATATTGAGATTGAATAATAAAATTTAATTAAATCTAACTAGTCATATTGGTTTATTTAATAAAAACACATTCCGTCGCTATGTGTTTTTATGTTTTGTTATTTTTTTTAAGCCAGTAGTATGATACTATTGTTCATATTGATGATGATCATAATAATAATTATAATTAAACTTGTAAATTTATTTTTATTTTATGTTTCTTTCAGAATTATGTAAACCGTATTATTGTTATTATAATATTATATATATATATATATATATATATATATATATATATATATATAAAGAAAAGGGAATATGAAACAGAATGAACAAAACCACAATTCTCATTATTTGATAAAATAATATTCTGTTGATGTTAAAACAAAAGTGGTGTAAATAAACGTTGAAATCTCTGATTTATTTTACTTATATATATAGGGATAAATATTTTATTTATATTGAAGTTGGTGTCTATGTTTTTAAATAGGTACTTGATAAAATTGAAATTAATTTTGAACAAAGTTTGAGACCACATTTGTGGTGGGTACATTTTTAAATGTATAATTTTATATTATAAATCATAGGTTTTAGTAAAATTATAATTGCAGACTATGTCATTTATAATTGAAATATCTGAATCAATAATTTATAAGTTCACACAACACAATATTATTCACGATTTTAGTTATATTATATAGTAAATACAGTTCAAATATATACAATATAAATCACTTATTATTTCTGAGAAAGAATTATATAGTTAATTGTAATTTTAGCATCACAATCAAAATTCAGATATACAAATCTTAGTTTCAAGTCTCTTAGCTTTGTAATAAAAAATATCATTAAATAGTTGTAATTTTCGAACAAATTTCTATGCACATATGTGTATGCATTGGGGGTTAAAAGTTTTCCTGTAGTTCAACACACTATTGAATAAATTTCAGACCAATACAATTTACTTATTTTTATTTTTTAAATCGTAATTTAACTGCTGGACCCCTCCAATTAATATTCCATTACTACTCCTTCATCATAACTCCTTTGTATTGTATTAAAATGGATATTTGCCTAAACTGGGATTTTGGATCAGCCGCTGAAACCAGTTTCAATTTTTCTGTCCAACCGGGCAAACGTTCTCGGCATTATTTTAACGAAGTTAAAAAATAAAAATATACAAAATGACTCACTAATGGTACAATGCGTGGTCGTTTCGTGCCGGTCGTTCAATACTCAGGTGATACATTTCAGTATTGTTATGAATTTTCTGATGCCGCTTTTGTTTTTGTCTGTCAGACTTCACAAACGATCGCCAGCAGCTATCTGAACTGCATCGACAAATTTTCAAAAACGTCGTATCTGTTTATAATACGCGCGTACTAGAAACCGTTACCGTGGTTACCTACGTATAAGCGTATAACGTACAGGAGGACAGAATATAATTATTAGTTGTTCGGCCAAAGATTGCATTATAGAAAATTATACCAACACAACTGTATATAAAAAGAAAATTAAACATTACGATTGAAAATACTTTTTCACGTAGAGAAAATTTGGTTTAGTAAAAGATATCGATTTAAAAAAAATTATCAGTTGACATAGAATTAAGATTTCATTAGAAGTTCCTTGGTCATCTACTATTATCCAAAAATACTTTAAGGGAATATTTTTTTTATAATGTACATATTTTACGCGTCGTGCGTTAGACGGCGCATCACCCAGGCAATTTAGGGGTTTTGGAGATTTTTATTTTACAATAATCTGCTTAATTTTCCTCAAATAACTATTTACAACAATTCTATGGATACATATAGTACAATGATATTGACGAGAATTATATTACCTATACTAAATAGTTGAAAAATAAAACAAATAAATAATCAACAACAAAACAGTAAACGTACGAGTATACTATCAATTGGTTTACATTTCTTACAAAGTTATTTTTTGGGATCTGGTAGGTTTGTCGAATGATGGTAAAGTGTGTGTGGTCCGACAGAACTGCCTGTGATGTTTGTGTATGTGTGTGTGTCGGTGAGTGTGATGGAAAGAAGTATAGGATATAAACTACGAACTAATAATATTCGTCATTCGACAACTATTTCAAAATAAAACGGATATAACGTACTGAAGTATTCGGTATATGCTTCTAATCTATAAATAATATCATACCTCTCCTCCACTCGTAAGTTCGTCGTACTGTCTGTGAGATCAGGATGAATTACTTGACGGGCACGTGGTTCCAAACAAGTCTTAGATTTCGCATTTCACCATACGTTTGTTGGCAAGCCGCTTCCCGGACTAGTGATAGCACCAGTAAGCCACTGCACTCATGGGTAGTGTACAAAACGGCTGCACCGGAGTCCGACTACTTCTCACAGGTCAACTGCGAATTACTAGAACTTACTACGGTGTAAGTCACGGATTTCAAAGATTCGTTGTAGAGGACGGTAAGTTACGATGAGAAGAATATCATACCACCGCCGTGGACGAATCGATACTGATAAACGATAAAACATAATTGACGTCTTACATAGTATACTCGTACGCTCAGTTATTTATCGTTGGGTTCTAAAATAAACAAATCCCGTTGCTATTCGAATTTGTATCGCATATGGTTATTGCTCAAGTTATCCATGTATTATACTCGTATACGAGTACGTACATACGTATATACTCGAATATAATAGTAAATAAAAAAAATGTTTTCTCCTTATAATGAACCATAAGTCATACTAGAAATATTTATATAAAGACCACGGTAAATAAAGAATGAAAACATAATATATTACGATATATATTTGATGAAAGCGCAATCACCGTCCGTTGATGATTTAAAAACAGTGCTGTAAACATTTAATATTTTTCAAGTCTGGGCCACGATCGTTTAGTGATCGGGCCGCAAAAGTATTAAATTTAAATTTAAAAATGATTATTTCAAATAAATACATTACACATATTTTTATTATATCTATATCTATATCTATTTGTAGCTCTATATCAATCCAATTTTCAGTATGGTTTATTAGTATAGGGTGGCTTTCGAGATAATATATTAAATCCTCTATTAATTAATCAAAATAACATTATTAGAGTCGACGAGGAACAGGAAAAGCTTATAAAAAGATCAAAAGGAAGCGCCTATTTTATTATACTCAAGGACTCACTTAACCTTCTTTCTTCACTGCAATCCCCTCATATATACGATATTGACCTCGATCCAGGTTTTTAATCGACACAGTTATTAATTAACGCACTGATTTTTATTTTACAACGGTTGTAAAATACATTTATAATTTTAAATTTTATTTATTGGACAATGGGTCCTACCTATTTTGCTCACCGCAATAAAATAATGATTTTTTGTCACGCCTGCACCGAAAGTTTGGTTTTCGACCACGGTTGAAGAGTTGGAAAGCAACCTTGTTCCGTTCAGCGGGCGGAAAAGAGGAAATCCCCAAAGTGCCGGGCGAAAAAGAGAAAGTGCCGGGCGGAAAAGAGGAAATCCCCAAAAGTGCCGGGCGGAAAAGAAGAAATCCCCAAAAGTGCCGGACGCCGGGCACAACCAGAAACTAAAATGTATACCTACCATGGTTCTTACAAAACATAAACTTTTGGTTACATCTTAAATGTATAGTATAACCTCCTTGCATGACGCAAAACATTTAAACATATTTAATTTGCACTGCATAACCTTTTCCATGAACGCAGGGGCTTGACAAAATATACTATTTCATTACGATGATCGATTAAGTATATTTATACACGGACGCACACGCGTGGTTTAAATCCGGCACGTCTGGACCAAATGTTGGATCGCATTGCAGCCTCGCTTTTTAAATGTGGACTGTATTACAATTTGAAGCGTAAAAACAAATAATAATGAACATTAAACTTTAAATTATAAATTATCATATGTTTTATTAAATACTAGCTGACCCGACACGGCGTTGCCCGTGTGTTAGTTTCCCTTTTGGCATTTTCATAGGCCGTGTATTAGTGTTTAATTTAATTGTATTGATAGTACTAATATTACGTGAAATTCACAATTTAATTGTTTGTGTGTGTGTGTGTGTGTGTGTGTGTGTGTGTGTGTGTGTTAATTGTTATAGCACTATTAGATTCATTGATAACATTTATTTATAGGATGTGAATATTGTTATTATTTTCTTATTATTATTATAGCACCTCTTTTTAAACTACATTGGTTGTTATTTCGTTTGGGGCAAGAATGACTAAGCTTGTAGGGGAACTAACTCTGGAGCATGCCACATAAAATTTCCCATGTGTAAAGCAGTCATCACTCAAGCCAATCCCCGCTATCTTCAACGACTGCCCTTGCGACTTATTTATAGTCATTGCAAAAGATACCTTGATAGGAAACTGCAGTCTTTTAAATTCGAATGGATAGTTTGATGATAAAAGTGGTATACGTGGTATAAACGTTGATTCTCCTTGAGCACAACCT
The DNA here is from genome assembly GCA_949715065.1 of Periphyllus acericola. NCBI lineage: Eukaryota > Metazoa > Arthropoda > Insecta > Hemiptera > Aphididae > Periphyllus > Periphyllus acericola. The sequence goes on along the minus strand of OX454272.1, from coordinate 1,998,787 downwards.
GTAATTATTGTTGCCTCAATTACATTTTTTTGGAGTGCTTTCACGCACAGTCTAGTACCATTGCAGAGTTTGGGTGGGTGAAGATTTCTCAACAGCATAATTGGAGTTCCTACTTTAAGGACTAACTTTTGTGCTTGAAAGCCAGGGGGATTAAGTGCGTTGAGGAACTCTACAGGATAGTGATCTGCGTCATTTGTCTTCAGTACCATGTCTATAGACTTATACTGAATTTCTGTTCCCTTAAATGATTTAAGAAGAATTTCATTAATCACAGCTGCCCTGTCATTTTTGGGGGTCAAAATAGCGCGCTCACATAACCAATCCATCGATTAGTTTTTTATATCGGCAATATCAGGATAAATTTGAACTATAAGTTCTTGTAGTGTTGTCACTACTAAACCTAAATCCTTAGTGATGACCAACTTCCCAGCTAACTCGGGATAATCTCCATTTCCTATTTTGAGTAGAAGTTCAGAGAATTTTCCAGCTGAGACATCACCTCCCAGGTGGACCCTCATATTCTTTTTGAGAGAAAGTTGTTCTTTTAACGGCCATAAATAAGAAGCTTTTATGCAAGCCTTAACTTCATCTGCTCGACTTCCTCTTGGTATAACTGGTAGAGTTTGCCTAAAGTCTCCAGTTAAAAGAACAGTTACGCCTCCCATCACTTCATTATTATTTCTTATATCTTTAAGAGATCTATCGAGTGCCTCAAAACCTCTTTTATGCGCCATAGTGCTGTTAAGCTGTTAAACCCTATAAAATGTATGGTAAAATTGTTCCTTGGTTCGATGCTATGGTGTGGACCATAAATTCTATTAGTATGATATATATGCAACAACAAAATCTAGGATTTAAATATCTTCTTACAAATCGTTTAAATCAAGATTTAATAGAAAATACCTTTTCAATTTTTCGTCAATGTGGTGGGTTTAATAGAAATCCGACTGCTCGTACTTTCAGAACATCATTTAAATTTCAAGCTACACCTAACATCATGAAAGCAACTGATTTATCAAATTCTGAAACTGATTATGACTTTAATTTATTGGATCTAAGTTGAAAAAATAGTACACATCCTACCACTTCTAATAATTTAATCAATTCAGATTCAGAGTGTTCTGACTCATTTATATCATCATTTATATTTAATCTATGGGCTGACTGAGTAGGGCAGCACGTATTCACCATTTCACGTTATCTTTGTACTTTGACCGTTTACCACCCGTATCTATTGATTGTTATTATTAAATTCCACGTACTATTAGCACTATCAATACACTGAACAGCGATTAACAGTTGGGAAAAAATACATATATATAGCTATATGAAATGTATACAAACTTTAAAAAAACCCCCTTTTACCCCCTTAGATTTCGAATTTTGAAAAATCCTTTCTTAGTGCGCCTCTACATTGCTCAAGGAACCTCTGTACAAAATTTCAAGTCTCTAGACCCAGCGGTTTGGTCTGGGCGTTGATGAGTGAATAGGGGCCGTCTCCTATATGTATATAGATTATGTGCGACGTGTATTCTCCGACGCGAGACGAGCGACTCACGTCATACTATAACCGTCGCACTTGGAACGGTTTATCTGACAATGATAACGATATTACAATTGATTATAATATAATAGTTCTAGAAATGGAACAAGAGTCTTAATTAAAAAACATTGTCGTATTTACAATAGTATTTACGTTTTAATTAAAATATCTCAGTTAATACTGAACAGCTTTTCGAAACGATGCTATTTTATAAATAATTCCGTCGGCAACCACCGTATAGATTACGCGATGGCGATAGCTGGCTACTTCCGTCTTACAGCACTAAATCTTGTAACACTATAATCGCGCACTTTGGTCGGTCAGCGTACTAGCAGATCAATTGATTTCACGTCGAACGCACGCAAACACCTTCACGGTCGTCAACTTCGCGGTGGAGTAACGGTGTTTCATCTTTAATGAATACCCATTGAGGCCATTTAAAAATGCCACGAAACATCCCCCGGAGCACACGTTATTATAATTTAATCTCATCGCATAAACAGTACTATAAACCAGTGGTCTTCAACCGGTGGGTCGCGTAAGCTTTAAAATTGGGTCGCGATAAGTTTTCTTTTTTAAAAAAAAAAAATAAAGTTCATAAAATTATATAAAGTATAATAATAATTTTTCAATTATTTAACGTAGAGTATTGACAAATTAAGTTATGGATTAAAAATTATTGTAATATATTTTATATGTATCAACAATATTATATAATTTATATTCTATAGTATAATATTAAAATGGATATCAAATCGCACTGTACATGTTTCGTACACTGGTACGATTTTACACGTAGTATGACATTGGATGTAATACTTTACGATTTTTACTTTTTTTTTTTTATGTTTTTCTACAAAGCTTACGTGGCCGTGGGTCGCGAAAAATATAAACCTAAATAGTGAGTCGCGAGTCCAAAAAGGTTGAAAACCACTGCTATAATTCACTACCGTGAAGGTAGTGTCTACGCCTTCTATGTTCAACTCTGTGCACCGTGTAAAGGTCGAAATGCTCTCGTAGGGCGCGTGCGGTACACATGTCCGCGCGATGTGCACGGAGATAATTTCGTTTCGGTTTTTCGCGAACCGCCGCTAAGTCGTCTCGCCGGCTAATGAATAAATCTCGCGCGACGGGATTCCCTTCGGGGCGGATCACGTATCTATGATGCCCCGGTGCGCGATTAATATTATATCGTGTACACTTACGTAACAAAACGAGAACGTATAGACGCGATGAGTTTAAACATTGATTCGTATATTTTCGATTACCCCCCACGATTTATACAGCACTAAAAGAGATCGTAACAAAGTAAGTGCATCGGTGAAATCACATAACTTTAGCGAATATAATTTGTACGTTTTAAATATTATTTCTATAAAATGAAGCTTTAGCGTTTTTTATACCACTTATTACCGCGTAAATCATACAATATTGATAACACTCGATCGTCTTTAATAACCATAATGTATGGTCATGAGTAAAACGGAATCTTAGTGAATCGTAAAAGCTTACACGTATCATTTCGTAATGTCACTCGAATTGTTTTTTAACCGGTCGGGTACTACCGTAATCCGTGACAAAGTTTAAACCGGGACCGAACTACCGAAGTTTATACATTTGATAACCGAGACCGTTGTGAAAGTTGGAAAGTATCGCGTATTAAAATATCTACATCCTACATATCCTAGTTTCGAATCATACTGCGGTTTCCCTACGAAGAGGATTTTTTTTATACAATTACCTAACATCACTCTGTCGTGTTCTCTTTCCCGGCATCTACTTCTCGAGTTATATTTTTCTTATATTCCGTTTCTAATAAAACGATCGGTATCGGTATTTTTGTTATTCCATTCCTATGATTTCTTGTCATTAAATATATAACTCAAAATAATCATTTACGTGTAGCTTTTTCGTTACTAAAAATGAATATACATTTACTATAAGTTTTCGTCAATGAATAATTGTTACGTGCGAATGTACTGCGTATTACTTTATGCATAATTAAAAATACATAATATACGTAACAGGTGTATGTGTAGGAGTACTTCAAATTGCTAATTTTTACATTGCTTATGATTTGTAAATTTGTAATAAATAAAAAAGGTTTTATATAAACGAAAGTAAAAAGAGTAAAATCACATCTGATGGCAAGAGTGTCCACGAGATTAAACAACGCATAGCATTAGCAAAAATTGCCTTTAGTAAAAAACATAAGTTGTTCACTTCAAAAAAGATACATCTTAATATCAAGAAGAGACTTATAAAAACATATGTATGGAGTGTTGCAACATATGGATGTGAAACTTGGGTAATAAATGATACCGAAAAGCAAAAATTAGAAGCGTTCGAAATGTGGTGCTGGAGGCGTATGGAAAGGATAAGTTGGATAGAGCGGAAAACGAATGAAGAAGTACTTAGAACAGTGGGATAAAAACGTACACTCATAGATGCGATTAGAGGAAGACGTTGGAAAATGGTTGGACATGCCCTGAGACACCCGGAAAAATTGCATAATATAATATTGGAGGGTATGATAGAAGGAAAGAAAACTGCAGGCCGTCCGCGGAACTCGTATATGGGACAAATTAAAATTGATGCAAAAGTCAAAACCTTCAAAGAACTCAAAGAAAAGGCGAGGAATCGGTTAGAATGGAGAATTGGAGTTGTAAACCAACCTTCGGGTTGAAAAAAATAAAATAAAAAAAAATAAAAAAAAATAAACTTTATGCATGCTACACTGTTGCTACTCACTGGTAACTGCAAGTTGACGGAGGAGCGGTGGCCGTCACTCGTCGTCCCCGGTAGGGTCGACCACGACCTCGACGTGCAGGTCGATCCTTCCGGCCACCGGTTGCCTGCTCACCAGTCTCTGCCAACGTTCTGTCGACCCCGGGAGTGGCCATTGCTCGCCAGCGGCGTCGTCCGTGGGCGGCGAGCTGCGGACGGAACGCAGGTAGTTTTTGAGCGCGAGACATTTGTCGGCGCGCAACACGAGCCTCTTGCACTCCGGGCACTGCACTCGTCCGGTCACGCATTCGGCGCAGAACGCGTGGCCGCAGTTCAGGACCGCAGTTCAGGACCGCAGTTCAGGACCGCAGGGCCGTTGCACACGGTGCACAGTAAGCCGTCGACGGCGTTCAGCCGGAGCTGGTGTTTCAGCTCGGCGAACGCTGCCCCCCTCTTCTCGGCCAGCAGGGTGGTCAAGCGTTCGACGGCGGCCCGCCCCGCGTCCTCTTCGGCCTTCAGGAGCTCGACGCGTTCGCCCGTCGCCCGCACGACATCGAACATCTTCATATTGCCCGGTAGTACGACGCCGTCCGGCTCGTCCGGTCGCGGTCGCTTGTTGGCCGTGGAAGCTTCCGGCGACGGGTCGCGCGATCGTTTCGACGACATGATTGTACGAAAACGATATGCGAGTAGATGGAGATAATTGTAGGATACGTGACGCGATTAGTCAAAAGAGTACCGTACGGTTGGGTTGTTCAAAAAAAAGTAAACGCTGTACACTTATTGACTTATACGTCGAATGTTTATTTTTATTCTTAAGAGCCAGCAGAGAAATCCAGTTGTTAAAAGGAAATTATTTACATTTCCTGCATAGTAACCGTGAAGTATAATAGCGTTTTGTTCAATTTGAGTTTTACCATTTTTATGCTTATACGTAAAAATAATATAATATAGATATAGTTCCAACTTCACGTAGGACTTCGACAACGTAGGCACCGTTAATCTTTATAATCATTTTATTTTTTATTTTTATGTTCTACTAAATTATTTTATTTTTGTGCCATTAGAAATAGATTATTATAATATAAAAGAAAATTTAAAAGAAAAAAAAATGTTAAATTAAAAGAAACAATTAAATAGAAACATGAATGAAATTAAATAGTATAAATGAACCTATTTTAAATTTTAAATTCTAAGAAAAAAATACTTGAAAAATTAAAAAGTTTAATATAGAAAAAAAGTAGTGGTGAAACAACAGTAGGTTATTATTTGTCCTAATTTTAATTTTTTATATCACATTGAATTTTTTTCTTCCAGTCACCAAAGTATAATTAAAACTTCTATAAGCTCTTCCTACAATTTGTATATATATATATATATATATAATATATATTTTTTTTCGTTCACTTTGTTAACTTATAATTAAGTTTATTATATAATTAAGTACGATATAATATAATATAATTAAGTACGCTATATGTGATATACATATAGTATATAACATTGTATGTGTGTGTGTGTATAGATAATATTTATTAAAATAAATGTTTTTTACTTTATTTTGAAAATAATTTTTATTTGTATGGTATGTTGTTAAATTTGGAACGATAATTTTATTATACAACTTACAGAAGCAACACAATATAATAAAATGGGAAAACTCCCCCTATTAAAATTAACGTGTTTTATATAGTGTTGAGGTGTTCTAATGTATTATAATATGTATACTCGTAATGTCATAGTTCTTAATTTTTAGAATATACATTTAACCATAAATATTGGAAATTATCAAATTTTCGATTTTCGTTAATTTCGTAGTTATAATAAATTAGTATTACAATCATTTGTTTTTCTTTATCACAAAACCGTTCTAAGACGTGAGGACAAACCGTAGGTATTAATACTCATAATAAATCATCAAATAATAACTAAGATGTACATAATATATTATAATTATATATATATAATATACTAATATAATAATATTTATAAAATATAGATTTCACTTGATTTTTATAGAATTCGTTATTTACTTAGAGACGATTTCGAAAAATAAAATTTGAAAATAATTTCAATCATTTATATTGTTCGACAAATTCTCAGTGTTTTCGAATGTAATTGTTCATGCAGTATTGATTGGGGCAGAAGAAACGATTTGCATTACCATTGAAATATTAATAAACTGTTGGCGCTAGAGATCGACCAAAATAGATTTTAATTGCGTATCCACGGGCTTATAGGATTCGATTTTCTCAAGGCTTGAAGCCTTGAAGTCACAGGAACGTCACACATACGAGGATAAAATAATAACCGCACCGGACAACCGCCTAGTTTTGTACCTATTTCAGGGGTATAGAGATCAATTAGTTATTTCAGCGGCGTAGAGGAAGTGTTCGACCAAACGCGAACACGGCATGCAAATGTTGGATCGTCATAATATAACCACTAAATTAATAAAATATAATAACATATTAAGATATTGACGTATACTCACGTGCCTTTTAATAATGGTAATAATATAGTAATGTCGTAGTTGTGTATGGAAAACCATCTAGCGTTTCGTCGACAGATTAATTCAAGTATGATCGGTAACTTTTTTAATTTTTTCAATTTTTTTTTAACTTATGCTCTTCAACTGTTTTTCAAATACAATACGTATGTGACGAAAACATTTGACGTATCGAAAATCCAACTTTTACTATTTCATATTATACCATGCGGTCCGCGCAGGTACACTGTTGTAGGCTGTAGTTTGTTTTTCCGCGACGCATACATTCGCGGATGATTGAAAATCGTGCGTCGACGAAATGTTTTCCACCACCGTACGAAATTTATTTTACGAACAAGTAATAGCTCGTAGATTATATACGTGTGATTTCTTTTAAAGGTAACACTAAATAATTCTGTCCAGTGACATCGGATTAATATGCGGTTTTCGGGAGGGGATAGGGAGTACATAAATACACATTTCTTGATGATTTTTACATTTTTAGATCTTTCCGTGTGCTCATGCGCAATACAAGTTGCATTTTTTTAAATAGCAACAGGTGTTTTGAATACCAAATTCGGATAGTCCTAATTTTTTTAAGTCGATTTGGTCCTTTTTACCATAGCTCGAAAATCAAAATTGACCAAATTGCAACCAGTCAAAGTTTCGATTAAAATTATTGAATTTTTCAACAATCATACTATATAGAATTTTTGCGAATTATTAAGATTTTTTTTTTTTTTGCATTTTCACGGAAAAGGTATAATAGTATAATACACTTATTATATTTCACCAAAGGCTTTTATGAAGTATATATTTTAGATTTCCATTGTTTTTGTTCACTGCTTGAATTGTCTTCGATTTCAATATAATGTTGTATTGTACGGCATTAGTGAGCAAAAGTTTTTACACCGTTATTCTTATGCACGAATGCAATCATATACGTATATTTACGCGGTTGTTCGCATATACAAATACAGAATATAATAATACTCTTTTCTTCGAATAGAATTTTAAACTTTTATTTTAATTTCTTTTTTCCGGTAGGTTTTACATTGTTTTTATTTTCTTTTATTCATAAAAATGGTGGGTTTAGAATGGAAATGCAACTAGTTGAGTTTGGATTTAAGTGATTTATTGTACGAAATAAATTTATGGCTCCAAAATATTTGCTTCCACCGCGTGGTGTAAAATATACAGAACACGTGAACAATTATAAAATAATAAATGTGTCTCCTATGTCGCTGTAATTGATATAATTTCGTTTTTAATTCTCAAGTGAAATCATTCAACTGGGCTTAAAAATAAATCCACCCTATATACCCTTTTGCATATTTCAAAGGGTTAATATCGTTAAAAACTCTCAAAGTGTGTGTTTATAATAATAATTTAATGTATTCTTACGAATGAGAATAACATGCTAATTGTGATTTTGAGTAATGATTTGTTAAACCGACATTTTTGAAAAATTATTTTTTATACATTTCCTTTGATCTTATAGGAGAAGATGCTACAATTATGAATATCAATACATTAATTACGTTATTATAAGACCAATGTAAATTACTGATAATCTGATAATAATAGGTGTATGTATATTGTATATATCAGACTAAGGGAGGACTAACTATACCATGAAATATGAATGCTCCTTTAATTAGAACCATGAGATGTCACCCAAATTGATCTATTTAATTTTAACTGTATTGTGTAATTATATTATCCGTTAATTAAGTTTATTATTATATTCATTAACTGTTTTGTAATATTTACTGGTTGTTCTATTTTACTGTATCTAAAATTCACCATAATATTTACTGTACGTATTACGTTTACGCAGATTGTATTGGAAATTAGCCAGTTTCAATAAACAATAAGTAATATAATATCCAAGTTGTAAATCGTAAATTTGCTGCTTTTGTACACAATCGCAGTCAACTTTAGTTACAGTATCTCCGCATGAATACCGACCATGTGAAATGAATTGTGTGATTATAGTAAAGCACCCTTTGCCGAAGACTTAAATATTTCGTTTTTTTCATTCAACGTGCGTTTGGTTTCCGTCTAACATTACGTCTCGATACGTAATTGGTGGTGGCTACTTACCGCACCACTATCGGAACTTAATTAGTGTCATTGCCGTAACAATTTTTCGGTTGAGATTTTGATAGCTTTTCAATCGAACACCAAGCGGGTTGGTCACAGTCGCGTATACATAACGTGACCATACGTCCCGATTTGGGCGGGACAGTCCCGCTTTCGAGCTAAGTGTCCCGCTGTCCCCAAAGAACCTAAAAATGTCCCGCTTTAAGAAAAGTCGACTTGTGGTAAGTATTTATTGATCACAAATCACAATCATACATTATTTATACATTTATACTGTATAGACGTATAGTATAACTACGTAATATATACATATACATGTATTACGTAAAACACTTTTTTTATACAAATAGTTTATGTTATTTTCGCAAAATGATGTGGTTTCCTTATTAAAATGTACAGGTGTCCCGCTTTGAAGAAAAAAAAATATGGTCACGTTACGTATACATGGTGTACGGTTGTTGAGAATTATTTCCGAACGACCTACGGCCTATTGATTGCCGCCCGGTCGATTGTGCCGAAGGACACGTTCGAAGCGCGGAGGGTGAACGGTACATTATACGTAACGATTTTGCATAAACGGTCTCAATCCTCCGTCAATATTGTATCGTTAAACAAGTTTGTTTAGACGCGCGTTCCTGTTGTTAATATAATGCTATAACGAAGCAGTTTCGTACAATAATTATTATTATTACTACACGAACAGACGCGAAAAGCCGTCGAATAACGGTATTGATAACATAACTTTTTCTCGGTCAGGATCGATGATCGGCGGTGTTGAGGTGATACGTAAATGGCGAATAAATACCCGCCGAGAGGCACTCCGTGGTGCATAAATGGATATGATTCGCAGGATAACGTAATTGATCCAGCGAGCTTACGGTAGGACGACGTTCGGAGAGGACATAAACTTCGGGAATAAATATCGTGGACACCGGATTGACACAGATTGTCCGAGTTTAAACAATAAGCTTTTATGCGCTTAACTCGGTCAAAAGTTTGTTTTACATCGAAGGAAACTTATCCGTTCGTCGAAGTTTTTTTTCTCTTCCCGAAGCAGAAATCTATTACATCATCGAACGCACCGTGGTATTGATGGATTGCCAGCAAAGATTATGATAGCTTCAAAATATGTATATTAAACCTTTTTTAGTGAAAGTACGTAATAATATCGAATAACTATAATCTCAAATATACCTACGTATCTTACATATATTCGACAACGACCTGATCAAATCGCTGGATCTAGAGACTTGAAATGTTTGTGGTACATAAGTATATATATAAAGGTTTATAGGGGTGAGAAAGAAATGATTTTACCCAAATTCTACCCTAAAAAGGGTGAAAAGGGGTAAATATTTTAGAAGGATGAAAAGATAAATTCTGACACCACATCTTTGAGAATACTACAATGCCACCGCCCACCATGCCGCCACCGAAGACCACTCTCTTCGTGGCCACCAACACCTATGCCACCACCGTACCACTACCGATCACTACTGTCATCATTACCACCGCTTTTAACGCCGTTACCACCACCGCCGGCGACTATTTTTTTAAAAATAACTTGTGTTCTTATATATTACTATTATTCAAAAATCTACGACAAAAATGACGGTCCCATGTCACTTATTCGTCCGAGTAAATTTTCATCTCCATCACCAATCAGCTACGATGTCGCGGACAGATGTTCTTATCTTGACACATAGATTCACCGTCATACCTAAATCTAAGACGAAGGTTAAAAAGGAAAAAGTGAAGCGTCTCAACAACTGATAATATGAAAAATATTTTTTTTATTTGTGTAAATTACATTTATATGTAAAATAAAAAGATATATGATATTTGAAAAAAGTATCTTTATTAATAAATATCCATAAACATGTTGTATAGAATTAAGACTTCTCAACATCTCAACTGATGGATTGTATGTTATAACTTGATTGTGGTATATTAAACAATAAGGTGCAGTTTTGGCTGGAACATTTGCGATGGTCTTGAACTCCATTTGTAAGTCAACTGTCACCGATTTCACATTAATATTGTTACGTGATAAATCTAAAACGAATACAATTTATTACAAGAACAAGTAGAACGAAGACATATTAAAAATATACAATTCAAACTGTCCAGACTACGGAGTACTGAGTAACATCGATATTAATTTGAACCGAAAAAAGAATTATTATGATAACAGTGAATCGAACGTATTTCCAAAATGTAGTCACGAAATGAATCTGCTGGAACTTGTCTGAGATTGAAATGGGAAGGGCATTGGCTGCGGCCAGCTTCGACCCGTTAGCCAATCCACAAAATAAATTACAAAACTCTATTGCAGTGTTTATATATATACACATGCAAATAACTCGATTTAGAACCAATTATGTATTAGCATCGAATCGATTCGTTTTCACAACAAGTATATAAAATCATTTTTATACTTACGGGACAATGTAAACATGGCGGATGGGGTATTATTTGTCACGACGAAAACTGAGTATGGACACCAGGGGGTTGAACGTAACGCGCTTCGGGCGGTGCCGTGTACGCATCGTGCTATTATTGGACCGAGAGCTGTGGTCACTTCGCAAAATTCCTGGGCCGGGCTCACCATTTGCATGATTTGCATTCTGCATCCGGAGTTGACGGTGGTCGACGTCCTCCACGGCTTTTCGTTCAGCGAAATAGTCTTGCCACAAATCCCAACTCGTCGAGCAACACTGACGTAGGTTCAGGACCGTCTCGATCATATCAACCGTAAGCTGAGGCAGACGACGGTTGCCCGCGTACCCCGTGACCATATACCTCTCGAGTTGTTCGTACACGCGCCTCGGTGCTTCAATAATCTACGAGAAAAACTCGTTTAGCATAATATAATGAAATATTTCACGGGAATATCCGGGACCGCTTGTAGTATTGTGTAGGAACTACTGCAATCGTGCACGTAATAATAGGGGTGGTGAGAGTTGGAAGGCTAAGCGCTCCTTGAGCTTTCTCGAGCACTCACTAAGGAGAAGCTTCCCCCTCTTATTTTTGTTTTTGAATCTTTTTGGACTACTATGTACGCATCCATAACGGCTGCGACGCGATGTAACGACAATGCTTAATAATAATTGGTATTTTATTGCTGTGTGTACATTTTCACCGGTCGTATGTAAATACCAAATAAAAAAAATATTATAACGGCTTCCGAACAATGGAAAACAGAATTAAAGTCCGCACATAATATTGCCGCGGTGGTGGTGGTTATGTACATATATTATGATTTCGATGGCGTATAATATAATTTTTATTACTTTTTTAAGTTTTGGTCCTATTATGGTCAACAAAACACATAAACATTCTAGAGAATGTGCGTCGTGTGTTAGCATGAATGTTTTCACGATACAATCCATGGTTCTGAACATTTGATTTCTCATGAACATCTCGCCCATAAGTCTAGAAAACGTCACGTACAGCAATTATAATATTAATGTATATATCTTATATTATGTAGGGTACAGACTTCAATGCAAGTTGAACTTTATCCTTAATGTTCAAAAACATTTATTTTCACACCCAAAATCATTAAAAATAAAGCTTCTTCAATTTTTTTGGTATTTTTACAACTTTTTTTCCTTTTAAAAAGTTTTGGGGAATTTCTAGTGAATTTTTAATAGTTTAAATGAATTTTTCTTTACGGTATACGTAGATGATATCAGATTATATACAGTTTGATAACGATTTAATTAAAGTCCCCTCTCCTAGTAATCAAAATTGAGTTATCACTTTAGTAAGTAAATTTGTGCATTAAATCGCACTGTTCATAGGTATAATTTTCATCCCTTTCAGAGGTATCTTAATAAACCGTCTAAACATAACCCTTCAACCCTACAGTTATTAAACCTGCATGTTCCTATGCTACGTTCGCGTGTTTTTTCATCGAATCTTCGTTCCGATTGCAACTCATTCAGTAACCGCCAACCCGTTTCCATGCCTTGAAATACGCCAGTTTTGTTCAAAACGTCCTTGCAAGATTGCACCAGACCGAGTTGGAACGCTCTCGAGTCCGCGCACGCATTTCCGATCACATTGCAACACAATTCCGCGTACACGGCGCAGTTTTCCGGCATATCGATCGCCTACACGGGGCGTGTATAAAAACAGTATCGTTGTAACAAATACGTTTCAACAAAATATAACATTAACCGCGGGGAAAAATGGTATTATCATGCCGATATTATAAATGCGTACGTGTGTCACTACGCAGTCCGTGATTTTCTTCGTGTACGATCGATTGTGGCGGTTCGCTTGCACGATAATACCGTAAAACCTCTTAGAACTAAGGAACAACGTGTGTCGCGTGACGTTTCTTAACACCACTGTTGCCTGGTTGACGTATTTCTGAAAATAAATTTCCCGATATTACGCACTGCCAATAAAAGCGCTGAATTTTTTGTTTTTCGATCAACACCACGACTTGTTGATCCTTCCGCGGGTAACCGCGCGTGACCATAGTACGCGCAGTCCGTGCACTGCATTTTTGCATCGGTAAACACGTTCGTGCGACGACACGGCTGTTATAAATCCATGTAGTCCGACACGCGGTGGTGGTAGGTTTTAAATTTTTTATTACCTCGTGCGCTTCGGGTACGTTGACCGATCGCCTTGTCTGCTCGCCGAGCTGGATACCCGCCGGCGATCCCGTCGGAACTTCTTCTACGGCCGCGAGTTCGACCGTCGTCGTCGACACTGCCGACCCGCTCGCCCTGTCTCCGGGAGATTTTTCGCCGACACTCGACGCGTCTCCGTGCGAGCAGTTTCCGTCCTATACACATTCATAACACTTTAGCATATTGCGTACCGATAAAAGTCCAAAATTTCAATCGCAACCGTTCGGCTGACCTCGAGAGAAGCCGCCTGGCTCGTGTTCGCCGGGCTCGTCGAGGCTTCGTGCCGGTCGGCTACACCATCGCCGTCGGCCCTGACGACCTTGTTGACGCCGTTGACCTTCGCACACAGTTCGCGCAGCAGGTGCTTCTTGCACCGGTGCATACACGTCTGGGAACAATACACGTATGCGATGTTGAAAGACTCCGAGCGCCGGTTCACGCGGCACACGTGCTAAACATTACACTTACGGAGCCCTTGGCCGAGGCGTGGAACGGTCCGACATCGTATCGGATTTCCCAATCCGTCAGGGAGTAGACGACTTTCAGAGTCAGCGGAGATATCTTACCGTCCACGTACTTCTGAAGTTCTTTCGGAACACCTGTTTTCCGGCCGACCAATACGCCGTCGTCTAACGAATTTTTCGCATCACGTCGTCCCTTACACAGTTCGATCTAAGCGAACACATGTGCGTACGTGAAAAACGATATGGACAGCGTGTGGGCCAATACGGTGAGTAGGCCGTGCTGATAACTAAATGATAACTACGGATAAGTATACTGACCTCTGAGTAAGCGTGCTGCGCAACACCAGAATCGTGTACTTCGGAGCGATGCTCCTGCAGGACATTCGATGCTTGCGCGTCACTATTGGTGTACGCGCAAAGCACCATCAGTTTTTTCAAAACTTCCCGCTTGCATTGGCTTACACACGTCTATAGTCAAAAACGAATCGGACCGAAACAATGAAAACCCCGCGATCGATATTATGTTTCTTTCGCGATCACCGTATATTATTATTATAGATGTGTAATGTGTATACGTACCGACTCGTCCGTACCGTTGACCGAGGCGTTTCGTGGTCCAACGTTGTAAGTGACTCGTAATCCTGACTTATCGTACGAGATCTTCAGTTCTACCCGGCTTTTCATAATTCCCGACAAGTCGTCGAGCTGCTCGTCAACCGACCGTTTTCTCAGCGTGTTCAAACAGTAGTGGATCATCTTTCCTTTCATGTCGTTGATGGTAGATTCTTCACCGTATTTACCGTTGGAAGCCATCGCGTTCATTGAAAGTTGAATCTGTAAGAGAAAAAACTACAGTTGACGTACAATTATCAAATCGATATAATACTATAAAGTAAACTTATAATTATATTATATTCCGTAGAACAATGTTGCGTTCGAATGTCATCAAGTCAGGTACTACTCGTATAAGATATCCGGTTAGTCAAATACATTTTGGTTGTCGTACCTACAAAATTAAAAAATGCTTATTTATTTATTACGGCCAGATATTTTTAAATACATGTTCATTATCATAAAATTGATGTATTTGAATATTCACACAAAAAAAATCTTTTAAATCACTATCCCCACGTTTCAATTGAAAAATCGATTCCAAACCAACATTAGATCATTTCAAATAAATATATATTGGTGGCATTTAAAATATTGCATTAACCTGTCTAAAAATAATTTATAAATAAACATTTGATAAATTAATATGAATGTATGATACTATTATACATTATGACTACGGCTTACTATTTATACTAATTATGATCTATTATAAATGTTTCAAAAAAAAAAGAAACATTAAATTAATTTACTGATTTACAAAAACTTTTGTTACTATAAAATATAAATTAATTATTCTAAATTATTAAATACAAACGAGATGATATTATCGTTATAAAGAAGATTTACATGAAATGTACACAATATATACAATTTATAAATTTGTTGTTCTTCTCAGACATTATAAGACGAACATTTTTTTCGTTCGTGGTTCTTATTTTAACATATTATTTTATTCTTGAATAATTGTTTTCGGTATTATTTGAAATGCCTCTTTGAACCGGTGTATTCGTATGGCACGTAGAGATATCTGTATTTAAATAATATTTTTATGATATTATTTAGATGACTGTTATCTATATTACCAATTACCAGGTAATGTATACGTAAACGCGCACCACGTAGGATGTACCACGCCGGCTGGCCCATATGGAAATTCAATCATCGAAAATTAGCTGAGGTTAAATGATGATTTAAAATTCAGCGTCATGCGTGTTCAAATGTATATGGTAGAATACATTTTGTGCCAGGACCTGCCTTTTTATCTAAATCATGTTTTCACGTTACACTAAAATCTTCGGAATTTTATATTTATTTTCAAATTGCCTATAAAAATACCTAATCACCAAAATACCTGGATTTTACCATAATCCCTTCCACCCACAAGAGATCAAAAAAGGTAAACCTGACTTTTTCTCGTAAACATAAAAAGAAGTAAAATAATAAATGATTATAATAATATATAGGAGGGCTCGAAACTTAAACAGCACTTAAAAATCATATGGTAATACTTTTTTTTCGTTTAATTAAACTTAATATTATATTCAACAAAAACGTTTTAAATTTGGAAGAATGCATTAAACGCTCAGTTCTTTTAGCGGGCATACGCAGCTTATAAAGTTCTTTATAAGAAAAACAATGTTACCAAGTCAGCTAGTATAAATGTATACGTCTATACCTAAGTACTGCAATGTAATATTTAATTACAGAAGTTTACGTTTTTACTTTCGAGAACCATCATCATTACTCATTAATGTTTTTGCAATGGTTTGACCGACTGCACGTTGTAGGTACTTTCTTTGTCGTAATCAATCAGGATCTTGGACAACCGAAAAGGAGAGATTTCATAAGAAGACACAAAAACGTTTTCGATCATAAAACAGAGTTTCTAATTTTTTAGTATATATATATATAATGACTTGCTGACAATATACATTTCAACGTGAGAAAACGAGGACTATAAATGTTATTAAAAACGGAATGAAACAAAGCATTTTACAGTCGGTGCGGAAAGTTTCGGTGTTCTTGTTTTAATTCTCCTCATAAATTATAAACTCGAAACCATTGTCGTTACGACGTATAGCACGACGCTATAATATATTATAAACATAATTCTTTAATTGTTTTCATATCAGTGTTTTTTATAAATTCTTTTAAAGATAGAACTTGACTAGTTAAATCGGAAGTTACGTCAGTTTTGTAAAACTGAATAAAATCATAGCATGATTTTACTATTTCTGCTTCATTTAATTTTATTATATTTGGTGGTAATAAAAAATTAAAAGTATTTGATACTATTTTAAGTCCTTTAAAACGATCTTCGAGTTGAAATAAAACAGTATCAACTAATGGTAAAAATACTGAAACATAAAATTTTTCCTCTGTAATATCCAATATCCTGTCACCATCAACTTCACCAAATAGTTTTTTAGAATAAATTTTTCGTTTGTTTTCATTCTGAAATTGTATTCCCCATTTTAGACACATATTTTTTGCTGATTCTACCAGTTTTTTATAATTATGTCTCATGTTTTTAATTGAATTAATACCAATTTTCAAAAACTCACTGGCTTGATTGATACTGGTTTCTGAGCACTGTAACATCTTGGATACTTCAGATAATGGTTTCAAAACATTTTCCCAAATAATTATAAGCTAAACAAACTCAAAAGATTCCATTTTTTTTAAAAGAGATTTTGCTCTATTTAATTCATCGCTTTTTTTGCTGGTTAGTGAAATATTTGTCAAAGATTTCAACACATTAATAAAATTTTCTTTTAATGCATATACAGATGAATGTCTAGCTTCCCATCTTGTATTGCACACTTTTTTCAAAACTTTTTTTTGTATTTGATTTGCTATATCATTACCAAATGCTAATGATGCCCATCTAGGCGCACTTTGGCCGAAAAACAAATATATATTTTAGACTAAATCGAAAAATGTAGAAATTTTTAATGAACTTTTGGCAACATCAGCAATCACTAGATCAATGGTTCTCAACCGGTGTGCCGCGAGATTGTCTAGGTGTGCCGCGGAAAATGTTATTAAATATTGAAAACAGTGTTTTATTTCGTGACATTTATTTTTTAAAAATACAGCAACATAATAATATTTAAAGAACTAAATTATTTAAAGTAAACAAAGGAATATTTATATCATACTAGTGAGAAACTTGAGCTTGTCGTTTCGTACACAAAAGTTCAATACGTGGTCGAATTGAAGACAAGCAGACACGCATTTCCTGATCAACGGAAAGAAGCCTATCCTGTTTTTTATTTTTTATGTTTGTAAGTGCCGAAAAGCCTAACTCGCACAAGTAGGTGGTTGAAAAGTGTAACAAAATGTTGATTGCTTCATCTGCTATTACAGGATATTCTTGTCTTTGCAAACATCCAAAATCTAATTAGTGGTAATTCATTATATTTCAGTCGTAGTGTTCTATCCTCCTGAATTTCTGCCAGCTGTTCTTCTTTCTCAAGAGATAGGTCAGCTGTTTACGCCGTCTACGGCCTACACAGTTAAAACTGTACGATTCGACTGAACAGTTTTATCTGTACAGATAAAATCATACGTGTGTAGATTAATACGACGTAGTTTTTAGAACTGTACAGTTTTTCGGAAATAAATTGAAAATATAAATTGACCAATTGTGTCCTAATTGTGCAGATAAGACGATACCAGACACGTATAGTCGTTTGAAGTTGTTGTGGTTGTCAAGTGCGTGAATGTGCCGTGAAAACTTGTGATGTATAATAGTGTGCCGTGAACTAAAAAAAGGTTGAGAACCACTGCACTAGATTTAAGTTATGAGCCGTACAATGTACATATAAGGAACTAGGGACTACATCATAAATTCTTTTTTGTACCCCTGATTTAGCACCACTCATAAAGTCATAACTGAGGCTCCGTCGTAGCCTTGTACTCTACATTTTGTAACATCTAAATTATATTTTTTCAAAATATCAAGTATTAAGTTAAAATGACCTTCTGCGCTATGATTCATCAATGCATAAAATCCTAAGAACGATTACTTTATTATATATATACTATATAGGTATAGACCGTGCATGTCATACAGTACGCTGAACAAAATGTAGATAACATTAATTTGTAGTTTGGATCGCATACGACAACAGCGATGCAAAGTAATAATATTGTTATTAGTAGTAGAGAGTGTACGACTGTTCAGACGAACAAGAAAACAAATTGAAATTGCATTAGTTTAGCAGTCTAGTCGATTAATTGAACAATATTGTGCAAGTCACGGAGCGAGTGGCCGGGTTCGTGAAAAACGGTCGAGCCGTTTCAATTGCAATTGTTTACTTGAGATTTTTTATATTTTTCGGCGAACTATTGTGTTCGCCCGTTTGCCGTGGTGTTTACAGTGCGCTTGTGTACACCGGTATTAATTGAGGTGTGCACGTCGTCGCTCGGTGGTCTGAAAAGTAAATTATACCGCGTTTAACACATCCGTAGCGCGTTTTTTTTTCAAATTTATATATCGTACTATACATGACACTAAACTCTCAGACGTAATTTAATATGAAGGCTAATATCCACGATGTTGTTTTATAAATAATGTCGTTACCATACGGGCATAACGACCGATTCCACTGAGATACCGATTACGAATCAATAAAGAACCCCAGTTAGTTATCCAACGAAATTAAAATTTTACTTTTAACGACTACACTACAAATCAAACAAAAGATGCATTCCGAAATACCAGAAATTGCCCAAACAGAAAACGTGATGGCCGATGATGAGACACAAGACCACTCGAAGCATACAGCCATAGTGGTGTCGGAGGCCGACGAGACGCAAGGCAATTCGAAGCATACGGCCATAGTGGTGTCGGAGGCGGACGAACCGCAAGACCACTCGAAGGATGCAGCTATAGTGGTGTCGGAGGCTGACGAGACGCAGAAGAGTCCCGAGGTGGAAGCGATGACCGAGGCAGCAGGTGAGGTGGCGGCCATAATGGCCCCACCGATTGTTAGCGCCAAGAAGAATGCAAAAGCCAAGGCGGCGGTCGCGGTCAAGAAGACCGGAGTCAAAGTCAAGAAGGCTTCAACGGTCGCCAAGTCCGCGGTGACGGCAAGTGCTCGCGATAAAACCATTGCGAAAACGAAGACAACGGCGTCAAGCAAGAAAGTGTCTAAGGCCACCGCGAAGACCGTAGGCAAAAAGGCTCCAGAAAACGTGAAAACGGCGGCCAAAAATACCGGAGTGAAAGTAAAAAAGGCTTCAACGGTCGCCAAGACCGCGGTGACGGCAAGCGCTCGCGATAAAACCATTGCGAAATCAAAGGCAATGGCGCCAAGCATGGAGGCGTCTAAGGCGACCGCCAAGACCGTTGGAAAAAAGGCTCAAGCAAGCGTAAAAACGGCGGCCAAGAATATCGGAGTGAAAGTAAAGAAGGCTTCACCGGTCGCCAAGACCGCGGTGACGGCAAGCGCTCGCGATGAAGCCATTGTGAAAACGAAGACAACAGTGTCAAACAAGAAGGCGTCTAAGGCAACCGCCAAGACCGTCGGCAAAAATACTGAGACCGCGGTGAAGGCAACGCACCCTAAGTCTGTTCTGAAATCGAAGACAGCCGCGACCAGCAAGACGGCGTCTAAGGCAACCGCGAAGACCGTTGGCAAAAAGTCTCCAGCAAAGGTAAAAACGGCAGCCGAGACGACTGGAGTCAAGACTAATAAGACTCCAGCGGTCGCCAAGACCGCGGTGAAGGCGAGTGTTCACCCCAAGTCTATTCCGAAAGCGGAGATAGCCGCGACCAGCAAGGCGGCGTCAAAGGCAACCGTGAAGACTGTTGGCAAAAAGCCTCCAGCAAAAGTAAAAACGGCAGCCGAGAAGACCGGAGTCAAGACTAATAAGACTCCAGCGGTCGCCAAGACCGCGGTGAAGGCGAGTGTTCACCCCAAGTCTATTCCGAAAGCGAAGACAGCCGCGCCCAGCAAGACGGCGTCTAAGGCGACCGCGAAGACCATTGTTAAGAAGGCACCTACAAATGTCAAAAAGGAGGCCGAGAAGACTGGACTCGCCGTTGATAAGGCTTCAACGAACACCAAGACCAAGGTGACAGCAAGTGTTCTCCCCAAGACCACGGCGCCACTCAAGACCGTGGCTAAGGTGACCAAAAAGACCATAGTTAAGAAGGCTCCTACAAACGTCAAAAGGGAGGCCGAGACGACCGGAGTCAAGGTTGATAAGGCTTCAAAGAACCCCAAGACCGCGGTGACGGCAAGTGTTCATCCCAAGACCATTGTGCGCCCAAAGACCACGGCGCCACTCAAGACGGCATCTAAGGCGATCGCGAAGTCCGTTGGTATTAAGGCTCCTACAAACGTAAAAAAGGCTGCCAAGACGACCGGAG
Organism: Periphyllus acericola; assembly: GCA_949715065.1. Classification (NCBI taxonomy): domain Eukaryota; kingdom Metazoa; phylum Arthropoda; class Insecta; order Hemiptera; family Aphididae; genus Periphyllus; species Periphyllus acericola. Next base: position 1,977,813 of record OX454272.1, on the reverse strand, counting down.
TGAATGTTGAGCAGACTTCAACGGACACCAAGATACCGGTCCAGATGGTTAAGGCAGTTGTAAAAAACAATGCGTTAATGATGGTCAAGAAGCAGTTGCAGAAATAAATTGGAATCAACATGGAGACGTCTACAAACAAGACATTGCTGGCCCATATAGTTACTAGGCAGATCAAAATTCTTCGTATATGTAATTGAAAATTTTCTATTCAGAGTGGCCTAGTATGTTATTTCCCGATTGAAATATTACCGTACACCGTGGATATTAATTTTTTTAACAATGAAACCACTAATTATTTGATTTTCAATAACCAGGGTTCGGATTTTACAGTACCAAAAATCCTAAAATATGCTCTATAAATATGCTCTAAAAACATAAAAAATACAATTTTTGGTCATATTATAGCGTATATTTTAGGATTTTTGGTGCTGTAAAAAAATTAAATTATTACATGTTAAATAATATCATATATTTATCAATTTTCAATATGAAACAAAAATGTGGGAATTTTTCTTATTGATTCGCATTAATGAATACTATTTGTCATTCAATATAAACGAGATTTATGAAAAATATAAAACTAATATATTAATAAAAACGATAATTTAAAACGCTTAAAAAATAAATAAAATAATTTATTTTATCAGATGGGTAACGCCTATTTTGCAATTTGATAGAAATGAAAAATTCAAAAGTAGTTTTTCTAAGCCGATTGATGGATAGGAATAATATTGCATTATATTTTTCAAATGACTCCAATTGTTTTTGATTCGATGTAATTTATTAATTTATTGGGGCTATACAAAAACATAATGTAATATGTACGTTTTTATCCGTCAACCGAAATTATTAAAAACAGTTCTGCGTTTTTTATTTCTATTAAATTGAAAAATAGTCATTTTAAAAAACAAGTTGTAATGAACATTTTAAAGTAGGTATCCGCGATTTAAAATCAAATATTTGGTCTCATAGTTAATAAAATTAATATTCACGGAGATGTTTCAATCGGGAAAACCGGTAAAGAACGATTCCGAAAAATTTGCGAAGTGTAATTTGTGTAGATTTTCATAACCATTTATAAACCCACCCGATTCCAAAAATTGCATACCTATATATACTCGATTCTGCATGATTTAAAGTGCACCGTTGCCGTACTATACCCTAAAACCTGAATTCACGTACAACATTTTATCGTCCGTATGTGTTTATAAGTTTTTATGCATATATGCTACGACAACTCTGTTTTTTAAATCGTGCGGAATCTTGTATAAATACATGCAATTTCCGGGATTGTGTATGTTTAAAAATGATTATGAAAGTCTACACTCTATACGATTCCGCAAATCTTGCGGAATCGTAATGTTGAAAACATACTTGGCCACTCTGTATACACGGATGAGTAAATTATATGTATTACTTTTAACAAATTGCCCGTAAACATTTTGAAATAAAAAACAATAAACAATGAACTGTGCATTTAATAATTTACATAGATATGTTTTTGCGACTGGACGTAGTCTAATCTGGATTAATCTGGACTAATCTCCCATAACCAATTTAGCGTTTACAAAGAACATTGAGAAACTTTTGAGAAAAAATGCATTTAAACATTCTAATTATTTTTTTCACTATAGTCTCACCATTGAATATAATTAGAATCTTTTTGTTAACCTTAAAAACGGTTTAGTCTATATTTGGCGATCTAAGTACCTACGTAATTTTAATGCTCATGAGATCATATAACATAAAAAGCTACCATAAAGGATGTAGGAATGTCAATTTTGGTATAATAAACAGCCGTCATGCCCACCGGCCATTATATTTAGTTGAATTATTTGTATGGGTTGAAATATGGTAATTTATCAATATACAAATGGGCCATAAATATAACTGCAACTAAAAATGAGAAATTGTTCCCAAAATCGACACAAGATAATTGTGTATGGTAATATTATTTTTATCAAAGTGTATTTTAAAATGTTCTAAACTCTTATTAATAAGTAAAGTTCTTACCAGGAAATGTTTAAAATAAATACTATACAATAAGTATTGAACATACTATATGTAATAAAAAATAATTGCATAAAAATATTATAACTGATAAAAATATTATCATATTTGTACACACCATTATTATTTATTTATTTAAAATTATTTCGCTTTTTAATTTTTCTACTCTGCTGTACATATTTATTTAGATTGAAATAACTTAGTCATATATTTTCGGTCGAGTGGCACTTTAAATCGCTTTTATAAATTTAATAATGTTATACTGCTGCAGTCAGTATAGTATACATATTTATATACTGCGTATGACCGCTCCCACGATTGAGGAACTCTCGCATAGGTGCTTTGATTATTTAATTTTTTTTGCATTTTAGACTACACTTTAAAAAGTAGATACTAGAATAATAAACAGTAGGTACATAGATCAAATAGTAGTAGAAATACTTTGACGAGTGTGAAATTAATATTTATACTTTAATTTGTTGAATATTTGCTTTAATGCGTTATTTACATACTATAGGTTTTCATCTTAGTTGTTTATCAAGAATGTTTAAAATTTCTTGATGTGATAATATCGTAGAGCAGTGAACTCAGTGTGCTAAAAAGAAACACAAAATATGCATAAACTTATGCTCTTAAATTTAGCAAAAAATGATAAAAAAGAAAAGTCCAAGTCTATTATGTACTTAAAGTTGCAATACGCAGAATTGCATGCACAATAAGTTTAATTTAATTCCAACTGTTTATTTTATTAAAAATTAAATGTTATTTAAAATACGCCACTGATTCATATAATAAACTAGAAAGAACCAACATAATAATTTAACATAATTTCAGTATACTTATAGAATTAAAAAATGTAACACATACTTTGTTTTCTTATTTTTTTTATAAATCTTAAAAATATCCTTACCAATAATCACATGGAATTTTTTTTTCCGTTCAACCATATGTGAAAACTTTTATTAGCTCTCTTCATATATGTTTTGGTAAAATAATTCAAATTAAATGTATTATTAATTAGTGAAAACGTAGACACCAATAAATTACACCACACCAATAATATACGGTATTTCACAAACTAATAATGAAAATATTTCACTTTCTGCGATTTCTAATTCTTATAATGTTTTCCTTTCCAGTCACAATATCTAAGTGTGATGAAGAACCCAATTAGATTCTTTCCGTATAATTTCCAAACACAAATAAAAAAATACGTATAAATAAAGCCATACAGGTACCATCAATGATTATACCTATGTTTCACAAACATTTTGAATACTCTTGTCGTATAGTGGAATAAATAAATCGCAACACAGCAATAGGCATTAAGATAAAGAAAACGTATTTTCCATGTTTATAAGAATTATATCAGACGTCGACAGAAAACGTGTGGGATAAATGTTGACAATGAAAATCGTGCAAAAAATCAAATAATGTATAGAATCGGGATTCGAAACCTTCACCAATGAGTGTACTTGTTTCTACTTAACGTATCCTAGGCTTGCCTAGTTCTCAACAGTTGAGATGATTAGAGTGGTAAAAAGTCACAAGGACTCATAAACGGTTTCGCAGCGATATCGGCGACGTGTTAGAGGTAGATAAGGTAGGTCGGCAATAGCAAGAGCGTGTTGTCACGTGAGTGCAATACGTCACGGGGGCGCGAGAGAAACAGGTACCGATTGTTGGCGGTCATTGACGGTTTTTTCATCCGAAAAAATCGGGAAAACAGGACAGGTAAAAATCGGAAAATCCGGTGAATTTGAAAGACGAGGAGAGGACGCGATCTGCGAGATCCGATGAAAGGGACAAATTCTGGAGGGGAGTAAAATAATAAATCTCTCACCCCCTTCCCCCGTAAGAATTGCTCCTAAAGAAAAAATTTAAAACGTTATGGATTTGTACAGCATGCAGTACATTACGTCTGGCGTAAAACTCGTTTTTCGACACGAATGTACCTGAACTGCCTAACCGGAGCGCCGTTCGATGTTCTCGGTTCGCCGCGTGCAACGGTTTTGGGTACGCGGTAAATCCCGCCGGACGCTACGACGTTCAGCAAAATATAAACAATTAGACAATACGCTCTAATGGTCAAAACAATTGTATCGCAATACGTAAGAAATAAAGTATAACCGAAAACCAAAAACTTTGGCCGCGGTCCAACGTTGAAGTGAGAACATTCATAATTCTCGAGAACCACTAATTGGAACCAAACACACACCCACCCGCCCGCACCTACATGTTTTAAATTTGCTTTTGCCCCGAAAAATATATAAGAGTATACTTAATTGGCCATAGCTTTTGAAGAAAACGTTTAACGAGTGCCCAGTGTCCCCGCTGTACCGTGAAAAAAAAAATGCATTGCACATAATTATTCCATGAGAAAATAGTTTAAAAAAAACTTGCGACTTATACTTTGAATAACATGGGCATTTTATTGAATACTTTGAAGAGAAAAACGTTTTTAATGTAAATCCAACCGGCTGCGGCTGTTGCATTATGAAGTTGTGAGTTTTATATGTTATTCGAAATATTTTTTGGGTACGATACAAGGATCATAGATTCGAATTGACATTCGATTGTAATAGTTTATCACTGTTTTCAATAGTTTTACACAAATAATACTACCTCAACGATAAAAAAAACCATGGCCCTATTTAGTGTTTATTGATTGGAACAAAAATATTTTACCAAGATGTTTACAAAAAGATTGTGTTATACTTAAATAATGATATTCTAAAATTGTTAAAAGTGGTTTTAAAATATTGACATAGAGTATAAAAATTACATTTTGAATGAATTATAAATACATAAAGAAAGGTATCATATTATTTTTTAATAAAATAATTATGATGACAAAATATAATTTCATAAATGTATATTTTTATATCATTTTTGTTACAGAATATTGACAAGAAGTGTATTGTTCAATGTATATTTTTACTGCCTAATGAACTTAATTTATTTGTCTTGTCAATAAAAATGCCCAATATTTTCATTATTATTTTATTACATTCTTTAAATATAATAAAATTATATTTTCAATAAATATAGTCAGTTTTTTCATTCTTGATTTTTAATTATTTTTGAATTTATGGACTTTTAAATAACTATTTAATTAATAAAAATATATATTTTGAGCAACAACCAGAAAAATCCAGGTAGTCCTTAACTTAAAACTATTATTGAGTTACACTCAATATTACTTTATTGACTTGTACGTCGAGTGTTTGATTTTTTTTTTAAAAGCCAGCAGAGATATTCAGTTGTTGAAAGAATATTATTTACTTTTTCTGCATAGTAACTGTGAAGTATTATAGCGTTTTGTTCTATTTGAGTTTTACCATTTTAATGCTTATACGTAAAAATAATATAATGTAGGTATAGTTCCAACTTCACATAGGACTTCGACAACGCAGTCATTATAATCTTTATAATCATTTTACTTTTTATTTTTATGTGCTACCTGAAAACGTAGAGAGTGTGGAAATCTTACTACTACACTCAACTACTATACTACATAGCAGGGATGGCCAACACGCGGCACCCCTTGAAAAATGTTGCGGCCTCCGAGAGTTATCAAACATTTGCGAAATAATTTTATTTTTGTGCCATTAGAAATAGATTATTATAACATAAAAGAAAATGTAATAGAAAAAAAATTTAAAAATTAAAAGAAATAATCAAATAGAAACATGCATTAAATTAAATAGTATAAATGGACCTATTTTAAATTTGAAATTCCAAGAAAAAAAACTTGAAAAATTTCAAGTTTAATATATAAAAAAAATAGTGGTGAAATAACAATAATAATAATAATATAATAATGAATGTTTATTTAGCAGTTTTTTTAGATAATATGTACATACTTAATATTTGTTATTACACTGCAACGTCTATCACTAAGGATGTTTCCTTGTATTGATAGACGTAAGTCTCTAAAAGAATATAATTAAAATGATAAGATAGATAATAATAAATTAATTAAAATAAATAAATAAATAATAACAACCAGGTACCTTGCTGTTACTTATCTATATATAAAGAACAATCGCGAGTTTTTTCATAGATTTTGAATATAACATAAATGAATAAAAAGAGCAAAAATAAAAATAAAATTAAAAATAATATTATGTAATCTGTGTATTGACCTAAGGATTTACTTCATTTGTCAATAACCATTTCTTAATTAATAATTTGAAGGTATTAAAGTTAGGATAGTTCTTTATAGAAATAGGTATTTTTTCATAGAGTTTCAACCCAGTTATCATATAGCTATTGTAGTATTTAGTTGTGTTCAACATATATGTGTAACAATAGCTTATTATTTGTCCTAATTTATTAGGATTATTATTATTATTAATATATTTATTTTAATTATTTAAATTATTTAAATTATATGCCTCTTGATTTAAAAAAATATATTATTACATATAAAAAAATGAATATTAAAGGCTTGTTATATAAATATATATTTTTAGAATTGAACAATAATGTGTCTTAATATAATATCTTTAATATCAAACCTTATTGTAAATTGTTGAAATGCTATCATATATATTTGATTACTTTAATGTTGTATCATCTTAATTAATTATTAATTTATCTTGTTAAAACTATGCTTTTTTAATGTACAACATTTTCTTTAATTTTACGTTTTTGATGGATTGGTGTAAGGAATTAAATAAATGTTCTTATTCTTAGAAAAATTTCTTAATTGTATACTTATATTTTTATCTGTAAATCCAACACAAGTTCTTAGCTTATAGGAGGTAAATCTAAAACTAAAGGTAAACTGTAATGTGTAAACTTGTAATTTGAAACCATTTCTTTGATTTCTAATAAGAAAAAAAAAATTATATTTTTTATATTATGAATGAATATTATATTTAGTATTATATTTAGTAAATTGGTTTTTAACTTTATTTTAAAATTTTCAACAAATCGATTATTCGCGACCCCTTCGGTCCCAATTAGTGCGGACAATCGCCGCTCCACTGTACGTAAAACAATTTAAGCTCTGACTTACTGAGCTGGAAAACAAATCATGTTTGGGAATGGGGTTTTAAAAAATTCGAAATTTTTCATTTTCATTCGGGTTTGGTCGATCCTATTGATCCTACGACCGTACCTCACCGATGTCGAATTGATCTACTTGGAATTATATATAGCAGGAACCGTTTTGAATTTTTCAAAAATACTGATTTTTTAATTTTAATTGGAGCATAAGCATATTTGAATTTGAAAATAAACCAGTTGGAAATTCGAGAATTTTTTGTTATAACGTTGGTAACAAAGCGGCGGCTAGATCTGTGCGATTTTTTTGGTTTTCGACGTTGGCAGAAGTGATTTTTGAAATTCTCATCAAATTTTGGAAATTCTTATCTCTGCGTGAGAACCGGGCTATCACCGCGCTCGGAGTACCGTCCGTACCGGTAACCGCGATCTTATCGTTGTTCTTATCATCGTTACCCGCGGGAAGACGTTGGTCATGAAGTTGGCTCCGGTTCCGTCGTGTCGTGTCGGAAACGGAAAAACCGCTCCATCATTTTATCTTCATACTACTGTGGTGTGCGTTGTTTTCGTGCATCATTACATCGCCGATATTGTAATCATTTCGAGTCCGCGACCGTTCGTCTGGTGATTTTTTCGCTTTTCCCCCTTCAGACCAGCTCGTCCGATTCTCACCGCGCCGCTACAACATGGAGACCGTCATCGGCATCAAGTTCAACGACTTCGTGATCATCGCCACGGACATGACGGCCGCCCACAGCATTATGGTCATGAAAGACGGTGAGTGTCGCCCGTACGTGCTAACTACCCCGCGCCCGGGCAAACGGTTCGTTCACGAGTTCCTAACCCGTCGTCGACGCACCATCTCGCGGTACTGCAATGTCCTTTTCAGCGAATCGCCGTGCAGCCACGTCCTGCGAACACGGTTGTCTCCGTGGAGCAGCTCTTCGAAGACTTCGGTCGGCTCATCATTGTTCTAGCGCTTTGCTTAAATCGCTGTCCGAGTGCACTCTTGTTGCTCCTGTACTTCTGTGCCTCCGTGATACATCCCAACCGTTTAATATTCGGACTTTGACGATCCAAATTTCACCTTGTTCATTTCGCTTTTATTGACAAGTAGTTAAAACTGTTGGCCCATCGCAGTTCTTATGTTTCCCAAACCGAATTAGACTTGAAGTAGTGCATTACATTATTTATAAAGTTGTAGGTCGAGTATTATTTAATGAACATTGTGATTGGTGTGAAAACGTTATTGTATTCTCTTATAAATGCCTCTTTAATTGTTTCTTATAGATGAAGACAAGACTTACAACATCGCTAATAATGTGATTATGGGCGTTACTGGTGAGGCGGGAGATGTACCTAGGTTTGCTGAGTACATTACACAAAACGTCAAACTATACCGCATGCGTAATGGATACGATCTGTCCATTCCGGCCATTGCGACATTCACTCGTAAAACTGTTGCTGAACACCTTAGAAGCCAAGTAATTGATTTTATTTTAAATTTGCACACATCTCTATTCTCTGATTTTGTGTTTGATTAATGAAGGAAAAACATCTGTTTATATATGTATGATTTTAAATATATTTGTTATAAAATGTATGCTTATACTTGAAATAAGATGTGTTTTTACTTACTTTATTTTCTGTTTGTAGAGTCCTTATCAAGTAAACTTCATGCTTGGAGGATATGAACCTAAAGATAAAAAATCATACTTATACTTTATTGATTACTTGGGAGCTCAAGTTGATGTCCCATATGGTGCTCATGGATATGGTGGTATGATGACAATTTCAGTTATGGACCGTTACTACAAACCAGGTGATTAATACTTTACAACTTAGACGAATAGTCGCTTGAATTTAAATGATTACTGTTATTTTTTAATTTTCAGACGCTAATTATCAAGAAGCATACGATCTTCTGAAAAGATGCATTTTAGAAGTACAGAAACGTTGTATCATTAACATGCCTAAATTCAAAGTTAAATTGTCATATGCTGAAGGTGTCCAAGAATTGCCAGAAATTACCAAGGATAATATTCAAGAAAATATTATTGTTAATGTAAAAGAGTAAAGTTAATCTCACGTTTACTTATTTTTACATTTATGTAAATTTTTTTTTTTTAACGTATATTATAAATTAAATTAATTAAAATATAAAGTTGCAACTGGTGAATTACTTAGTATTTACGGATTACATTATCAGATAATAACATTAAATTGTTTCACACTAGCCACCTTATCTATTATCATAGAAATACTGTTTTGCCTTAAAACAAATTCTATCTAACAATTTATTGCATAAGACACAGTGGATTAAATCAACCTTGGTATAGGGTTGTTATTAATTATATTCCGTGATAATATGGTGTCATCGATATGTTACAGTGGTCAATCTCAAAAAGTTACTTCACAAAAAGAGGTGACCCATAAAGCAGTTTGTTTAAATAAGCCATACCTTCAAAGTTCAATAATACTCTTGTCTCTTGAGTATAATATTTCTTAAAATAAGGTTATATTTTTAAATTTTTATCATATTTTGAATGGGTTGTAAAATGTATTAAATATATTTTTTATAATAAAATGCAAATAGTAATTAAAAAATATCTAAATAATTGTATTTATAGTTTTATATTATTTTATTTTTATTTGCAATTCATCATATTACTTGTAATATATGGTTTTCTATTAAAGTACTAAAATACAACATTTAAATTATTTTAAATAAGTTACAAGGGCAAAAAAATGATAATGTTTGATAAGTGTACTCGTACCTAAACCTTATGGTTATAATGTTCTCTTAAATTGAATGAATACTCAATATGTAGTTATTTGATTTTCTATTATGGAACAAAACTAATTTGTTTTTTTCATTGTTTTTGTTATTACTAATTGTAATTTTTTCCATTAAATGGATTCACATTTAAAATGATTCAAAAAATTATAAATATTTTTTTTTTTTTTTAAATTGCATGTTTTAAAACCATACTTATTTTTTGTTATGCTAAATAAGGCAATTGGTTATTTTTTTCTTTGTGTTATATGTATTTTCAAATTTAGGACATAATTTTTAAAGTCTCTTGCAGTACATAAAAAAATTAAATGTATATAATATATATATATATATATATATACCGCCTGTATTGTTACTCGCTCACTATGGTACACGTGATTTAATAAGGAATTTGAAAACGTGGACACTAAACTAAATGAAAATTATATTTTACTAGGTGCCAAATGTTCAGTGTAGCAGGTATTAAAATATAAAGCTTGATATAATATTCAAAATTAATTAACTAAAACGCTTATGTTTATTGGCAATCTACAAACTATAAATTATTATAGTTAGTAGAAGTATTGGCATTATAGTGGTGTGTTCTATATGTGTGTAAGCAGTATTGAATCTAAAATATTTAAATGCCAGGGGCGATATATTAGAAATGAAAAGCTCCAAAATCTCTGATGACCTTAGCTGTATTTTGCGCTAGCCAAGCATTGGCTACGACGGAGGTACTAAACAATTGAATAAATCAGTTAACTATTTTGTTTTGTCACTAACAGACACGTGTATTGGTACATGGTACTCCTTTGTCTATAAAAATATTATGGCACAATAATAAAGAAAAATTCGAAAAATACTGCGTCTGAAGCGTGGAAAATTTGAATTCATAAAACTAAAACATAGGTTAGTGACCTTTATATAATTTTGGACTTGGGGATATGGTGTAAATTAGACGTTAAACTTTCAGACCTTTTTACCGAAAAACTGCGTTCAATGGCATACGTTTCCAGTTGAGAAAACTCGGAAACTTATTCTCGAAAGATCAGGCACGTATTTGGAATGATATGAGAACGGGTACGTTATTATAATAAATATGGGTTATTGTGATTCATCATCAAGGTAGTCGGAAAAAAAACTTACTGTGTTCCTCTCGCCAGTGTTAAAGATACTTTATTTAAATGTATTCAAGTACAGATACTTATTTTCAAAAACATTTAAAATACGTGCCTATTTGAGTACTTTAAAAGTATTCGAATACTTTTACTCAAGTACCTAACAAGAGTATCATTCGTGTTGCGTTTGTTTTATTTGTGCTCACGTTTCACAGCAAACATAGGATATCGCGTTGAAAACATTATTCTGAGCTAATGTCGATTTAATGTGCTGAACTGCTGACCATCATCAATTTTGAGAGAATCTGAAAATGATTTCAATTGTACCACCTACCTGCGCACAATACATGCATATTGTATAATAATACATGTTATTATTTAATATTATAGTAATTAATGTTAATGATACATTTCATTTTACATATGATGTATATTAATATATACAGTGAAACCTGTATGTAACGGACAGTCACTGGAACAAAATAATTGTCCGTTATAGACAGGTTTCAATGTTTTAAAAATAAAACGAATCTTCAAACATGAAAATATTTTCTTCGTTTTTTAAAACTTTGGCCACTTGCGTTTTACCGATGCCAAATTTGTCGGCAAGTTTACGAATAGACCAACCTCCGCTAGAGTCCTTAAAACGAACAATGTCCACCTTTTGTTTTAAAACAAAAATGTCCGTCAAGTCAGGTTTCACTGTACAAGAGTACCAAATTCCTATCCGACGAGATAGTATGTGACTTTCAGTGCAGATTTACCGGGTAACCGAGAGTTTCGGTCCACAAAGAATAAATTTAACCGCGGAAAATCGACATCTATTTTACCCATTAGTGCTCCCGGTTAAGTTCACCGTGTTCTGCTATTCTGTTGTCGTTAGAATTTGATCGATGTTGCGTCTTCACGAGTTGTGACAACTGACAAGACTACTCAAATCGTGGCGAAATCGTATGTAGTGAAATCATAGCTGACTTTATAGTCTATAGAGATATACAAAAGTCAAAGAGAGTCGACCCTAGAATAGGGTGACCATTTTATATAAAAACAATAAACGGGACTAATGATTTTTGGACGACTTATAACGTTAACTAAACATGATTAATTTCATCGAAAAGAACATCTTCATACACATACCAATCAGTTTGTTTTTCATTATTTCACAAAATAAAAATTTTACTTTGAAATATCCTTCTATGTTTGGATAATTTAATCGTTAGGGCTAACGAAATATTTTTAATTCTTCAAAAGGACTTTTCAATGTACGACAAAAATGTGTTATAAAAATGTTAAGTTTTTTTTTATAAATTGTTTTTTTGTGTACATATTTTTTGTCTTAAATTTTAAGAGTAATGAGTTTACACTAAAAGCTTCCAAGTTCTGTGTGTTTCCTATTTTTTTTATTTTTCCACATGGTACTTCTTATACTTTTGATACTAAACATGCAGATTTATTTTCTTCTTATATTCTTCTTATAGTATCATAAACCATTTTTAATTGACTTTGTATGAAATAAAACTATGCTTTAAAGCTGAATACATTTCAATAATTCTGGAAACTGTCGTAATATTTAATTTATTCATTGATAATTTAATATTATGGAAATAACGGGATAAAAACGGGATAAAAAGCGTCATGATCGAAGTTTGTCGGGACATGATCAAAAAAGGGACGATCCAGTTTTAAACGGGACTTATGGTCACCCTACCCTAGACTTTAAATGAAATATGTATATATACATATTATGTATACAATATACTTATTGCGTATTGGTGTATGCAGACTAGAAACGATTTTGTTTGATATTTATTTCATAACGTTAACTCGAAAAATTATATTTAACATATTTTTGTAGAAAACATTTGACTGTACTACAGTAAACAATTTACACGTTTGTTGACTTGTTGTACATTGCGAACGCCGGATACTATAATGTACAATACGAATGAACCTACTCTGAACTGCATAGTGAAAAAATATGAATTAGATGCGTAAATATTGACGTAATTGTGTAATTTTACAATATTGTTTTTTTTTTTCAAAATGCTGAATAATATAGGCTTACGCGGTACAATACGAGTACGTACTGTAAATGTGCTCGAAAAAATAATGTACATTTTCAATTACATATACGATTTAGCGTAACATATTTATGTATGCGTACACTAATATTATGGTCAATTTTACTTGGATTTTTAAACATTGTTTTCAATTACGTCACAATAATGCACGGAGTTTTTCGCCGCGTGTTCTTGTGTAAAACATAGACAGGGAACACTGCGGACGTGAGTCAATAAATATAATATTATGCATGTATAATTATTATACTATATTATTTAAATGTATACAAACCACTGCACGTGTACATTATTATTATTATTATTATTATTATTGTTTGAGCGGTACGAGTTTTTTTTCCCCCATTTTTTGCGCTACAATTTACGGTATTACACGTTTATAAATACACGGATCGAATTTTAATAATATTATTACTGTTACTTTCGAATCGGAAATATAATCAAACCTATTCCGGCTGTATTATCGTATAGTGCTTATATCATAGTGCACTTGTTATTATTTAATTTACACGAACAGAATACATACATTTGATTGCTAAATTGATCGGTAATACTGTTAAATATACCCGATGGCGTGGCGAATGCTTATTTGAGATACGATTGCCTCCGAGATGTTACAAACTACAACTTCATAGAGAAGCTAAATTAAACACTTTTTCCATACCATAGAACAATACGTGTCTAAGGTATTAGGCGTATAACGTACAACCATATATAGTGTACGATATTCTAGATCCTAAGATTCTTCAAAAATCAAAGATATCGTGTGGGCTTTTGATCGGTACAGGACCTAAAGGTGGTTGAACGTCAATATAGCCTTTTTGTAATTTTAAGTTTGCCACGCCGCCGCTGAGAATACGAGTACACCGCGTATATGACTGTACACAATGCCGATGAATGGTGATTATATAAATATTAAATACTACAGTGTTTGTAATCAATGGTTAATGCGTCTATGGCGCGTGCAGAATGGGTAGTTAAATTATCGTAAGGTATACTATACGGTTCTAGAGAAATACCGGGAAAATTATTTCGGGTTAATAAAAGTACGCACACTTGTATACAAGCAAATGATCGTGATATATTGATGATACCTATAATTATCGATCTACATATTATTCGAATATCGCGATCTACATATTATTCGAATATCGCGATCTACATGGATCCCATTAAGTAAAAAAACGTAATATAACCCCCCTACCACGCGGCCGTGATCAGGTTCGGACTAGCATTTTCAAAGGGTCCAGGAAAACCGTGACCAAGAGGGCCCTTCAAATTATTATTACTACAATAGGAAACATTATTTGTAGGCAGTAAAACTAATATAATATATTTTTTAAACACCAGTATTTTAGGTACCTTATTGTCATGTACATAATATAGAGATCGAGTTCAAGTTAACATGCAATTAATGTAATATGAATTCATACAAAATTATACTTCTTTTGTATTATGTGTGACGATATTTTTGTATATGTTTGTGAATCTATACATTGTTTTTAAAAGTCTCAGGATAAAAATTAATTAAATTAAAAGCTTGCAACTCCTTTAAATATAGTCTTCGGTTTTCATATCTGCTAATATGTCGTTGTTAGCCAATGTTAGGTAATTTCGTTCTGTAAATTAATATTCTATCTCGAGCGCATAATTCATATTATTGATGGCCAGCGCTACTTTTGCGTTTCTATAATATTGAAATCGTCGTAACTATAGTATGTTATTAATTAGTTCGAGAATATGATAGGATTTTATTTTCACGCATGCACATAATATATTGTACATAATATTATTTTGTATACAGGGTGTCCCACAGACGATTTACCAAATGTAACATCTTCTGAGATAATGAAGATATTCAAATTCTGTTTATTCTTGTACACAGGGGCAAAAAAAATTAAAAAAATAATTTATTTTCGAAAAAATTTCTAAATTTTTTAAAAACTAAAAAAATGATTAAAAATCATGAGGTTAATGAAAATAAACAATAAAATTTAATTTTTCGATAATAATATAAAATAAAAAATTATTTTTTCAACCCAAATGAATTAATTTCAAATAAAATAGGAAATATTTGTAGGCATCTGGCCCTGTCCCTGTGAGTTCTATAAGAAAAACAGAATGTGAATATCTTCGTTATCCCAGGAGATGTTGCAATGGGCGGGACGCGGTGGGACGCGTTGCGTATAATAATATATGCATACGTTATGCGTGGACTTTGTGTTGATATACGGTATAATGTTTATTGCACAGTACGTTATGTGTAGGTTTTATTGACTATATATTATAATATTAAAATATATTGTGCAGCCTATAATCTCTTCTTAAAATTGACCTCGTTCATATGATAAGCCAATTTCATTTAATAAGCGTATATAATATAAAGTGTTATCTGTTACGCGCGCATGTATACAAATATATTACGTTCGTAAACTGTACACGGATCGCGCATAAAACGCGTGTGTGGTCCGTCGAAAAAATATAGACCTCGTACAAAACGTATAACCTATGCACCTGGCGGCCGAGCTACAATGTGTTATTTTAGATTTCCCATGTGTGATGTTCAACATCACCGTACGCGCTCATCAAAATGCCGCGGGGCCGCCTTACACCGTTGACGAATCAATCAGTCAGGATCGCGGGTTAGGATATAAGCACACAATTTCACAACGTCCCGTACATTCGTACCCCCGTAGGAGGGTAGGTTATATTATCCCGGGTACGGAGGAAACGTGTCACGTGGTAACCGGACTCGCGGCTTGCTTCGGATCCGAACAAAGTGTTATCCGGTGTTTTCGTCCGAACAATTTCTCGACGACCTGTCTATCGGGTACGAACACAGCAGCCACGAGCCGTGTAGGTACGATAAATAATAATATAATGTTTAATATTATGTCTTATCTGTTAGGTATTCGCGTGATACGCGCAATGTATATACGAGTATATGCGGTTCATAAGGCGTCGAACACTCGAATGTATTTAATAAACAAATACAACTATTTATGTATACATTTATTCGTATGCTACATCGCGAAATGATAACCGCGTGCGTATTATAACGGTGTACAGCGCACGAACCTGCCCGAATAACAATGGTATATATACCATTACATAGCGTGTACCTAAGACAAACGATAACGAATTAAACGTGGTACACTTCTGCGGTATTCTCCAAATCGCATTTCGGCACCGAAGAGCGAAAATAATATGCACTGTAGGTATTATTACCTACGTATTCTTCGCCGGCGTGCCCTGCCTTATGATTTTGTTCTGTCGGGGCGGGTGGCCGGCGGAAGTTGACTTTACGGTTTTCAAACTCAACCGTCAGTGGTGTACGCTAAACATAGTACATGTACTCAAAAACATTGAGATCAGTTTTTTAAAGTTCCCGAGGTAGCATATGCTCATCTCACATGTACCACTGAAAATAATGCATACACTGTGTACAACATGTCGCAGAATATTATTATGTAACAGGTAGTCTATACTGCGTAGTCTGTAACACAAAATAAACAAATAATATATTGCCTATACATTTTTATAGACTGCGCAGGATGCGGTAACCGTGGTACCTTGGAGTTTGGAGAACTCAGATTCCGCGGTATATGTAAAGAATAAATGGACTTTTATGGGTCGTCCGATGCGGAGAACATTTTAATGTTAAACGAACTATTTATTTTATCACCATTCAAAGTATATATATATATATATCACTGTAATTTGAATGTGACTAAACGTAGGCGGGGCGCCCGACCTCTGCATTTTTCGACTGAACGACCGGTAAATATTAATATATTATACATAATATATGTCACTGGGTAAGACCGTACGCCGGTACTAGGAAAGACGATCGACTTCGTTATGTAAATATCATATTATTATGCGTACGGACGTCGGTTGCACCTTCGGTCAAAAAATACACTTGTCTTCCTGCAGCAATCATGTCCAATCGGTAAAATTATATAAAACGTAAGTTAGAGAGCATTGATATATGCATATATATATATATATATATATGGCACTCTAATGTAAGTTATACATACATAGAATATATAGAAATTCTGAAGACTGATTTGATTTTAGCACATGAAGTTCGGGAAACTTCTTTACATTTCGTTCAAACTAGCTATATCTTAGTTGATTTAAAAAAAAAAAAAAACTAAAATTAAATTAAAAAAAGTGCGAAAGCATAAACCGTTCTCGAGTAGAACGGGCAGTGGGCACGTAGCCAAAGGGGGCAGACGACATGAGGGTGTCAAGGCCCCTATATAAGAAAAGTCAGGAGCTCCAATGGGCTATCATCTGGTCCTTCGGTTAATAAACGGTTATAGGTGAAAAAAAACTAAAATTCTGTCGGTTGTTCCTACATAAGACACGTGCGCTTAATTATAATTGAATCGTATATTTTCGTATCGCACTGCAGTATAATATTGTTCACCAATTACATCAATTATATTATATATTAATAATCGAATCAAAATCGTTTTTTTTTTTTTACTGTTACTCTTGGGTGTGTTAGTCGTATATTACCTAATTTATATCGCAATCAAATAACGAATATTATACACGTGTAATACTATTTGATTCAGTTGCATTGTACAGTTATATTAATCTTTCACGGAGCGACTAAAGAGACTGAACATTTCTGAACAAAACACAGCGACTCTATGTGCTAAATATCGAGTGCTCCTGCAGGATTGTTCACGCTTTATAACCCTAATTAAATAAAACGATACGTAAATTTTGTGTCGTCGAAAGAATAGAAAATCGCGTTCCCCGGTATGCGTTCCCCGGTATACTGACTGACATAGAATAATGTAGCTTGCATATATTACGTGGCATCATGCCGTTATATTTTATAACGTCGCCCTATATTATAGCCTCCGCAGCTGCAGAATATTCAGAATCGTAGAGATTATTAGATGTCCATGTGCAATCTTTGAGTTATCGCAGGGGTCAGCAATAGGCGGCCCGCGGATCGGAAATCAACGGACCGCCAAAAATATTTTCAATATTATCATTCTTCAAAATTACGTTTTTCAAAAATAAATATCTTTCAACATTTAACTGATCTCCGCGTTGTAACACATAAATTTTAAAAAACTGGCTCAAGACAAAAGAAATGTAATTTTTCTCGTCAAACTTTTAAGAATAAAATTGTCTTATTATTTGTATTATATTGAATTTTTTTTGGCCCTCGAACATTTTTTTCAAATTATCTCGACCGCCATAGACATCAATTGACGGCCCTTGAGTTATATTGGGGAGGTCCATGTACACGGTGTACCCGAAAGGCCGAAAACATCGATTTACCATTTATTGAATCGCAATAATCTCGTATGGATGCACTCGCGTAGAATTACAATATCAGTGCGATGTGCCCGTTCTATAGACGAGGATCGCGTACAATATGCACCTCTATGAAGTACACTGCAGGCGAACAATGAGAATAATGAATTGCGACCACCGTACACACATAATATTAAATATACCCAAAGCGTAGGCGAGTGTGGGTGGCAAAGAGCTGCGGCGAGACCGACGTCTCTTCGAGCGCGATTTCGCCAAGTACCCCGGATACGAACAGAAAAAAAAATGTTTACGAAATATCGGTTCGGCGAAAATGATGAAAAACATTTTTTTGAAAAAAATTTTTGTAAAAAAATCCACGTACGTCTCGCCGTTCACGTGTGGCGGCGGGCCGCGCTTATCCGCATAGCGGCGGCGGCGGCCTATGCGTGTACGCGCTATACCACCACGCTCACAGGCCCGCGGCGGCGCCAGATAAGCGTGTCGGCGATTCCGCGTCCACCATGTGTCGACACTGTCGACCCGGCGGACCAATGAGAGCGTCGGAAAGTGACGTACTTTCCGAAAATAACGCTATGACTCATCGGCGACCACGTCGGGGGGGCCTGAACGGTCTGCCGTCCGCCGTTCATTCATTCGCGTTCCGTGTGCCATTCCGTCGTGGCGTCCGCCGCAACACGAATATTGTTATTATTTTCTGTCGTTCGGATTTTTTTTGTGTTTTATTTTTTTTTCAATTTTTTTTTTTTTTTCCGTTCCGCGCGCGCTCCGTATTGTTCGTTATCACACCGCTGTTATAACGTTGTCGTTCGTACTGTTTATTTATCAATTTTTTTTCCCGCACCGGTTCGCCGCGAGATCGTTATTTTTCAATTTTCTTAACAGTCCCCTTCGCGCTCTGCTCGCACGGGGCACGACGTGGTGTGCGTCTAATTTTCTATTCCAAATACATACTCGCAAATAGTATATTTTTTAATCGTTATCGCGCCCCCCCCCCCACTCGCCATCCGAGAGACGAGAGAACACGTACATCGCGTGTCCGTACGAAAATGGTAAATAACTCGTCCAACAGTATGATGTTGGACGAAGCGTTTTACGACGACCGGGCGGTCAAAGTCGACGCCCAGACGAACGAGGTGAACTTTCTGAAGAGGCCGATGACGTTGGACCTGAACTCGTGCAACATGGAAAACTCCGCCAAGAAACCCAAGTACCTTCAGGCACCGCTGCAGTTGACGTCGCCCGACCTGCACATGCTTAAGCTCAGCTCGCCCGAGCTGGAACGGTTCTACTTGGCCCAGCAAACGGCTCTAGGCCACATCAACACGCCCACGCCGTCCCTGTTCCCCAAGTCTGTTACCGAGGAACAAGAGATGTACGTGCAGCCGTTCGTAGAGGCCCTCAACAGCCTGCACAACAACGACTCAAATAGTGCCAACCGAGTAGAAATACCGTTGACCAGCAGCGGTAGCAATTCCTCCGAATACCAGTCTGAACCTCAATACTCTGTATTGATGCCTTCAAACGATTTCTCCAACATCATACCCCACCATATAATCAAAGAAGAACCCCAAACAGTACCTAGTGTAACATCTTCGTCCCCACCCATGTCACCAATCAACATGGAGTCTCAAGAAAAAATCAAACTTGAAAGGAAAAGACAGAGGAATCGAGTGGCCGCATCCAAGTGTCGCCGAAGAAAATTAGAGCGCATTGCCAAGCTCGAAGACAAAGTCAAAGTGCTGAAAAATGAAAATACCGAACTTACCACAGTATTGAACAGACTCTTGGAACAAATATGTCAATTAAAACAGACTGTTGTTGAACACATGCATAATGGTTGTGAGTTTGCCATCAACACACTGTGACCTGTAAGTTGATATAATTTTCTACTTAATTTTTATTTATCGGGGAGTAAACCGTTATGTTTAACATGACTGCAAATATATATATGATAATTAAAATATAAAATATTAAACATACTTCTTTCATACCTAATTACTTAAATAATTTTCAGTGTAGACGACTGTACCTAACTAATATCTAGTATTTAAAACCCTAGAAGAGACCACTTTTAAAAGGTCCTAATTTGATAATATTTTAATAATGAACTAATTATTTTCACAAAATTATAAATTGGTTAAGTACCTACCTACATATCATAATATATTTAAAATGGTTAAAACAACAACAAATCATTTTCAATTGACATAATTATTCATGCTAATAAAAAGCAAAAAAATACTATACTTATATACTATTGTGTATACAATTATGCCTATACCTACTTACTTTTGTTATAAAAATAAATGCATATGTTAACATGAACAAACTATAAGATAATAATAATTTATCTACCAGTTTTTGACAATAGGTACCTAGGCTCTTATTTTTTTTTGTTTAAAACAAAAAATTTTTAACAGAAAATTAATTAATTTATAAAGATATATTACATACCTTATGTATTAATCAATATTTAATTAGACTCAAAATATAAGAACTATTGGTGTAACAATGTAACACATTTTGATATATATATATTTCTAACCATTTGTTTTTTATTTTACAGTTAATTATGAACACGGTTGAATTCATTGAAAACATCCTGAATTTGGATGCTATTTCCTGCCTGTCTGTGAGTTTTTCTTATTTTTTCTATACAATTTTTAATAAACCGATAAATTGCTTCAAAAATTGCTCAATTTCTTTGTAGCATTTTTTAATATATTTCTTTTTTTAATAAGTATAATTTCATATTATTATACAAAATGTTATCATTGAATTGTAATAAATTTAAAATCAAAACAATAAATTTTTTACTTATGTATTACAAACGTGCAATTACTAGGTAATCAAACTTTTTTATTGTACTTGTCTATTGTTTTTTATTTAACTAAACAATGTTATAATTCATCATGGATATAATTATAAAATTAAATATTAACTTATTTAAATTAAATTAGTAGCAATAGAATAATTTTGCACTTGATGCCTTTTAATTGTACGCAAGCCATAAATTATGTATGTTATGCTCAAAATGTTACGAGTATTTAAGATTTTCTGGGATGTTTTTTTAAAAAAAAATGACATACATAAATATTTTTATATTTTCTACAAATGTTTAATAAATTTTATAAAGAAATTGTTATGTGAAAAAAAACCAGTGTTGCCTTTTATATGTATATTTCAAGTTTATCTTCACCATTATAGATTTATATTTAATGTGCCAATTAAAGGCTACTTGTTTATAATGCAATAACTAAAACTGATATTTTAAGCTTTTACCAGACAATAATAGGCCAAAGTTGATTAGATGTAATTTTTGTAAATCCCATATCTATATATTTATATTGTATGTTTAATAATATTCATTTGTATTGATGAGACTTAATGTTGGTCTTGTTGTGATTTATTGATCCCTCCGCTCTTATTGCAGACAACTCGAAGTGTATCAGTCATGTTCCTAGGTGCTCTAGAGTGTAACAATGCAATTCTTTTAATTGTAATGTCTTTAAAAAGCAAAATCAATCATAATATTTTTTTGATTCTATATTATAATATTTGTAAAATTGAATATTTTATTATTTATAACTTATAAGTATGATAAGTGTAAAATTATTGTGTGCAAATGATTATTGTGATTTTAAGATTATTGTAACGTTAAGGCTTTGTGTGATTTTTTGACTCTAAGTGATGTTTTATTTATGAAAAATTTTATTAAAATTATTTTATAAAAAACAACACACCGATTATTTTTTTTTCTCTCGTTCCTACACACCACTATCATGTTTCCTCTTTTTCCACCCACCGCCATGGAGCGCCACCTTGCCCGCTCACTGGGTTAAAATATTGTCACGGACGTCACGAAAGCAGTTATCAACTCTCCTAGGGGTTCTAGGAGTTATGTAAACGGTTTGTTGTAGAAAAAAAAATACGTGATAAACACACGATTATACGGTTTGTTGGACAGCAGCGGCAACAGCGGCTCTCTATGATGACGTCAAGGTGAACCGGTTATGGTCGTCGTCGTCGTCGTGTGTGTACTTGGAATAGGTGCGTTTATTTATTGTATTATATCGGATGCACGTTTTTTCGAGTATGTGCGCTGTGGCGAAAAACACAACGACAGCCAAATCTTTTAATTATTATTATAATATCTATACACTCGCGTGTGCGGTGTGTACATTGGACGACTATACAAAGTCGCAGCCAATACGCGTTGTATATCTCCGTCTCTTTCTGCCTGCCTCTCTCTCGCTCTCTCTCCGCCACTCTCGCCTTCCCCTCCTCTCCCACCACGGTGGCGACCTTGGCGTCTCGTTTGGCAAACCGTCAACGCCGTTTTGTACAGTGTGCGCATAATACACACGTATGCGCCGTAGCCTACTCGTAGCCCGAAGTCGCCAGTGCGCTTTTGCGTGCAGTCCCGCCGCAGCGGTGTTGCTAAGCCAGACGCGAGTGGGGGAGGACGAAGGAAATACACGCTTCCTCGGTCGGGAAAACGAGACGCGCGGTGCCTTGATAATAATAATTTTATATACGTTTTCGAATTGGTATTCTCGCACGCGACCCCTCCGCGAGTGGCACAACGGTCGGCGGCGGCGACTGACTACCCCTAACGAAGAGAGAGAGAAATAAACGCGCACCGTTTCCCCATTACAATTGTTGCCGAGGCGTAGCGTATAGGGTGGATGTACTACTATTATTATTATTATTATTATTATTATTATTATTATTTTACGATAAAAGTGCGCTGCTGCTCACATGACGTGTATTGCTACTTCCGCGACGAGGCTATCCCAATCGCCCGTCCGATTATCACGCACACGTATATACGGTCGTGTGCGTGGGTTCCACTCCCTCTCCTCTGCTGTCCTCCGTCGTCTCCTCACTTGACCCCATTTGTTCGCCGTGCCGCGCTCGTGGGGTTAGGGTCGAGGCAACGCGTAGTACTACGCAACTTGAATGGGACGTTTGGAGGCCAACTACTGCGGAGACCGTGTACGATATTCGCCGATATTCGCTTCTGGCATAGAATACAACACCGCGACCATATTCCACGCAGGCGTGTGCACGGGGGATCCCGGGTATTCCGTTGCATCCCTTACGGAGTCGTCTTAATCTTAAGTTTCTGGTTTGTAATTGAAATCTGAGAATCTAAAGAATCTATACGCGTACTTTCGACCGAATGGATTGGAACTTACACATTAGTCATTTTAAATTCCACATAAATATAAACTAGCGTGATATAATTAAAATGTTGACATTTCTTTCATGTAGGTGTTATTTATTTGTTCAAGAAAAAATGTTATTAATGATATTATTTTAAGAGGTATTTTTCGTGTTCAGCTAGGTATTAGTCGCCTGCGAAAAAAGTCTACGACACGCCACGCACGCTTATGGTATTATAGTAACCAAAGTAACCACTAACCATGTAGTAACCCCTTTTAGTAACTGTTTATAGCGCATAGAATAAGGACTGTTTGCCCCTTCCCACTTTCGTGTTGTACTGTTTTCGCGTTTCCTGCAGGGTAGTCCTAGCGCGTTTACCCCGGAAATAGTTTACCTCTAAAATGTATTAATGTATTACGACCATTTCACTCTTCATAAACTTACCCATCCATTATTTTACTCGTTAACGTTTTCTCTTATTTTTTCTTTTTCTTCGATCGAACGATCAAAATGTGCGATTCTATGCGAGGTCCCCCGCCACAACGCCCCTCACCGAAAAGGACTGCGAGTGCTTGTTGCAGCGCGTTGCAAGAAACGTCCACCCGACCCGGGATAACATCACAAAAGGTGTCTGTTATGGCTATCATCCCCGCCCCGCACGGCGCGGCGGTCGCTGTTCCACGGGTGTCTAAAAATAAAATTGTGCGCGTGATGATAATAATACGAGTGTCTTAACAATATCGTAATTTATGACCATAAACGCATTTAGAATACGTTCAAAACGATTGCGTTCTTACGACTTTCGAGTACATTTAATTAACGCGCACATGGCGTAGCATATAAGAAAAAAATGCACACGTTCGTCGTTCTAACATACGGGGAAGGGAGGGGGGGGATACATTCGCTCCGTGTTCCCACTGATTTTTATACACGAGGGACCGCGGAACGACATGGCCAAATTGATTTCGGCGAATTGATTTCAATTCACTTACGTCTTTTCCAATGTCATGCGGTGACGAGTGCAGCGGCATTATGGGCAATAAATTATTATTGTCTTCAAGAGGTACCATATTATTGTCATTACCAGATAAATAAAAACTAACAATTATTGCACATTTGCCTACGCAATACGTATTTTAAAACGGTAGAACGACATTACTTTTTAGGTTTGGAAAGAAAAAAATAAATACTCCTCGAAAAACAAATCAATCCTATTTAGGTATAAATGCGCTCATTAGTTTTTTTTTCACTAACGGACATAACGATGCAACTGAAAACGAAAAACACGTATTACCTTCATCTAAGCGTGGGGTTATTCAGGTGTGAGCAGAAAGGTGTACAGCGGTGGTTTTTTTTGCGCTTAACTTTCACCACAGAAGAAGTTTATCCGTGCCACATCAAATACGAAACGTCGATTAGTTTTTCCCCCCGGACACGCCACCGGGCCGTAGTGGGGGGGAGGGATATATTATTTTGTTTTTATCCTCCCCCACGTCAACGTCGGATCTACAAGCGAACAACCCGTTTCGGCGTTTCAACATGTACCTACCTATATACATAGACACACCCACCCGTGCGAGTGTTTTACACATCACGTACGGACGAGCACGTGCCCTGCAAGTAATCGACGCCGTAACCCGAAACATCGGAAAACCACCCGGGTGAAATAAATAATAAGTACCGGAAAATAAATTAAGTCTTCCCTCGCCCTGCAAAGTATTATTGTCCGTTCGAACGAATCAATCTCGTATGCACCAGCATGGTTTCCAAGCCGGGTGCCAAACGAGTATCCCCTATACCAAGGGTCGGCAATTAATTTCTATGGCGGTCCAGATAATTTGAAAAAAAATGTTCGGGGGCCATAAAAAATGTAATATAATAATAATAATTTCACAATTTTATTGTTAAAAGTTTAATGAGAAAAATGACATTTTTTGTCTTGAGCCAGTTTTTTTAAATTTGCTACTCTTGGTGAAGAACTAATGTGCTGGGTGTTTTCAAGGCGGAGAGCAGTTAATCTTAAACGATATTTAAAAACGTCATTTTGGAGAATGATAAAATTGAAAAATATTTTTGGCGGTCCAGTTATTTCCGCTCCACGGGCCGGACTTGGCCCGCGGGCCGCCTATTGCCGACCCCTGCCCTACACGTAATGCTGCGAACAGCAACCGCAGTGTTCCGCGATTATGAAAAGTTTGATAACCACTACGTTCAATCGTTTAAACCAGTGATGGGCAAAGTACGGCCCGCGAAAGTATTTAATCCGGCCCGCCGAGGGTCCATTGACATGGATAGTATATGGCCTGTGTAGTATAAAAAAATTCCCGAAATATTCTGAAAATGATCGAAGAAAATAGTTTTAAATATATAAAGGGATTGGCGGGGATTGTGCGCGGTGTCGTACCCTCACAGCGTGGTTTAGGTACATAGTAGATACTATGATAATAGGTATATAACTTATATTTTTGTTCACATTAATATATTTCCCGGATCTCGGTTTGGTGCATACTTATCGTGGTTTTCGTATAATAATATGTATGATGTGCCTATGTGTATGAGTTTAACTATAGTTTTTAAATTAATTATTATTTAAGGTAAAAGGTAATTTGTAACATTTGTGTGTAATGCTTTAATGTTTTTATAATATTATGATTCAAAGCTTTAACACAAAATGCATTTTTTCTGTAATTCTGGCCCTCCTCTAGAATTTCTTAAACTTTGTGGCCCCCCGTTAAAAAGTTTGCCCACCACTGGTTTAAACACTCGATTCTTAATGCAATTCATTTTGGTAAATTCTGTTCGATTTCTCTGTGTATAATATATTGTAACGTCGAATTCACGATGAAGTTGCCGATTTCGTGAGATATCAGCAACGTCGTTTACTGCCGAAATCGGTTAATCCTTTGATATTCGTTTTTTTCATACCTATAAATACTGTAATACAATTATTATTATTTCATCGGTAAAGATTAATTATTCAATTATATTAATGTAATCTCCAACACATCGTGACTGCCGTGGAATCCTAGATGAGATATCGACGACTTTTGGATTGTTTTTTTTTTTTTTGCGTCATCGGATAACGTGTTGCCGATTCAATTCATGCATGTTACCGATTATTAACCAACATCACAGAACAATCATCAAATTTAAAAACATATCAAACTTACATCGAATGACAATTGACTTGATAATTATATAGATTATTATATGATTTTATAATTACAAATCGCAGTTCTATAGTCAACTCCAATGTTAAGACATTGAACTTGTTTCCGCTTGCGGCTTGTTAAAAAAGTTTTTTTTTCGCGTTTATGGGATATTTGTTTTGGCACTTTTGGGTTGCGTCTGGGTCCTATTTTGCGCTTGCGGGATACAGCCTTAACTATATAACATACGCCGACGCGTTGAGAAAAAACCCCTACCGTTGAGTATTCCAAATGCTGTTCGTGCAGTATAATCTTAAAAATTACTATACGACGAATTCGACGGTACACAATCGGCCGTTTCAATATAACACTTAAACACGTTGCGTGTAACTGCACTCCTATGATATTGTAGTCATCCGTGGCACTTTAATAATATGATTTTAACTTATCAAGCGTTAAATCCTGCGTCAGTCGATTCTGTCAATAATCTCCCTCCTAACTATGCCATTTGGTGCAGACATTTTAACACCACCATTCCGTCCAAACCGTGGTTTCACACCTTACTTCCTTCACATTCCTGTGAATTATCTTTAAACGACTCGCCTCTCTGTAGTTTTCTTCATACACCAGCGGTCTGCGATGTAAATCATATTTTGTTTGACTGCCCCTTCCTGTCCTCAGAGCGTTCTCATTTCTCTTCACTCGTCCACAGACACTTGCCACTCAATATGTTAATGTCATTATCGCCATTCGCCACCATCCTGTTCTTTCTTAATTCTGGCCCGCTTATATAATCAGCCGTAATGTTTTCTGATAGTTGTCGAGATTAATTGTAAACATAAAAAATTTCTAAATTAAAAAAAAAAAAAACTTATCAAGCGAAAACATATTTTGTTGAAATCTGTGAAGCACGCCGTGATAAATTGTATCATACGTATATGTATTATATTTCGTTTGCGCAAGTTACAAACACCCGGCTGTACCGCACTGACGTACGTAGACCTCACCGTACACGGGTGAGCCCTACGGTTAATACACTCTGAAAATCGATCGGAATGTACCTGTATATCGACGGAATGATGTAATTTTTTTCGCTGCGATGTGCATGAACCAACCGTACGTTATTGGTTTACGTGACTCCGACGAACGTACAAACGTTATCGTGTACGTCTGTGTACGCACTTCTGAATGTTCGTGTGTTTGTACAAAAAGTGGCGTCGAAGCGCGTGCTATAACTGTAGGTCCTGCGTCGATATGAGCGAGGAGGCCCGAGAGCAATGGGTGGTAGAGGGTTCAAACCCCCCCCCCATGACCGAAAAAAACGTGTTTTTCATTTTTGATCTATTATATGTAAAATGTTATAATCATATTTGTAATAATGCATAACAGTACAATACTATAATATTATATAGTGTTATCTTCACGTTTGCTGACTTTCGTCGTTGCCGTTGTCGACAAATTAATATAATGACAATAAAATGTATAAATAGAAGTATAGAACATACACGTATCACGTAGCACAATAATATTTTATTTGACCGCAATAATTTATTACTAGAACACAAGATTACACGATAACGGATCGAGGGTATTTTAAAAGTTGTTCGTATGATTATACACGACGATTCCCCAGAAATTTGGATAAGTGATGTAGAAATTTGGCGACGACGACTAGTTGGTAAAAATATTCGGAACGCCCTTGATGCCCTCGATATTCGTAATACAGATGCGTTTCCAAACGTTCATAACATTTTACGTGTATTGTCAGTTTTGCCTGTGACTACAACGACTAATGAAAGGTCATTTTCAACATTACGTCGGCTGAAAACTTACCTCCGATCAACAATGGGCGAAGATCGCTTAAACGGACTGGCATCATTGAGTATATACATCTTGATATAAACGTGGACATCAATCAAGCGCTGAATCAATTCTTTTCTATCCCTAAAAAAATGATTTGTATTTTATAGTATTGATAAAAAAACACTTTTAGTATATATATATATATATATTATAATACTATTTGCATATTATTGCTGTATCTATTTTACACAGTTTTTTTCATCCCCCCCCCCCATTATGAAATTCTGCGAACGGGCCTGTGAGCGTCGAGGTGATACGAAGATGGTAATGTAATAATAATTATTATTATATTATTACACTGCAGTTTTGTGAAAGCACACCGTGCGGTTAGTGTTGGGAAACCGGTTGAAAATTAAACGCTAAAATCAGTGTCGACGCCGTTTGAATATCGACCGCTGTACAGGCGCGGTGCTGTTGCGTAGTATAACAATATACCGTTGACGAGGTAAAAACGAGACGAAAAACAAAATTCGGTCGTTAAATTAGCAATGCGCGTACGGTTTTATCGTTTTTTTTTTTTTTTTTTGAAAACAATCGAATTCACGTGCGTACCGTAATAATAGTATTGTTCCGCGGAAGCGGAAAACACTTGCGCGCGCCATATGAGTATAATATACGTACCCGATCGCGCGCATCAATCGAAAATGAAAACAAAAACGTTTACTCGATTTCGCGCACACGTGTGGAAATTTGGTTTTTTCGTCTTTTCCACACGCACGGCGTAATCGAAGAATGCGTATTCAATGTTAACGAAATAATACCAATAACTGAACATTGCAGTGCAGGACGTTGACCACCGTCGTATGTCGTCTAGGTGTGATGTTACACGCGCGTGTGGTCCCCGCATATGTTTTTATTTCACGCGGCGGTAACCATACACGGTATGTACCGCGGGTGAAGAATCGTAATTTTTTTTTCACGTTAAAATTTTATTTCGGTTTACTCGTTCCCGCCGCCGCCGCCGCCGCCGCCGCGTTGTGTTCACTGTATAATTGAACCGTTTTTGCGTAACGTTAGGCTAACGTTAGGATAAAAAAAACGTGTTTGGCTGCAGTATATTTTAGAAAAAAACGCGATTTCACCATCCTCCATACCGGCTGCATACGATAATTGATGTTCAATATAGACGCGCGTACACACGCGTATTTCCTCACTCACCCGATTTACATACGTGTGTTGGCTGTACCGCGTGTTCCCCCAATATTCTCAACCTATATTCTCCGGCTACGACCGCGACGGTTTGCAGTCGAAGGTGTTTCATAACTCGCGAACGACTTGTCTGTGGACCAAAATAAAAAAATTATATTAATATTTTGTTTTCATCTCGAGCGCGTGCACCTGCGCGGTTGAAATCGTATTTTACACCAAAGTGTTGTACAAAAAATGTTAAAATCTATCGTAAGCGCGGAATGCGAAAAATCTCTAGCGCGATGATAAGAGCACTGACTTAGCGACACGCTTGGACTTGTCGTGTGGATATGGACAACGAAACGGTACGCGGAACCATGTGAGTCATTACTTGTCATTGCCTGAGGGGCGGGACTGGGCCACCGGGACGCTGGGAAGTTTCTCCTTGGGTCAGAGCCTAATGCGCCCATATATGAGCATATGTGGCCAGTGCCCAGTGTCCGTCGTTGACAAACTAAAAATAATAAAAACTAAGAATGCGTTTGTTAACCACCGAAAAAAATGATTCAGAATTTACCGATGAAACTATCAACAATTTAGCTGTATCTTGGGGACGTTGAAAAACACACTCGTTTTAGTTTTGAAATGCTTTCGATAAATTAATTCCGGTGCGAGTGTGTATATATTATTCTATCGTCGAGTTTCCCTACGTTACATAGTTCAGTTCTATAAGTCGCACGAGGACAGGCTTGATCTACGTACACGTATTGCATACGCGTTATTACGCGTCGTACGGTAGCGGTGTTTTAGGGTTTTTTTTTTTTTCAATACGATAAAAAATTACATTTGCGTTCCCTTCCATTATCCTCCTCTCCGCGGAACTTAAAACAAATTGTATTTCGTGTAAACCTACAACAAATAAAAAACGTCGCTCTTTTCGAATGTTATTTGAAATTACGAACAACAAATCATTATACTTATGTCAGAAGTATTGAAAAACACACCGCGCGGTTTCGGCGAACATATGCAAAACGTAATGGGTAAATATATTTTTTTTACATTTTTTTTTTTTTTTTTTCTATTTTCTTAATACAATAAAGAAAAAATAAATAAACACGTTAAACCCATCACCGTCGTTATAATGTATATTACACACTTGTTCTACGTTATAACGCGGCGTTATTACACTACTATGTTCATACAGGCGAAACCACGGCCCGGGCCAACTAGGCCATGGCTATAATTAATGGCTATAATAATTATTGTCGTCTACACGCGTCTAACGGACGGTCCGATTTCGAATCCGCGCAAAAATATTACGCCCAAAGTTCCGTTGACATGCTCATATTTTTCACGGTTAACCGTTTAATACTATTGTGTACAGACGTTTACTATACGGGACCGCGGTCCGTAACAATAATCTTCGCTCAGCGTTACAATAACGCTCGGTGGACACGAGGGGGGTACACGGAGATTTCTACGACGAAGCGTATCAGTTGTGTCCGCTATACCGGCGGTTCCTTTAATGTCCGAGTACCACCTTCACACTTTAAACGTTTTCACGTGCACCATTTAACTTGGTAAACTCTGCTGTTGCTTACAAAAAAAAAAAAAGTGTGTAAATTATCGGTTGCAATGGCGTAGCAAGGGTATGGCGAACTGTGCCTACGCCAGGGGCGCAAAATATGAAGGGGCGCAAATTTGCGCTTTAAAATTGGTACTTATTTTTATCGATGAATTCTCCTCTAGCCTTAAAGCAAGAAAAGAAAATTTTTAAATTGTGAAATTTACATTGTAATAAAAACTGATAGTTAAATAATTTTTTTATTGCCTAATTATATACATAAAAAATATCATTCCGTATTTTCGTCAATTTTTTAATCGCTAAAAATGCGCATTTTCCTAGGTTTGCCAGGGGCGCTAACGAGTCTTCCTACGCCACTGATCGGTTGTGTACGAAGCGTTTTATTGGGTTTGATCAGGAACTGTATAGCTACGAGAATCTATATCTATATGTGCTTTCTACAGGCCTTTCAGGCCCATTGCCGCAACAACTATTTCCCTCCACTTCTCCCTATATTTTGCCGTTTCTTCCCCATTCCATACTTCCAGTGTCTTCAGGTCTTCTTTTATTCTATCTATTCATCTTTGTTTGGGTCGTCCTCTAGGTCGCTTTGCGTTAGGTTTCCATGTATTTATTTGTCCAATTAGGCCTTTTGAACGCCTTACATGTCCGGCCCATTCTATTCGCCTGATTTTTAGTGTCCCAGTAATGCTAGGTTCGTTATATAGGTCTCCTAAGTTTTTATTGCTACGTGCCTCATAATCTCCTTCATTGTTTCTGACTGGGCCGAATATCTCCCGTAGTATCTTCCTCTCAAATACTTCTAACTTTTTTTCATCAGCTTTTGTTGTCGCCCAGGTACTGATTGCATACAGAGCTACTGGTTTTACTAGGACTTTATATAATGTTAGTTTGGATTTTCTCGATAACAGTTTTGATTTGAACAATGGTAGTAGTCCATAGTAGCACCTGTTTGCTGCGATCAGGAACTGTATAACTACGAGAATATGAGCATTTAATGAACAAAATGTACTTGGAAAAAATAAATATACTCGAGCGATTGAAATTTAAATCGCGGTAAAAGGAAACTCTCATTCGGTCACACACTTCTGGCACGACGGGTCGTAATCGTATGCACTGCACACTTGCCGGTGTCAGGCCGTAGCAGTCTATTGCTATACACGTCGGACATACTGCCTCTGTGAGGTCGAATTTGTGTATAGGACACGTGTCGGATCGTACGGCCGGTTAAGTTTTTCCTCGTACAGCGCACCCGTAAGCGGACCCGAGTCCGGGGTAGGTCTTACCACCCAGGAGACGATAGACGGGCTGACGCCGTACGATGGCGATCGAATGGTCTTCGGTGCGGGTATAGCTGACTTGGCGATAACACATTTTAGAGCAGGCGCGTGTTATAATAATG
Source organism: Periphyllus acericola (assembly GCA_949715065.1). Classification (NCBI taxonomy): domain Eukaryota; kingdom Metazoa; phylum Arthropoda; class Insecta; order Hemiptera; family Aphididae; genus Periphyllus; species Periphyllus acericola. The sequence goes on along the minus strand of OX454272.1, from coordinate 1,945,209 downwards.
TTATTATTGGTTTGACGGAACGCGCAAAAGTCGGTTTTTCGTGTCAAGCCGCAGAAGCGCGACCCACTGCGATTGGACAACAATTCGAGAACTATAGCGCAATTAAATCGGCTATTCGAGTATTTAATATACTATAAAAACCAGCGCGAACAACGCTTGAACACGTTGTACGGTCATTGATATTGTATTTTGTATATTGTACTATAATGGTGAGCCCGGAGCCGTCGATTATAAAAAAAAATCCTTAGATGACAAATCTTGATTGTCCAGTGATCATAATGTTGTCTTTAGAAATATGGAATTTCATGTTGCTGTATAATGATCCGTATATTCACTATAGATTCGTACAAAGCGTTGGTCAATACAAATAACTTCTATAATTACAGCTTTCTGAAAACTCATGGCCTGAAATGTTTAGTCTCGTCTATGGATTTATACTTCACACTCACGTCATTTTTTATTTTTATTTTTATTGATATACGCCTGGACAGGCATTAATTTAAGTACAATATTTTAGTAGACTAATAATATAACAAACAGTTGTAACAATGGCATGAGAAAATTAAAATATATATGTTAAATATGTTAATTGAAAAGTATTAAAAGTGACATAGACTAGGCTGAGTTTAGGCTGCGTAACATTCTGTGAAGTGGGTGATTAAATCCATAGGAAGTGCGGTGGTAAGGTAATTGAAAAAGGTAATGATTTCTTGTAGAGTGAGTAGGAACACGGAATGAGATAGAAGAGAGCAATTCAGGAAAATCTAAAGATCCCTCAAGAAGTGAAGAGATAAAATGACGGTCAGCCCCTGCGTGGCGTGATGCTAAAGAAGGGATTCGAAGAGTAGAGGAGATGAGTGAGTAATCGTGTATGGGGTGTTTCATTTTTAATTTGAAGGCAGCATAGGACAAAAATCTGTTTTGCACTCGTTCTATTCTTAATTCATCACGGGCTAGGTAAGGATGCCATATCACTACTCCAAATTCTAAAATGGAGCGAACTAAGGAGAAATAGAGTATACGGAGGCAGGAGCTAGATGAGAAGTTGGTGGTGTTACGTTTAACAAATCCTAATATTTTGAGTGCTCTGCCGATTATTATGTTGATATGATGGTCAAAAGAGAGTGTTGGGGTGAGATAGATACCTAGGTCCTTTATAAGATATACACTATTTAGAAGAGAACCATTAAGGAAATAGGAATGGTGGAGAGGTGAGGAGCTTCTAGAAAAAGACATTATGTGGCATTTATCGATGTTAAGAGTAAGATTAATACGGCTAACCCAACCCGAGAATTCATCAAGGTCAGATTGCAGAAGACGGCAGTCAGAGAGAGAGTTTATTTTATACGTCATGTAAATTATATGCTGATTAGGTTTATAGTGTTTATAGTGTAATCTCTAAGATATAGAAAACCGAAAGGTGGACATAGGCTATGCAACTGGTCAATATACTGATTAACTTATGTAATTGCTTGATTCGTTTAAATACTCTTTGTTTTCACTCAGATCTGTCCGACAGTTAGTAAAAAAAAAATAATAACCCTTACAAAGCTCAAACGAAAAGGTTGTTTTTGATAAAACACCATGATCTCAACAGTTTTCATGCGCGGCTATCCAACGGTCAACCTTTCCCTTCAAACCCGCCACCGATACCAATACATTATGGTCCAGTGCTTTCGAGTGAATTTCGAATAGAACGTAGTACGGTGTTCAAACTTTGCGAGTGCATAGTCATATTTTCGCAATCCGAAAAACGCCTTTGAACGAATACGCGCAGTATATATTATAATGTATAATCCGTCGACTTTCGTCGTCCGTTGTACAGGTCCGTGGCCGCGCAGACACGTGCATTCGACGTGAATGTCGAAGTCATTAATGCGAATAATGCACTTGTGCGCGCGTATATGCATTTCTATAATATACATATGCAAATGCAATTTTGGTATGCATAATAATCGTTACACGAATATATTGTAATATCGTATGCGCGCGTACACACACCTAATTCCGCGCACGGCATCATGTTTTTGTTTGGCCAAAAAGAAAACGAGACGAATTTTCGGCTAAACAATAAGATATTATTAATCGTTTGCGGACGTGTTCACCGTTCAGAGAACATTTTTAGGTCACATACTAGCGAGAATAAAACAAAGTAATTTTTTCGCCGCTCGCACTGAAACGCGCACCCGCACATTACGAAAACAATAATAACAATAAATTATACGTATTTTCGATAAATATGTTATTGCGTGTGGCGAAATCGAAAGAAAAAATAAAATGTAAATCAAAACAAACGGCCATGATGTAACACGTGCACTTCACAGCAGTAACGAGTTTCCACGCGCACTTCGTCCACATATATATGTACACCTAATATATGCGTAAAACGATTACAATAATAGTGTAACATTAAGACCGTGTACAGAGAGTATTGCGCTACGTCGATCACGAGCACCGATAAGTATATACAATATACGCAGGCACACTCCGGCGCCTGTGTGGCTGTATTGTTTTAAAAAGATTTTCGAAACGTTTTTACTTCGCATTCATATATAACTCATTCTATTCGTTCGCGGTGCATTTAGCTTATACAATATACGTACAGGTTAATCTTGTCCCAGTAACTTTTGTTGATTTAAACTCGCTAAACACCGAACGAGGATTTATAATTAATTTATAGTTACCAATGTACTGTTATAAAGAGTACGGTCCCACTGAAGAAATGTAGTTAACATTTTTACTCAAAAACGCTGAACGGAAATCACGTTTGACATGCAGTATTTTATTCCGTTAAGCTCCGAGATAAAATATTTTGAAGTCAAATCTAACATTATTGAAAGAGCTGTAGAGTGAATCTCACTACCTCAGCTTGCTTTACAAGCCCTGGATGGCTCGATTGGTAAGTGATAGTGATGTGGCGATTTTAGGACGTTTTTAGATACTTTTTAGACCATATTTATTACGGTCTACGATTATCCAAAAGGTAAAAACGTGAAAGTATTGAAATAGAGGGGAAAAAAACTTGACGTCACGTTTCGTAATACTGCAGCTGATGATTATTATTCGAGAGACGTTCGAAAAGCATTTAAAAGCAACATCGGTGAATTTTTTTTGGTGGAATGGAAGAACGTAAGAAATCTGATCAAACAAACAATCGATCGTAAACGATCGACAGAAAAAAAAAACTAAAAAGTCATCAATAAAAAAAATTTGCCACCTTAGGCATTCGCCTATTTCACCCGACGCTGTAAATCTGCCACCGAGTATTTGCTATACCGAGTCAATACACATAACGAGAAATTTTAAATTGCTGTATGAGCTGTTAAAATGTTGACGGTTCAATTATACAGGCGAAAGACGATCGAACGTATATGCGGTCATACAATTATATTTTGTAAAATAGTTTTCAATTGAAAATATCTTCTGTACATCGTTATATTTATGTTTATAATAATATATTTATTATATTTATTATGTTGTTTGTTACATGTAATAGATAACGACCAGTGCAGTACACGACGCGTTTAATCGCAGTAGAATTTTGTCACTGCATTCATATTATAATCAACAATCAATACATGTAATATCAATATGTATACATAATCAATATCTATATTTCACAGATAATATAAACAGGGAATTTATAGCAATTATTTCAATTTAAAAAACATAATTAATTTGTTGAAAACGTTTTGTGTAATGACAACTATTTGTTTTAAATAATTACATTTTATTTGATGTTTGATTAGTATATATTATTGGTTTTATGTACACTAGGATAGCATATAAACGTAATAATGTACAAGGAGGGGTTTTTTTTTTTACTCTTACACTTCGGCAGCGTTACTCGACAGGTTTTCTGTTCTTATTTAAAACGAATAACTTCGAGTTCAGGCAACGCGGTGACGTGAAGTTATGAGATTACAGCTCTAAAATAAAAAATTTACCATTCAATAAACTCGAGTGGTTTATACTGAGAAAAATAACTACCTTAACTCACAGGCTACACGTATAAAAATTAGATGTACATACATATAATATATTTTTATTGACGCATCTAGTTTTGTAAGCTATAAAATCGCCATTTTTTAAGATTTTCGAACGAAATCAACCGATTCATTATTGCATTATGTCAATTATTGATGTTGGTCGGAACTTAATTAATTGATTGGTACATGTTACTGAGAAATAAAAACAGCGAAACGTATCACGTCAAAACTATTACCAGGTGAAAATGTTCTATAATCTAGTAAAGTAATCTTTCGGCACAGATGGGTTTTTTATATCGATTTAATTGTTGCGTTTATAACCAAAGTACTTTTCACATCACCGGAGTCCAAACTCCGAAGATTGCAAAAAAAAAAAAAAGTGCGCACTTCTTTGCTCATTTTTCTTGAAACACGCATTTCCTTCCGAAAATGTTAAAAAAACCAATTGTATAAAACCGATTCATTTGAACTGGGTCACACTCGTGTGTTCGCGATGAAAATAAAACATGTGAAACTCGTAAACATCCTACATAACCCCGCGGTGGCTATAATTATGACTGTACTATAAAACCGTGGAATAATTAAAATCTCGAAAAGCCTAACCTCTTGTCAATATTATATTATTTATAGTACTCATAATTGTTGTAACGAAAACATACTATTACACTCGGGTTATACGAGCATATATATTGTATTATACTTAAGTTTTTTTTATTTTAAAATATAATTTTTTTTTTGCGTGTACCTACAATTTTCCGATTTTGGTTTTTTTTTTCACAAAACGCGATTTGTTTATTTTAAAGAACCATGTTATTTTTTAAGAACATAAAGTTAGTATACTCATGCTATTGTCTAATGTTCATACGTAATCTAATGCGCAGCGATTGTTACGTCTTTGTTTATTCAATCCAAAAAACTTTTAAGGCTTTTCCAAATATTTATCATCGTTGAATTATGTTATACTTTCTATCGACGTATACATAATTTATCGTAATCCGCTGTGAACCATTAATTTGTAAACACTAAATTGTCGTATGTGAAACGTGTTTATTTCATAAACTCATCGTTCGAATGAAAAAAAAAATTACAATCCGTAGGTATATTATATACAGGTACTATAGCGCGACACACGAATCTGATAGAATGCGAAGTTGACGTCTAGCGAACTTCTTACGCACGGCGGACCGTTAATCGACCACCGGCCGTCACTATGAATCCCTATAGCTTTTGTCACGCACCAGTCGTACATAATTAGACCTATGAGTCCAGGGGCGTAGCTATAAATTATTTTATTGGGTATAAACCTTCTACTGTTAGACGGAAGTGGGGACTAATCCCAATTTTGGTATTGGCCTCTTATGATTTCAAAGTTATCAATGGTTATTTTTATTAATAATCAAAGTTTACAATTTTTATTTGTCTGAATATTAGAGTGTCTTACAAGATAACTTTTTTATAATTATTAACTACTATACTCGTAACTTACAACATATACGTATTGTTCATTTATAACATATTTTCAAAGTCAAAATTCTATCTTATTTCCTTTATGATAGCAAACTCATCAACAACAGCCGATGGGTTATCAATAAATTGCTCACTTATTTCCCTTTCTATGGAAATTAAGGTCAAATCGTTTAGCCTAGGAATTTTTATAGTTGACCTGAGGTATGTTTTCATTCTTCTCATTGTTGAAATACTTCTTTTCCTTTTTAGAGAAAATCTGGGTAGGCCCGGGCCTACCAGGCCTACCTACTGGCTATTACCCTTTGTTTCGGGCCCGATGCGAAATGTTTGAAATCAAGATTATATTGGACGACCCGGCACATACCGACTTTTGTACGACTTGATGACTGAAGATTTCGATTCCCTCGTACGCATGACAGCCTGCAGGAGCTCGGCCGTTTCGACTGATCGATTTGACATTTAAGTATACTTAACCGATCGTCGTCTGCAGCGCACGTAATACGCATTTTTATCGTATTGCTGGTAAAGTGCGGTACACGGTTCGAAAACATTTGCGCAGGCTGGGCGTGTTTTTAGAACCGCTTTCAGTCGTAATCCATCAGCTGTATACGCGTGTAAATCACCAATTCGGTAAAAAAAATAAAAAAATAGTACCACGATAATAATTATTGTCGTAATATTGTAATTGTACGTATTCACCGGATACATGACGTGTAGACGTCACTATAGACGATAATTATGGGTTTCCGCGCGCGATAAGCGTAATCCGGGAAAATTATGTGTGTATTGTATTATATTTTATTCGCCGCAATCACAATCGTGTTGTTATATCACTCCATACGTCACTCGAAATCGACAAAACGGCATCGCATAATCGAGGACCGCGAATCGTTTTTAACTTTTACAATTTTTTTATTTGTAATCCGTGCGTGGGTACCGATAGTTGGTCGTCGGAGAAAAGAAAAACTTATAAAAGTACTCGCGTCCGTTCCAACATTGAACCGGTTCGGTGTACATGTACGGGTAAAGTACGATAATCGGGTTAATGTACACATTTCAATAAAACATTCACGACGAGTAATGTGGACGCTGCCCATGCCTGTTGGATAAAGTAAAAATATTATTAATAAAATGTTCATTTTGTGCATTAACCGGGTGATTTGTACATTATGTGTAACTTTGAGCGGATAAAGTGGTTTTGATATAATAAAATACGTTTAAACATCAATTGAACTTTGTAGATATAATATTTAAGTATATTATGATAAAACTAAAAAATTATCATACTCGTTTTCTGTGTCCGGCTAATCTTCGATTTTGTGGTTTTGTAGCTAATCATTTAGAATGTTGAGAAATTTGCAAATATTGTGCAAACATTGTGTCTATTACCGATAGTCAGTACTACGAACTCGGAAATAAAAAATTAACTCTTCTCCAATTCAAGAAATCAATTTTCTGTATTTTCTCAACCATAAGAAGATATTTTAGAAGTGTTGGCCATATAAAAATCTTTGCGCGAAATCTCTAATGCACAATCCTTTTCCGGTGGTCAAGGTTTTAGAAAATGTCAGTGTAAAAGTAAATGTTTAACAGATAAGTGTAAATGTAAGTATGAGGTGGCTCTTTGCAACTACAAATGCCACCCACGTATTTGAACTGTTCCGATAAATAGCTGGAAATATTTAATTTTATTTTTCGCTACTTCTTACTTTATTCAGAACACAATGGACGCATCTGAGGTAGATGATGGTACATATTATACTTTTCATGTGGATAAGGTGTACATTACCCGGATAATGTATGCAGTACCCTAGTACCCATTTTCGTACGCTACCCGTAACATATATACGAATCAAAGGTGCAAAAGTCTGCAAAAGGGGAAACGATTTGGATTGGATGTTAAGTGAAATCTTATAAAATTACCGTAAGAATAGACGGCTGTGTGTCAATCACAGTGGAAAAATGTCAAAAACGTTCAACTTTTGCACGTGATAAGCGCACAAACGTACAGGTAATATTTGCAGCTGTTATATTCTTCCGGCCTGCATGGCTATACACGAAATGTGTGTATGTAATATGCAATGACGCAATGTGTACCTAAGCGTACTTCGGCGATTATTATTTTTTCCACTTTATCCTCTTTTCTATCGGTGCGGGACTCGGAATCGCATTTAGAACGTGAATATCCTTTTTAATATGAAATAACACGAGTAAAACGGAACGCATATTACATCGTACTTATCGCGCTTCGTTTCAATATCACACCGTTTGAACCGCAGAAGTATATCAACGTGTAAACGTGTTACACACCGTATAGTGCACGTATACGTCCAGGAGCGTAGCCAGTAGGTAGGCCTGGTAGGCACGGGCCTACCCAGATTTTCTCTAAAAAGGAAAGAGAAGCGGGCAGAAGAAGCTTTCCAACGATGAGCAGAACGAAAACCTCAGAGAAATACCTCAGATCAACTATGAAAAGTCTTAGGCTAAACGATTTGACGTTAATTTCCATAGAAAGGGAAACAAATGGGCAATATTTTGATAATCCATCGGCTGTTGTTGGCGAGTTTGCTATCATAAAGAAAATAAGATGGAATTGGGGCCTAACCAAAAAAAAATTCATAGCTACGCCCCTGTATACGTCTTGCTCGCGCGTCCGTAAAATCGTCGTTAATAACGGTTTGGATATTTTCAGAGAAACAACGGAAACGTTTTTGTGTTACTTATATCACGTGTAATAAACTATATGTACTCGTATAACCTATTTAGACGATTATAACATCTACGAGGTGGTGTTTACCGCGGAGCGTGCGAGTATAATTTTTACGTATACAAACATATTACACATAATAGGTACACTCGTATAATGATGTATCATAATCGTTATATTAATTACAACAAATACGGTAAGTATTTTTTTCCCCACGTTTACGCCTTGTACAAATGCAAATAATACGCATAAACCGTCTCGTGCTATATAGTTTCGTATCATCAATATAATAATAATAATAATAATAATAATAATAATAATAATAATAATAATAATAATAATAATAATAATAATAATAATAATAATAATAATAATAATAATAATAATAATAATAATAATAATAATAATATCATTACACAACCACGTGCAATCAAACGGTTATAATTATTTTGTTGTTTCGGAAAAGTACAACGACGATCGGCTGCCACATAAATTTGTAAGTACACACAGCGCTCGTCGATGTTCGCCCAGTGGACTTGTCTTATCGTGAAAAAACAAATTAAATCGATAAAAAACCATACGAAGTGAACAGATTGTATACACTTTGCGTGTTCACCGTTTACACGCTGTTGTACACTTTTTCCGTTGGACGCATGGAATAATATTTCGATAGTGCAATAAAAAAAAGCGTTGATTGACCTACAGCACAAAATGTACCGTGCAATCGTTTTTACGTGTTTTTCCAACAAAACGTGTGTATCGATATATATGTGTGTGTGTGTGTGTGTGTGTATTATATGTATATTTTTACACACACACACACACGCATAAATACGATATAATCATGAATGGCTTATCATTGGCTTTTCGAGCGGATTTATGCTCACGTTCTCACCGAAGTCATCATAATAATATGATAATAGTTGACATAATATAGTAATGTGCTGTTAAAACTGTCTCCGAGATTACATTACATAATCACACGTATATAGTACGAACATACAACCTTAATGAATGTACAATGAAATAATATCTAATCGATTTTATACGCGCTGCGCGCTGAAAAACACTTATAACCGCGTTGGTGTCGCATTCGGTTCAATTGAAAATCTTTTATTTTAAAACCGTTAACGTGAACAACAATCGTATTGCGTTTTGCGTACTGTAAAATACGGTTTACATTACGCGTAATCATTATTCTGTCATGTTGTGTAAACGAGATTAATATTATAAACGTAATATATACCTGTACTGTTTCATCGTGAAAACTAGCTGAATAAAATTACAGCTTATCTCTGAGTATACTCTATAACATTCGGATGCAATATTTATAATGTTTGCATTATAATTCTAAAATAGTGATTTATGCACTTCGCGTGTATGAGTATAGATACCAAATCGCATAGAAACTCGGCTGCTGTTATACAGATCGCTGTAATAATGTGATGCACACACCAAGAACACGCGTAATTGCGTCTTAAAACTATGTATAAACACAACGATCTGTTGACATTTCCATACGCGCAGGACATCAGCTATTTTTTCCTGACTGGCGTGTATATATTGTGTTCCTTTACAGGTATAGTTTGACAAACGAAATGGTATCACCATGGTCTTGTTTACTCGGTGGAACATTTTTCGGGGGCTTGGAAAACACTTGAGAGGACCAAGTCCTCATAGTTGAATCCCTGGCCATGAGGGCCCCGTGTGTACATATTATATCCTGCAGTATTCCTAAAAATTAAAAAGGATTGCAATCGTATATGGTAAATCACTATAACATAATCATTATAATATAATAAAAGCCGGCTATACAGAGAAATTGTCCGAACTAAACGGTGGTGATGGATATCTACGTGATAAGTTCATTATACTATAATTTGGGTTTCCGGACATAGATTAATGTAACACTTGAATATTTGTACTGGCCACTTGACGTACTAAAATTTTGCAGAATGATTTGTAAACACGTTTCAGAGGACGGAGGGTTGAAAAAGTAAATTTAATGATTTTGTGACACCAGGACATAATTAACAAATTTTAAACAGCTTCTTTTTTCATGAGTATCGTTGAGAAATGTTAATTTTTAATTTTAATATTTAAACGATAAATTAGAAAAAAAAACAATATTTAATTACTGATTAACGTCTATTTCAAATGTGGATTTATGCGAAAAGAATTATTTTTAAAACTATATTTTATTTCTTTTATTCAAATCGCATACCTTTTAAAGATTTTAAACTTGTAAATAAGCAAATAATATGGTAGTAGTTCGATAAAAACAATAATTAACTGTTAAGCGCCATTTCTTTGCTAACAGGTAATTATAGAATTATAAAAAATGTAAATCAGTTGATACATAGCTATATTGCTATTTACATATAATAAATTTATAAAATACATATAACAAAACACAATATAGTTGAATAATAATCATGGATAACTTTACACCATTCCTTTGGTAACTGGTAATTACTGAATTGTAAGAAAAAAAAATTTGTTTACAAACAACTAGATAATTGAATGATTTTTAATTTTTATCATTCTTAAATCGAATTATTTTTTTTTCCCAGAAAAAATTGTTGCAAGAAAAAATCACAACTCGTGAAAATGAACAAAATATACGATTTTTTTTTTATGAACAACAGTAGAATATATTCTAAAAAAATACGTAGGCTAAATATTCCCTGATGTCCAAAATATGCTTAAGCACGCAAAACAAATATGTTTTCCTACGAACTCCGTGTTCGATAAAAACCGTCCGCATTTGTCATCCTCGTAAAGTTGCATAAAAGCCAATAAAAATATGTAAAAACCTAAAGATCCGCTGTTCGGTTGTAACGCACGATTAATGAATATTTTATTTAATACTACGTCATGACAGACGCAATATCGAACGATGGTACAATTTTATTATAATTTATACATCGTAACAGGCAGTGCAGCGCATAACGTGGTATACCTGTTGCTGCGTGTACGCGCGTTGCGGCTGATGGCTTTTTAATTACGCGTATACGAGATCAATCGGCCTTCGACCATAAGGATGGTATTTACCGGGATATTGTAATTTTACAATATAGGTAGGTAGGTGTACGCGTTTGTTAAACGCACAAAATGTTACGCGCTAATACGATAATTGCTTTGTTGTGCGACTCCGCGAGAGATATACACCTCTGCACGAATGCGGCCGTCGTGTACGAGACCGAGTTTTTGTCGTTTTATAAAAATATCGAGGAAAGGAAATGGCAAAAAAAAAAAAATCCCGACCACAATACGAGTAATAATACCCGTATACGCGCTATGCACGCGAATGTATTACATTAATGTATATATTGCCAGTGTCGTCACGACGGAACATTATTTTACTGTCAATCGGTGACCATTTCACGCGGACCGGGCAAGGTTAATTCCACGCGGTTGGAAACTTTCAACAGACGCACGTACAATGAGTGTACGATAACAATGTATCCTTGCGAAAACGCACAAATCCAACACACGCTCGCGTACATGCAAATCGTACACGCCACGAGGGGTGGCCAGCGATAAGAGAGTCGCACAATGTAAAGGAAAATATGCAAGAGCCCAGAGTTGATTTCAATGGGTAGATTTTTAAAGGCTTGCAATTACTTAAACAGTCATTTGGATTTTTAGAAAATCTTTCTGCAGTTGATGTTGTTGAAAATGGATGTCCAATATCAACATCTATTTGACGGACACAGCAGTTTTGAATATTATCAATTATCATATATACGCGATAGTATCTCCATTAATTCAACTTTTAAATATTATTTTCACTTTAGGACGCTTAAAAGTATTTACTTTTTTTTTCAACGCAACATTAAAGTATATTTACATAGACAATTGTAGCATTTTAGTTTTGTAAAGACACATACATTACACGTGTAAAACTTTTATTTTATATAGAAACAGTAAACGGTTTCAATATAATTATAATAGGCTTTGTAAATTAATAATAAAAAAATACGTTAACACTGATAAAATTACTACTTATTATTGTATATTAAAAACACTTAACTTTTTTTAAAAGCTTGCTAGTAAAAATGTTTTACGTCTTACCGTAAGACGCAAGCCTCAATTTGGCCACCACTGGTATATACACATACGTACGGTGTATACAATATTTAATTGTCCGATATGAGTTTGAAATCACAAGAGCAACCTCAATCGGTGCATCACGTTTCAGCAATCGAAGTCGGTTTCCTAGTGCCGTGTACTGCAGGAGACCATAATGACATGTATAACTTGTACACTCGTTACTTTTTACCACCCTGCTCGCTTAGCCGGCGCGAATCGATTTATTGTAATTTGTTTTCCCCCGGCACAAACGATAAAGGGCACGGCTGGCGCATAAAAAGCTCAAGTCGAGTTAACGAGTTCATATTGTACATGTCTTATGACTAGGGAACGGATTTGAATGCAAATTGCATTTTTTTCTGAATGTCCGAAAACATTGGTTTCCAAGCAAAAAGTTCATTTCATACATCAAGGAATTAAAAACTGTAACTTTTATTTTGCATTTTTAAGACTTTATTACATTTTTAGAGCATTTTTTGACATTTTAAGTGCATTTTTATGGTTTTTAAGTCATTTTTTCAATATCTTTTCAACATTCATACTAAAAAAAATAAAAATACCTAAATATGTTTTATGAATGTTACGATATTACCAAATTATTGATGACACGTGTAGACACAAAATATATACATACAAGTTACAATAGATTATTACCCGCATTAAGGTAAAGATAAGATAAGCTATTTATCTAAATTGTACAGAAGATAATTGAGAGTTAATTAATTAAAGTTTTATTGTATTTAAATATTTTTTATCAGATTTTTCATAGTAATGTGTTTTTTTTATAAGTTTTAAATTCAAAATTCTGTTTTTATTGAATATAAATACATTTTTAAAGTTTTTTAGGGCATTTTTTTAGTGCATTTTTTTGATGTTAAAGCATTTTTTAAAGGCATTAAATCGTATTTTTAAGGCATTTTTCTTGTTTTTTAGAGCATTTAAATCCGTTCCCTACTTATGACTTTTTTACCTGTTTGTTGGTTTACTATAATTAACTGCCAATAACTCGAATGCATGGTCGTTAATTGTCCATTGTTATAAATCATGGGCTTATAATGTCAAAAATAATCAACAACGTTTCAATTAATAGTGTGGTTTAGTGTTCACGTCTAAAAAATAGAAAAAGTAATAACAAATACGTAATACACGCGTTCATGGCGATTACAACTTACTGCAGTTGTAGAGTATTAAAAAAAAAAAAAAAAACTGCGTCGAGTCATCATAGGTGTTTAGAAATTGAAAAGGGCCCAATTATTGTTGTAACGTTATATGTTATTGAGGCGCTATGGTATTGTAATAATACTTCTTTGCGCAGCCGAATCGACGTTTTGGTCGACGACATTTCGGGTTAAATGTCGGCCCCATCAATCGAAGACGTGGTCGTCCTCATGACGTCTTAAATTAGACCATCTTCATTGTAAATACTTTTTGTAGATCGTTCATTGCTTGTAACACTATTTTTTATACACTTTTTTTTTTCTTTCTCTTTTCTTTTTTAAATCTGTTAATGTACCTATATCGTTAATTTTTTAACCTAGACATTTCTACATATTATGTTCATATTGTTTTTATAAATAGTTAAAAAAAAATTTGTACATTATACCTAAGTTTAGATGATTTTGTCAGGAAAACTTTATAAATAAAATAAATAAAAAAAAAACCCGACGTTTTTTTTTTCGCGCGAACAGAAAGCGAGCGAGAGAGATAGATAGAGAGAGGCGCTTTAAACGTACCACAACCCCGTACACTTAACAGACTTAAAGGACTCTAGTCGATTGTACGCTCGTCGTCCACGAAGCGCAAACCGCGGTTACACGGTCGGTATCTCGGTAGTACGCAATAAAGTGCGGTAAGCAATCGCTGTCGTCGAGATAAGAACACGCGATTTTTTCGTTGTCGGTGCGCGTAGAAGGAGATAGAGAGAAATGGAAAAAAATATTACGACGGCTGTACGCGTCCGTGTAACAATAATACAGTAATTACGTACTTTTGCGTTTCGTAACGAAATCGTTGTTCGGCGTACGAAACTATGCACTTGCAGTCTCCGGCGATCGTGACAACGTGTGATTGTTCGCGTTGACACTTGGGCGTATATGCGTATAATATTATTAGCTAAACGCAGAGTCGGTGTCAGCGTGTCGCTATATCGACTTAAATTATCGGCGGTTCCCAACTTTTGTGTTTTTTAGCCGACCCGAGATGTTTACCCAAATCTTCACGCAGGAAACTGCAACGTTCAATGCGGACAATAGAGGGCTAAGCCCACCTCTCCTCGATTGTTTCAGATTGTACCGTGACTGAGACTGCCGTTCTATTTTATATACTCCAATAATTGCTTGGACGAAAAAATTAATATTGTGTCATAACATTAAGTAGCCGGTACCCAAGTACGTTTTATTAAAAAACAGACAATCACTATGGCTCAAAGAAAGATACTCAACGAAAATTGTTTCGTTAATTTTTTTTAAACCATTTTATACAGCCATACGTGTTGCTACGTCAACTTCTTAATTTCGTGCCTTTGCGGCGACCCATAAAAAAGTGTTCTCGACGACTCGACCCGAAGGCTGCGGAGAAACGTAGCGCAGTATGTTTATTATACGTTCGCGTAACAGCGGCTCCTAAGCTTTTCCCAGTCGAGTCTCCTTGAAAATGAAAAAAAAACATATACTCTCGTGCCTCCCGTGAATGAATATTACATATTTTGTTTTCTCATACATAACAGCGCACGTGTTACAAACGAAAATCATTTGATACTTTACTATTAAAATATTCAAATGCTTTTGTACGTTGACGACGATAAAGCGGTTTAAAATTAAGTGTACAACATAAAGTTTGTGCAACTTTTGCTCCACGCCTTCCCCGCGTTTTAAGTGCTCTCACATCCATCCCGTAAGGGAGGCGCGCTTCCCCTCACGGTTTTTGAACAGTTGTACTATATTCGCGCACGCGCTTACTCCGTGCCCACGAATACGCGCGTCATTGTGTTTGACACCTACCAGTTACCGCACGTGTTCGCGTATCTGCAATATTTGAAATATCCGTATTGTATACAATAGTGTTCCGAGAACCGCGATTCGCACGTCGAATATATGAGCGTACAACAATACAATTTGAAATAATGTGCGTTAGAACACAATAAAGAAAATAACGTTTATCGCTGTGTTGATGTTTTCATATTTCACGCTGCTGCGATGTACATTAGCTTTAAGATTAATGCCCGTACGAATCCGTGTTGGGCGCGTACCGTGTCGCAATAATAAATAAACAATTATTGTGTATATATTTTAAACGTCTACGGGCGCAGACGGTTCCTATTCAACCGAAATGTAGAACAACCTTCGAATAGTAAAATCAGTGCCGCGTAAGTATACACGTATTATACGAATAATTTTAAATATATAATTAGCCGCGTCGATATAAATACTATGTGCTGTACCGTATTAATATGTACGCGCACATGCGCATTGTGTCACACGGGCACCGCGGGTACAGAGAGGAGGAGGGGATGTGTTTCCGCACACCAGCCCATAGACCGTAGTCGTTTACAGTTTGTGTGCAAATAAAACAGTCTTCGTTTGAGAGTCAATTAAAAAAATTATACTTTTCTTAAATATATAAACGAAATATTGCGTTAAAAACCATATTTATCATTGTAAAAGTTGCTAATCTTGGGTAGAGGGATTGACATTTTTCTTATACCTCCTCCCTCCGACGCCGAATACAATTTCGTCCACTTGCCTGACGCGCACTGCACACCTCATGCAAGTACATCGAAGACGCCGTAAAGCGTCGAGATTGTATCATGGCGGTAACTCATGTAGGGTTTAGAATTAATTATTTTTCTCACGATCTGCAACTGCAGCGACGACGGAGCAAACATTTTTTTTTCTCGCATACACCGCTCGAGTGATATCGAAGAACGCGCGACGATTTACTCCGACGGTTTTAAAATCGTATAATGTAATCTACACAAAAGTAATATGTATAATATATTATACTCGATTATAATATGGTACAGCGAACGAAGATAAAATAGTATAATATTGCATAGTAATCGACTATAAAAAAAAAAAAACGTTTATAATTAATGTTTCAATTATAATATTGTGTGCGTGTGCTTCGCGCGCGTTACAGATTGTACACACACACACACACAAACACATCGATTAAATACAATATACACATACAGACATATAGCGCTGTGTAGAAAAGAAAAAACAATTAGTGTTCAGTAAATAATAAGTCTTTCCTCGATTATACATCAGTCTCGATGATAACATCGTAGCGATGCGCGACGTTCAGTGCGGTATACACATAATACAAAACACTTCGAACGATGCGTTTGAAAACGATATTATTATTTGATGGAAATGTTCACTGGAAATCAAAAATATGCGCGCAAACACGCGGGAATCGGAATAATTAAGTTGTTAATAAAATTTAAATGATCTCGAGTGAGCGACAAAATCGTAATTCGACATTATTACAATACGTATACGTTTGAATAGGTTTACACGCTGCGTAAAATTACTGATATACCATGCGGACGACACATCGTACGCAACGTCCTATGCCTAGAACGTAAGAACTCGACTGTAGACCAAATAATTTGCTCGAAACGTAAATAACAGAATTTTTCGAATCGAAGAAGACGGAAACGTTAAGGAACGGAACGTTAAAATATGCAAAAACATGCATCGTCGATTTTCATACACCTATGGGTCTTTCGGAACGAAGACCTTCTGTTCAGTGTTTCTATCCTGAGATTGCAAAAAAAAAAAATAACGCGCAACACCGCGGCGTGTATCACACGAACCGTATAAATATGTTTCGCCGGTTTTTTTCTTATGTCCGATGGCATTTGCTGTGCCCTGTATACGCGCGAGATCGCGGTAAAAGCAATCGAACGCTTCCGAACCGTCGAGACATGGGGTGGTCATAGACAGACGCGTGTGTTGTACGGCTGCATTATGCGTACTCACTGTGATACCTAGGCGGTGCGATCAATTGAAGAATGTACTCTTTCGATTGATCCGGCCTTGGCCTAAAAAATCGAGAACTCCCAACTCATCGTTGGAAACAATCTAACATTTTACTTATACGCGGCGCTCGCCGTACGTTGTTATTTATTATTTTTTTTTTTTCAAGCGCATCCATATAATTATGTATCTTACGTCTATATTGGTATGCGAGCAATGAGCACCTATTACGTTTTTGACAAACTACTTTTGTAGTTATTCATCTTTTACGCCGAACACATTACGTGCAGAGGTGTGAAGCGAAGCGAACGGGTTCGTAGTGTTCGCACACAAGCCGATCGGCACTCACAACAGCGGTATCGGGGTCGGTAAAATGGAATACACTTCGGGGAGAAAACGTGTGTCCGAAAACATGGAGGGTGCGGTGGACGACGGAAAATGTACCTAGAGGTACGCGGATGAAAATAAAATGTTACCACTGTGAAAACTCTGTTAAAGACGGAATCGCATAGACGTAGTGTGTGTCCAGATTTTAGACGAGGTCTATATATCGTATTGGCCTCTTATCCTTCAAAAGTCCTAAGACTGGTTTCCCTCTTGGACGGGACGCACTTAGCGAGCGTGCCAGCTGCTGTGTCGCCGGGTAGAATAATATTACGCGATCCCGTCGTAGATGGTGGCGTATGGGGGGTTCTGTCGCGGTACACTATTCGATTGACACGATTTCCGTTTGGGAAAAGACGAGACGAGATCAAATCAAGAACACGATTTACGCCACCGCAGCAGCTATACGCGTACGGTGTACGAATAATGATGATTGTTTTCGGATTTTTATGGCAGTTCCTCGAAACGCCCGAGCGCGTAGACATATCATTATCTCCCCACGCGTACAAGACGTACATGAACCCGTCTGCGGTGCAATAACGCTATAATAACAGCATGATAGTACTCACCTGCATACGTACAGTAAATCTACAAGTATACGTACACTGCACTAGTGCACACGTATTATGTTTCCACGTCGAATCAGGTAGTCGGTATTATATACAACTCGTACGTGTGTACGGGTCGGTGTTAAAATATGATGGAAATCCTTTGTGGCGAAAATATTAAGCTCCTGCAGGTTTTCCATCCCGGCCAGATTAGGCGCGTTAGCCGTGCATGTACATGCAGGACCTCGAGGATTTATGCATCCAATGTGATTTTCAGCTACCTCAACATTGCCCTGCTGAACGTTCCCACTGAACAACAAACGTTCGGGGGTGTTGGAGCAGAGTAGCCTTAAGCATCATTCGGCTAAACGTATGCGGTTTTGGCTTCGACATAGTATTTGATCGAATTATACGATTACAGGAATACAATTTTATTATTATTGCCGTAAAATGTTTCCCTTTAAGATCCGCGTATATACTCGGACCTACTCGCATTTACATTATAGCGTCTACACGCTGATCCGTCGAGAATATTAAATCTCCGGCAGAATTCAGACACTCGATATAGTTTGCCCGATGGTATATAAGGATAGAGCAGCGCAATTGCACAATTACACACATGCAGTAATCGTTTTCGGATTTATGCGGCAGTAAAACGCCCGAGCAAACAATTATCCGTAGACATATCATTATTTCCGTGTACGCAGAAAATGTCCGCCTTGCCCTCATCCCAAATTACGCCACCGTCTACGAAATAATAGTACCGATGCGGCATAAATATGACTTACGGGTGTGCGCGAATTCATACTTTTTGGCGCTCGTGAAGCAGATAATCACATTTCGTCGTAGGTACACAATATTATTATACTTCGGTAAAACGCGTCTCCTCCCACGACCAGCAGCAACGAAGGCTGCAAAAATATAAGCATACCACACAGACGTGCTTTTATCGCGCGGCTTTACTGCAGTTGCAGCGTTGCGAAATCAAACGTCATAAACAACAATAATATAACTGCACCTGCAGACTGCAGTCGAGCCGTATGGAATACGATTTTCCGCCGTCGCCATACTACATTATCTCGCAGTTATCCTGCATCAACTATACAATACAAACGACCGGTAATCACGCTATTTCATCGTAATCAGGATTCGAAAGTTGTTGCATTTCCAACTTTTTTTCCCCACTGATCGGACTTGTTGCTGAGTAGGCTATTTAAATTGGTTACATGCAAGTATAAGAATTAAAATCTAAAACGGCCGAGTGCAATGTTCACGCAATGGCATTTTCTCAATTTGATTGCCATTTTTAAGGCTTTCCTCAATATTATGAATTGAGACCATATCTAAAATACGGGTTTTAATATTTTTCATTGTTGATCACATGGAATTTTTTCTAATGTAAATAAATTTGTATTATAAAATATACGAAAAATATTGTTCAAATAGAAAGATTTTGAATTTCGATGAAACAGCTTGTAGATTCCCGAAAGACTGGTAAAAACCAGTGTATATTTGCATTTTGATTGTGTATTATTTAATTTTAATTTTGTATTATTTAAAATTTTTTTTTGTACTTCATCCGTTGCTTTTTGGTGAAAATAAATTAGATATTGTTGTAACATAAATTTTTCTCAAAACCAGTTTGATAAAAACATTCACGTATTAATATGTTGTGTTATTAGTTATTCATAAATAAATTAAATACTTTAAATACGAGTATATACTTTAAATTAAATACTTGCAAAAATATACTGCAATTTTGAAGTGCAATTTCGGGTTTTTTTTCACAACAGCAATCCAGTTTCAAAGTTATAATATTTACTGAAATCCCCATCCAAGCCCTGAATTTATAATAAACGATATCTGGTCCTGTAACCAGTTTGCGGAGCTATTTGAACGTATAAACGCTATTTAAATACAACAATGAACGTTAGTGTAATCCCACGCTTAAAAATGTTGTATAATATGATTGCGACATTAGTAAAAATAGCTCTACAAAGATGTTAAAATCAAAAAAAGAATTCACGCAAGTTATTCCGGGTCTGGGGAAAATAATTTAAATAAATAATTTATGCGCAAATACAAATATAGGCACTATATATAGGCATTACAGATTTGAAATTAAATGGTATTTATGCATTGTGCAACAACAAGGTGTACTAATTATATAAACATATTTTAGATTGCATGATTTGAACATAACGGTAACGAAAACGTTTTTCAATCGAGTACGTTTTAATATTTGCAACCAAAAATGTTGCGAACATGTTGAACAAACTTTGTTATTTAATCCGAGGCATCGGGATAGCTAATGTAATAAATAATTATTCATTTAATCCGGGAAAACCCGTCTGTTGAAACGGATGTCGACGGGAGTATATAATTTTACTCTAAATATTTAGATATAAATCAGGCAATTATCTAATTTATTAATCCGTAAAACGCATTACTAGTATATTCTATAAATATTAGTGTAATCACTATTCACTGATCAGCATACATCCACATCAAAAACAATATAATGTTTTACTGTTATTTAATTTTTTTTTTAAATAAAAAATTCAATATTTTATACCTTGGTATTGTGTTTTTTTTTTTAAAAAACCAGACATTATTATTTTAAACAAATACTCTCAATTTTTGCTTGTTCAATATTGTTGTTAAAACCGATGCTCCTTCTTGAAATCTTGCTGAATGTGTTCAATTACGTTTTTTTTTTATATACATCTTTTTTTTTAATCCTCATGCCATCTTAATAGTGGACAGTTTCTGCGAAAAATTTCCATAAAAACACAATCGATAAAAATGTGCGCAGTAAAAAAAAACGTTCAAAGAAGTAATGAATTTATTGCTACACTAATCGATTTTTCGCCGAGTGTTTAGAACATTTTTTTCTAGTAGTGATTGGCCAGCAAGAAATAATCCGTTGGCAAATGATTTCTGGGCCGAGGAGTTCATATAAGCGTAAATCAATAGCATCGAACGTTTGTATAACCGCTTATTTGTGTTTTGAACCACCAATTTAGTAGCTACGGGTATACAGGGTGTCCCATCGGGATTTACACAAAGCGATATCTCCCATGTTAATAAAGATAATCGAATTCTGTTTTTTTTTTCTGAGCAAAGGTAATTATTTTGGCAATAAATGTTTGGTAAATATAAGTGTATTATTAAGTATGTTATGTACGCAAAATTTGCTGAAGATTTATGGGGCTTCTTTTTCTGAAGATTTTGATGGTTCAACTTTCTGTTTTCATTGGTTTCATGATTTATAAAAATGTTTTTAGTTTACAAAGAAATAATGTAAAAATTGAAAGTTGAACAGTGGAGATTTTCATCATAAAATGACTATCTTCGAATTTCACAGAAGTTATAAAATAAAAGGTTAATTAATTTTTAACTTTTTCAACAATACACTATTATATTTACCGAACTGTTGTCGACAAAATAGCCTTTGTCCAGAGATGCTCACGAGGAAAAACACAATTTGATTATGTCTATTGACACGGGCGATATCGTGCTGTACAAATCCCGGTGGGACATCCTGTACATAATATTGTATTATACCGTTTTAAATATACGATAAACAAATATTATTGCGCGCGTTCTTATCATATAATTAATAATAAAACGAAGAAAAACATAATATTATATAGGTACATAAAGAAAATAGCTGCGGAATCGTATTGATTATTGTATTATTGTTTATCTAGGAAATTATTGGTATTCGTAATAACCACAAACGGAAACAATCGCAAGAAAATAAAACAATATGCGAACGGTATGTGATAAAATACGAAACAAAACAATACAATGTGTCGACTCTAATCATATATATATAATATGTCGTATATAATAGTTTTGATCGTGTATAATGTGCACTCATTAATGTTTAAATACGTATAACGTGTAACATTGTAAAATGTAAGCCTGCAGATTAACAACTACAATAAAACAATATAATACCGAAGTGTATACACGACGACGTATGTTATGTACAACATCGACGGTAATCATTTATGTGTCACCGCCGTGCACGAGCACATATATACCGCGATCGAGATTGTATATATTATGCACAATACGATGTTTGTTGTAATCGTTCATACGTTCCGGGTCGCATGCTTGATCGAAATGTTTGAAAAAGTTTAAGTAAAGTTTGAGTATCAAACTCACACAACTGACATAATATCGTAGTTGTACACTTGCACCGTTGATCGTATAACATCGTTCATTCTATAACCAATGTTTGTACCTGTTGTGTACACGACACATGTATATGCTCGTTACTTTTATGTCTTTTGATTATTCTCGATTCTTAAACGTTTCTTTGTTCATTTCGCACGTAATGCCTTAAGGGATGAGAGGGCATCCAAGCTATGGCCGGTCTTAAGGAATAAAGGAAAAAGTAAGTTCACGAATATAAAACGATTTTTTCAATGCACTGCAGAAAGGTACTCGATTTGCTTAACTCGTGCGGTAGTGACGTAAAGATCGCAGCGCCAGTCCTGCTGGACTTTTTTTCAAGACAGCTCAGAGCTTCTTATCTGTTAGTCCGAGCAGTGCATTTTTTCAGTTTCTTTTTCGTCGTTCCGTAATCGGTAATACGTACACGGATTCATAACGTTCCGCAAAAACATGTACAGGTATCACGTCTGGTGGTTAAATATAATTTTATATTTACGTTTTTAAAAAATGAATCCGAAAGCTGAAACCTGTATTAGTATATATAGCCCTTACCTGGGCACAGCACTGATACACTCAACTAGGATATATGATGAACCGGAGACCGTAACTTAATGTTATACCGCAAAATGCAACGTTTTTTAAAAAAAATAATGCTTCTTATCCTCTTATAGCGCTTACGGTTGGTAAAGAAGTTTTTATAACATAATAATCGTTCACCTTTTGGCGTTCACGGTTTGTAGATCTGATACTCTGTGAAAATAATTTTTATGTAGGTAGCTGCATGGATAATTTATATTTATATATATATATTTAATGTACAGTAGTAGGCGCGCATACAGTTATACTTATACGCGACATGACCTTATGTATTTGTAAATGTTTCGTTTATTGATATAATTATAATAATTTGTGAGTAATACCAAAATGATTCTTATACTGTAATTGTTGAAATAAATACAATTGTATAGAAAGTTTCAACAAAATGGCCAAAGAGAAACCTCCCCAATGCACAACCCGTGGTGTTCACTTAACAGTATACTAACGGAGTGCTACCAATATATCAACGACCCCATTTATGTCAACCAGTGGCGTAGGAAGACTCGTTAGCGCCCCTGGCAAACCCAGGAAAATGCGCCTTTTTAGCGATTAAAAAATTTACGAAAATACGGAACGATATTTTTTATGTATATAATTAGGTAATACAAAATTATTTAATTATCAGTTTTTATTACAATGTAAATTTCAAACTTTAAACATTTTCTTTTCTTGCTTTAAGGCTAGAGAATTAATCGATAAAAATAAGTACCAATTTTAAAGCGCAAATTTGCGGCCCTGGCGTAGGCACAGTTCGCCATACCTTGCTACGCCACTGATGTCAACATAGGTACCACTCAACACGGACGTAGTAGCACCGGCACTGAACACGGAAAACGTAAAAAGTATGATCAACTTCGTCAGAAAAACTGACCTGTATAACAACGGCTGTAGTTGCTTATCATTATTGTACGTATTATACAGTGAGTTCAATTCGTTTTAATACTACATTTGATGGTGAAAATAGACCCTGTATCGTATCTAAACTAGTATTGAAATAACCAATAGCATGTTGACGTTTTTAAATGGTCGATAAACCCCCCACCCCCACCCCAAACGATATGATCGAATACGTACGAAAACGACAAAATGGTACGAATACAATTATTATTGTAACGTAAGCAATTAAAACGTAAAAAGATTTACGAGAAAATAAGAAACGCTCGAGCAGGCCGCGGAGCGAACAGACAAACGGGTCGGCACGTATACCGTGTACATAGCGTTCAGGTTTTAATCACTCGATGATGACGTCGAATCGAAACGCGTATTGTAAACGGTGCGAGATGTGTATAGAGCGCCCCGCCGCCGTCGTCGGTTTCACGTGAAAACGACGTAGACGTGTACGAAAACGAACCTCTAACGTCTGCGGACGGCCGAGAGACGACCGCGATGGCGCCATGGCTTTTTAAATAATTACGAGCGACGAGGATATAAAAAAAAAAAAAAATTGTTTATTTTCCAAGGTCAAGACGGTTAGGCTAGGTACACACTTTATCTGGAAAAACTAATTTACTATTCACGTGTATACAGTGCCGCGTATAATATAATATAATACGTGTCGCCTAGCAGCAGGTTCAACTCGACCGGACCGTACCCCATAACGCGTATACAAGACATAACAAACCCCCTCCTCGCTCACACGTCGTGTACAATACTTGTCATCATCGACATTGAAATATCGACGGGAATTCGAGGGCACACAGCTCGATTTCAACGACGCCACAACGGTAAAGTCCTACAAATACTCATGTACATCATGTACACGCATGCACTTGTGTGTACGCATAAAATATTGTTGTAGTACAATATTATGATGACGCGAGTGGTCTCCGCGCACTTCTCGTTACTTATGAGTGGAGAGCGGATTTTCATGTTCTTAAAAGCTCAAGATATGATGCTAATATGCTTCAAAAAAACATTAAAACATTCTCTAAACACTCATTAAACTTGTAAATGTGCAAATAATACGGTAATGGTTCGGTAAAACCAATAAATAACTGCTAAGCGCCATTCCTTTGGTAACAGGTAAGTTATTTAACTATAAAAAATGAAAATCAGTTGATACATATAATAAAGTACATATAAAAAAAAACCAAAACAGTTGAATAATTATCATCGATAACTTTACATCATTCCTTTGGTAACTGGTAAATATTGAATTGTAAAAAAAAAGATTTGTTTACAAACAAGTAGATAATTGAATGATTTTAAGTTTTTTTCGTTCTTAAATCAAATTATTTTTTTTTTCCTAGAAAAATTAACAAAATATACTTACCATTTTTTTTATGAACATAAAATATATTCTAAAATATGAAAAATAGGCTAAATATTCCCTAATGTCCAAAATATGCTGTAATATGCAAAATAAATCTTTTCCTAAATAAATCGTCCACATTTTTCACCCTCGTAAAGTTGCATAGAGCCAATAAAAATATGTAAAAACCTAAAGATCCGTTCTATACTTATAAGTTATAAGTATGGTGACCAGACGTACTTATTTTATAAGGACAGTAGTGATTTTTAAATACTTGTCCTACTGTCCTACGTAAATTGATAAAGTACACTAAAATGTACTTCTTTGTAATGATGTAATAACTGTAAATGAAATAATGTTAAAGTTACCTAAATTCGTCAAAATGGTCGAAAAAAAAGTAAAATTAATATAATGTTGTAAAAGATAAAGAACGAATGATAAGAGTTGCATTTTTTGTTGTCTTTACCGCCACAGTGGAGGCACTGTCATATCACCTTTTCAGTATTTTTACTTGTTATCTCATGTAATTGTAATAGTTTTAATAATGAATAGTAATTATTATAATCAATTGTTTTCGCGTTCTTATAGTTTTATATTTGTTTAAAGTTTTGTAACTTGTTTCAACTGTGTAACTTATTTTAAAATGAGTCTGCCTTGCAGGAAGTGTCATTTCAATAGTGATTTACAAAAATAATTATATACATATTATATATACGAGTATACATATATAATACATACATACATATACAATACAATATACATATTATACCGATGTACATCTTTTTTTTTTAATATCTGGTCACCATAGTTATAAGTTACATATTGCATACGTATAGCGCGCAGTAGCGTATCTAAATTTTTTTTTTTTGGGAAGCGCTGATCAGCTACACATCACAATAATCACATTAAAAAAGTCCAATAGTTAAATTTTTAATTAAGAAAAAGACTTTACTTTAAATTTCAAAGCCATAAACCATACATTTAAGCCAGATGTGGTATTTTGTTTTAAATTATTTACGATTTCTGGGAAATTTCGGAGAGGGGGGTCCGAAGCCCCCTCAGCCATCCCGCTGTATACGCCACTGATAGCGCGTACATCTTCTTATCCTATTTTGACCTGTGCGGGGCTGTGTCTATACACCGATAAACATGATTCACGCCTGGCATTTTAAGTGCATCGAATGGAAACCATCATATTATTATCATGTACGAGTTTGGATTGATTTTTAATGGCTATTATGTGCATATTATGCGGCGGAGCGTAATCGCGTTCATTGTACGTAACAACGTTTGCGATATAACACAAATTAATTTCATCAACCACGAATTGTTTGCTAGTGTCAATCTTCACCATCGTCGTGATATGTAGGTTGATTGTATCGATTATGTTAATTATATTTACATGAGCTCGAATTTTTGTTTCATACAAGGGTATACAGTCGGAATCTTATTCAACAGAACTAACAAAAGGCATTTTTTTTACGGAACAATGACATTTACGTTTAAAAACGTTTCTATGTAACAAGTTTTTTTCAAAGAACCTTCAAGTTCGTTAAACATAGGTTCGACCGTGCGCAGGCGCGTCCCTGAGTGATGTTTCGTACTTTTTTAAACAAAATACTGTAAGTCAGGGTCTCTTCGCACCAAAAAAAAAAATACGTCGTATTTATGGTTACCGCGAGTTACGAATTGATAAAAAACTTGATTTTGTTTTCTAAGTGTCGTATACAACTTTATATCGTTGATTTCCCTCTAAACTTTTTTCACCCCCCCCCCCCGTTAGCGATATTTACCTGACGACGCCACTCACTGTACGTCGATGGAATTCAAGGATTTCCGTTTCGACGATGCAGTTGACGACATTTGGCCGCGCTCGTTTTTCAAAAACCACCGTCGATCACATCGAGTCGCACGATTCGCAAGGCGTTTGCGCGATGTTTTTGAAACACGACGTTGGTCAAGACCGTTTCTATTGCGGGCGCACACGATCTAGCGCCTAAAAAAAGCGTAGGCCTATCGCCTGGCATCGACTAGTATGGAAAAATCACTCGGCGTTGGCGCACATACTATACACGCGACCAACGCGGCCCGCAAGGTCGCATGACTTTAATCGCGACTATTAACCGCGTTTCATAGAGATTTCCGAGAAAACAATGCGTACCGATCGCAATATCGTACCACACTCGTGCCTGCCTACCGACCACACGTTCCTATATTATTTGAGTACAACGTTCAAAGTTATTACACGATGATAAAACTGAACCACCGATGTATTATGCCCTTCGTGCAACACAGATCTCACGGCAAAACGTATTATTGCAATCGTCCAGTGTCCTTTTTCCTCGGACCCCCGAAAAGCTTGTCGAATCCCGGAAAATTTTTATGAAGCGTTAGGACCCTAATCTGGCACCAAAAATGTAATAGCTTTCGGTAAACACATTGAAATGTATAGCTCAATATAATATTATAATCAAAATGAATTGTAAACGTCATTCTATGTATACGACGTGATGTATTAAAATGTAAGCTAATAACCTTGTGGTTCATGATGCTGAATAAAGAATATATAAAAAAAAAACATTTTTATTATTATCATGCTTTCTGTACGGTTGTGTACCAGAACAAAATTTGCGTGTATCTATTATGGCCTCGCGTTTTTTCTCGTTCTGTTCACATTATTCACAGTCACCCCGTCGTCGAATGTACACTTTTGCCGGGGCGGAGTCAGATGAGGATCACGTCTCCTGGTGAAAGAGGAAACCGATTAGAATACGTTTTGGACGTACCAGCTGTGGTGCGGTGTAAAATACTGTTATAACATTTACCAAGATAATACATTTTAATCCGCGGCACGAACCGGACAACGAGTAATCTCAAATGTCGCACGTGCGAGTGCTTAGTCCGCAGCAGCGGTTGACAAAGATAACCAATAAAAGTGGATAAAAAAAAATTGATTGTGTGTAGGTGTGCCTGCGCGAGAAAATTATGTTATAATCTGTCGATTTCTATGTGCACGCGTAGTAGGCTCGCGAGAAAAAACGCGAATAAACCTCTTCACGAAACGCGTATTCATCCTGTCGCGTGCCGTTTTCCGACCGTGAAAAACATAGCGTTTCCGAAAACGTTCAAGTCTCGTACATCAATTGTTTGCCTGTTAGACGCATATGCGCATTATTCCGCGTGATCGTAGAAGAAGCGTATGTATCAGGGGTCGGCCAGCGATTAGAGAGTCGTGAGCCGCACAATATAAAGAAAAATATGTAAGAGCCCAGAGTTAATTTAAACGGTTTAAAGGCTTAAAAAAGACTTTATAAATTAAGAATTAAAAAATACTTTAACATTTATGAAATTACTACTTATCATATTATATCAAAAACACTATATTTTTTTAAAAAGCTCGCTACTAAAAATGTTTTACGTCTTACACTGTGAGACGCGGGCCACATGAGTCAGTCGCGAGCCTCAATTTGGCCGCCCCCGGTATATATCATTATCGATACGCGAGCGTCGGGGCGTAACGTTTAAACGGGTTTTTAAAATTTTTAAATATCAATAACAATGCTAAATACCGAAAACCACCATATCACCGTAATCAACACACGCATTCGTCGGTTTTAACCTAGATTCAACCGCGGTGGTGTCTTGTTTCGTGCTCAGCAACATTTTAACTTTGCCGACTCGGCTGTCGGCTATAGCTAATGTTCATTACAAACGTGTGCACGCGGATTACTTACCGCACGCAGAGCGCAGTACACATGTATTATTATGTGCGATCAACTTCGGGCAACTTCCAACGTTCGTGATAAACGGTCGTATGGTAATCATATTATACTATAGCGTTTTTACCATCGGTGCATACGGCCACCGCAGTTAGATTAAAACATCAAATTGACATTTTTTACGTGTTCGATTACGATAGCGTTGCGGTCCCGTTGAAATACGCTCGTGCACAGGTTAGTAGTACACGTTTGTTCGCGGATTTATTCGAAATACCAACCGGGGTATTTGAAGGGGGAAAAAAACTACTCGAAATACTCCGCGAGACCGTTCGCTGCGGCTGTTGCACGCCTATATTGTATGTACTGTTGTACCGCGTTTTCTTACACGTCATGTCGTGTACAGGTACTGAAATAATGAGATACAGAACTGTATACACCTCACTCGTTGCCGATCACCGAGCTAAAATATGATAACTCGTATACCTACACGTTCTGCGCGGAGTTGTCAAATATCGATTGTCTCTCGGACGACATGATATAATATATAATATACAAATATAAATATATTGTACTTCCAGTGGCGTAGGAAGACTCGTTAGCGCCCCTGGTACACCTAGAAAAATGCGCCTTTTTAGCGATTAAAAAATTGACGAAAATAGGGAACGATGTTTTTTAACATTTATTTTTTATGTATATAATTACGTAATACAACATTATATAATTATCAGTTATTATTACATTGTAAATTTTAAAATTTTAAAATTTTCTTTTCTTGCTTTAAGGCTAGAGAATTCATCAATAAAAATAAGTACCAATTTTAAAGCACAAATTTGCGCCCCTGGCATAGGCACAGTTCGCCATATCCTTGCTACGCCACTTTGTACTTCGTTTCGAAATCAAATTTATTTTATTGAATTCGTGATGTTCCGACGATGAGTGTGTTCAGTGTTGCTGTGTACGATGTGCGCTCTATATCTCAAAGTCTCGCACGCACGATAACAAACGTTAGATTTGTTACAAATATTATGATAACACGTAGCGGATAATAGTGATTAGGGCTCAGACGTTAGACGATCGAAATGTTCGTTAAAACATTCGAATAAACGGTCAACATTTTATGTGTTACGTATTCGAGTACAAATGTCCAACGAAATAATATACGTTTGAAATATCATTTATCAAATAACCACGCACCGGAATCGATTACGGATTGCATTTATTTTCTTTTTACCACCCGACCGAGTACACTGCAAAAGACAACGGCGTGATTTCAAAAATGTTGCGGCAACGACTTGCGTGAGTCGAATGAAAGTGTGGAAAAAAGGAAAAGGATATCGGTTGTTTATACTCGTATACACATCTAATAAATAATGGAAAACGATATCGATACAAATCTATAAGTGCGTGTACCGATTGTATTCGGTAAATATATACAAGAATAAATAATATACGTTCGTGTGTACACATAAATATTGACGGTACGATAATATGCTTAAACATGTTTTATACTTACGTAATTGAAAATACTAAAAACACTGAAAGTAGCCTGTTTGTTTGGATAAGACTATATTACACGTGGCGTACGCAGTTGAACGTTATCTTAGCCGTCTTCCTAGTTCCTTTAGCATTCTCATAAAACACAATATGGTGTACTATAATACGAGTACGATTATAAATGTATACGCACGAGCAGCCGTGTACAGTTGTTATTACGTTCGAAATTGTGGAAAATGCGATTTTAGGCGCAAGGATAATGGTATACAGTTTGCAGGCTCGGTGAATCGATAGTTTATGTCACACACATACTTGGCGATAACCACGATTGCACGAAAAAAAAAAAAACACGCCAAGTCGTAAACATCCGAACTCGAGTGTGTAGCAATGGTGATAATGATAACGATAGGTAAGTTTAGGAGAAAATAAGATATTGTTCCGACCGTAAATATTTGAACGGCGTTTGAAAATCACGCATTGACGAGAGGAAGCGAGTGAGGGAGAGACAGGGAGTGAGAGAGAGAGAGAGTCGGAGTAAACGTTATCTGCTGTTATTGCTAGATAAGCGAATAGAGGTATTATATGGTTTCCGTTCCGTTCGCTTTGTTCGAGTACGTGCTCAACATGTTAAATAATTAGTATATATAGGTCCTGCCGACAATAATAAACAGTATAATATTATATCGTATAGTTGTTTTTTTTTTTTTTTCCATTCGGAGTAATAATAATTACAGAGGGCCGCCACTAAAATTCTGTTATAGTATACGTACACGTCATGTATAGTACCTATATGTGTTTTGAGCGTAGGCGTAAAGTTTCTAAAACGAAAGTTTGCCTCTATATACTTAATACACCGTGCAGTTATGCGGACCTCGTAAACCTGAAACCATGAACGGTGTAACGCGTACACACCAGTGTGCGCAGACCGAACGGACGAATTAGATAAATCGTTAATCATTTTACTATAGAACTATTTGATTAAGAGAAAAAAATATACATTTACACGATATAATGGCGAATTGTTTTGTTTTGTCATTCTATTCCATAACGTAGATACACCTAATTGTTCGAATATTTGAAAATAAGATAAACCGTTATGTTTCGTCGCGACTAACGGGCATTTAAAATCATAATACTTGTAGCGTGCAGCAGCCGCGTTATTGCAATCGAATACTGAATATTGAATAGGTGGCCCATTCATTCGTGGGCACGCGCCCACTCGTTTAGTTTCATCCGTGTTAAGCATGTGTACAGGAACAAACTTACCGACGACGAGTTCAACAAATCAGCTATTTTAAGTTAAGAGTTGCGTTAAAAAAAAAAAAAGAGTTAAAAAGGTATTTGTTTACAAAACGCTCAACTATAGGTACCTACTGATTTAATTTGATAACAAATTGAATACGATTACAATGTTTTTTTTTTTATTAAAACTTTGTACAACAATAACGTATTTCAACAACAAACAATTAGGTACCTACATAAATCGTAAACGTAAACGTATAAGAGTTAGGTGGTAGAAAACTTGTTTTGAAATTATACACGTGCATGAATCATTTTTCATTTTTTCGTTCGAATGCGAGCGCGTTATAGCGTCGCATATTTTCGCTGTAGACTAGTATAAAATCGATATAAAATCGATCGATAATACAATGCGCACTGTTCGACCAAACGCGCGAATCCAACATAACGGGACCGGAATTCGGACCTTATTTCCAGGAACGGCCAAACCGCGTGTTTCGGACACAAATGATATTATTAATGTTTTATGTATATAATGCGGATGCTGTAGAAATCCGGAGTCCTGTTTCCGGGTGGTCGCGACAACACTACTGCAGGACGAAACGTGTCGGAACGTGTCGGAAACACCATGAGCCTGTCGGCGTAAGGTATTTTTCTTCCGATCGGCGAACCGCACGTCAATAATACCAAACAATACAGACGCAGGATCGTTTTACGGAAAAATCCTTGACCGTCTCAATCGATTCGATTACTTTTCCCATTCCGGACGGATACATTTTTCGTTTTCCAATGTACACATGCGTTTTCGCGCGGACAATCTTTTTCAGCTTTTAAATAATTGCAACGCGATGTGGGTAACATTCTATAATATTCGTGTTTCTGTACACAGTATACACGCCATTATTTTCACTGCGTGCAACGAGCATTTGACGTGGATGTAATACTGCAGCGGCGGTGATATTAAAATATAGTGGATAGCGAATAAGATAATAATAGTACGTCGCGTCGGTCAGTGCGAGTGCTCGAGGGTTTTTTTTTTTGGTTTTTTCTCGATCGGGTGCCGAAAAAATGCGTTTCTCGCAGTCTTTGCAGAAACGCTTAAAAATCGTCCGACCGGGAAATATTGGAAAATCGTAAACTGCACATTTTAATCATTACCGCAGTACGTGTAAGCACACCGGTACCCGCGCACGTTCTATCCGTGTTCAATGTTATAATATGCACGTTGACGCTGTGAAATCGCGACGGCAATAATACCGTGCACATAATAGCCGTACACAGGTGCTCGGGCGCATGCGCACCGCAATATAAATTAACGATAATAGAAAAAAAAATAACTAATTCGCTATCGGAATAAAACGCGAGATATTGCACAGCATTGCGGCGTTCTCGACGTTTATTACTTTTGAGATAAGCACCCGCGAGCGACAAGTTGAGCGTGTTACTGTGATAACACACGAGCGTGTATTACGTTCGTAACGACAGATATTATACCAATGTTGCTTTTTTCCCCTTTCATACGAACATGTGCGACGCATTACGATATCACGCCGTCGACGGAGCCAAGGGCGGGGCAATAGGGCCAATTGACCCCCCCCCCCGTTCACAAAAAAAAGTATTAAATATTCTGTTTGAAATTAACTGTGTCACACATTTTGTTCGCGCAAATTCCATGTTTTCTTTAAAATTTATACAAATATACAACTACATACCGAAACTCTGCATTTAATATGGCTTAGTAGGTATTGATTTCAATTTTAATCATGATTCACACTCAAAATTAAAAGCTTTTGCGTTCTAAAACGATAAGACCAGTGTTGAGAGTATGACAGATTTCTGTGCACAACTAATTTTACGTCGACTAATAATAAGACAATTCCTATTCGTTTATTTTATTCATTTATAATACAACACGTTGCCCCCTCCGTTTAGGACCTCTGTATCCGCCCTTGGACGGAGCAGTTACCTGTATGATCGTACGCAACTATGTATTATTATCCATTATCCATCATCATCATCATCGTGTTCTGATCGCCGATGCGGATAAACGATATTCAAAACAATTATCATTCAAGTGTCGCGTACCCGGCGTTATTGTTTTTGAAAAAATATAAATGCGTACGCGTTTATTAACTCGGTCGCCGCCGCCGCCGCCGCCGGTTCGAATTGGCTTCGTTAAAAAACCGTGGACACGAAATGCGGGTCCCGAGCGCGCGCATTATAGTCGTATACACATATACATAATACGGATGATAAAACTCGCGTGTGCGTGTACATATAGTTCAATTAAAAACGTTAAACTTTGTTTATCCCCTTATGGCGTGCAATTAAGTCTTAAATTATTTTCTAATTTCGTCCTCTGCGGTACATCGCAAACATTGTACATAATATTATACATGCACTTCAACGGTGCACGTCAAAACTTCTGCAGGCCGGCCGCGTAGCACGGAAACACTGAAAAAATAATAAAAATTAAAAACAATTAGACCGACATTTCTAACCGTAAGCCATTATAGCTGGTGTACTTAACACGAGTCGTCCGCGACAGCGCTCACGTTTGATCGCGGGTTCCGATGAGTTTTTCTGCTATTTTTCACACAGCGTTGCGATTTGCCGTCACCCATGACCATAAAAGCGGACGTAAAGGACTACGTTTGATGACATGTCTAAAAATCTGACGAGCTGACGTTTAAATGTGTACACTTAAAACGTATGGCTACAGCCTCTGTTACATTCCAATGTAACGGACAGTTAGAAATATTAAACAAAAATGTGACGTTGAAAAATTATACGAAGTTCTGACGTGTTAGAAGACACTTCAAGTGTTATCACTTGCCACCAACCGCAGCAGTAGAGTTATGAGTTGTGACACCAATTCTTTTATGACCAAGATTTCTTATCTTGCTTGTCGTTCACTGTCGATAAGAAGAAGGAAAATAATTAGCTTGCTAATAGTTGATAATTAAAAAAATAAATGTTTACACATATTATTATCATATTATAGTTAGCGAGTATTGTATGTTGGCCTCTGAAAGGGTCGATTGAACGTTAACTATACCGCAGGCCTCTGTTACGTTGGATATGTGCCCGGTAGTGTATATACATATACGAGTACATATAAATATAGTTTTCCATGGTCCAGGGCGTAAGTATGCCTGGATAGGTCTTACCACCGCAGAGACGAAAAACGCACGACAGCGATCGTAATGAGTCCGATGAATATATTTTTATATACGCTACCACTGATTATATATAAACGCCAATTGATACGTGAGAATTGTCTTTAATTTAATAGGTTATGAATATATATTTTAATACGTGACGATATCGAATTTAAACACATGTTTAAAAAAATCGCATAGAACCATTGATATCGGTAATCCGTCGATTGTACAAAGAAATAAACTAAACGTTTCGGTGACTACGCGCGAGTAATCAACGCATGGCTGTCTTTAACCCTGTTACACGAAAAGGATACATAGGTGCATACTTATCCTGGATTATCTTCTACGCGAACAATTGGTCGACGTTTTGATGTAAGATAAACTATACTTCTGATGTGTAATAATTACAGCTAGTTCAAAAAACTTT
The DNA here is from genome assembly GCA_949715065.1 of Periphyllus acericola. Classification (NCBI taxonomy): domain Eukaryota; kingdom Metazoa; phylum Arthropoda; class Insecta; order Hemiptera; family Aphididae; genus Periphyllus; species Periphyllus acericola. The sequence goes on along the minus strand of OX454272.1, from coordinate 1,909,958 downwards.
ATCTTTACAAGTCGCAGATCTTCAGTAAAATATAAATTGGAAAATAATTTTTACATTTTACAGTTTCTATGAAACATGTTGCTATTTTAATGTTTTATTCCGGACACGTCAAGATTATTATATTTGTCGTGGACTCTAGATTCGGCGGTAAATTTAGGCGCGGTTCGTCTAAATATTCGACAAGCTTATCGTCGATTTGTTTGTCACTCGCGGAGTGGCCTACATTAATATTATGCGTTTAGTGAAAAATAGTTTTCATGCAAACACGATGCGTATATATTTATATTATATATGTATTATTATATATAGTTGGCAAAAAATCAGACGTTCGCGCGCAAGGTTAACTCGTTTTTTTGCGAAAAATATACAAACAAAAAATAATGAATAGAACCTAACTAGTCGTGAATATATACGACGTAGACGTAATATATTACAGAAATATGATTGAATGTATATTATTCTACGTCGCGTTAAGGATCATTATTCATTTTTTTTTTTTCAGCAACAAATATACGAACGCTTCGATGTAGCACAGCGTAAAAGTACACTACTACACGAAATACTTTAGTTTTTCGACGATCGACGGATCAATAATATCAAACAGAATAATGTTTGCGGGTTTTTTGCACAATTTCCGAATCTCCGATTTTTCGAGTTCGTGTGGACGTTTCAAAGTTAAAACAGCTGATCGGATGCTTAACACGCGTTTAACGTATAGAGGCGGTCACCGGATATCCGTGCGCGACCTCTCGGGGTGTCATTTCATTCTTCCACAAACAAATGTTCACCGCGAACAGCGTCGTTTCTTAATGATTATTATTTATTACACACGGTATTATAACGTATTACGCCGCAGTGCGCTGTGTACCACGAGATACGTAATAATACTTATGATTACGGCGCGTTCGGATGGATACGATTGGCGATAATTAATCGGCGCGGAGGGGAAAAAGGAAAAAAAATCGTAAACGTTCACCAAAACAGACGGATTCTTCCTCCGACGTATTAACATAATACATGCATTACACGTGTACCCGAAAATTAACCTTTGACCCCCGCCACAACGGTATTGATAGTACAAAACGTGATAGAACAATCTCGTAGTGTACATCATAATTCATATTATATACATCGTGGCGCGTGGTGTACACTTATGTACACTTACATTGTAATATTATGTGTTCAGCGGACGATTCGAACAAAACGTTGAAATCGATTTTTCACATTATCATATGGCTACCGTACAATATTCGGCTTGATTTAATTAAACGAAACGGCCGTACCTTTATTGTACGGATAACATCCTTTATTGTATATGTATAATTATGTGATTCGTAAGCAGCCCGTATGATTATGTTATTGGTTTATTACCATAATAAATATTATTTATCGAATGGTTTCGAAACTATTATATACGTACGTGCGTCGGTTTGTTGCATAAATATCAAAACATGTATTGGATATTTTGCGGAAATCGATGATTTATAACGTGCAAATAGAAAAAAAAGTTATTTAAGTATGAGTTATTGGCGATCGAGTGATTCCGAACGTATAATAGTGTATATGAATAATGAGACGCACCTTGATTTTTAATGGGATTCAGGTTGAGAGATCAGAGAGAGAGAGAGAGAGAGAGAAAAAGCAACCGTTTGAACTCAAACCGCGCACGGCTTTTTCAGGAATCATATTATTCTTACACGCATTCGATTTCTTCAAACATTTTATTACAATAGCGAACACAGTCAGTTCGCATTTCACGTATGTTTCAGTATCAAATTCACCTTGGCACACTATAATACGTGTTATTGTGTTCTCTAACGTACGTGTACGTACAACGGTGATGGCGGCTACAGACTCAACCAGCTGCTGGCGCTAAATAAAAAATGTACTCGGATTCCGTTTTCGGAAGTGACAAAACTTATCGGTTCGCCAGATCCTATAACTATTTTCGGTTCGGCTCGTCGTATCACATGGTATTACCCTTCGGACGGTCTTGTGTTATTCGTACGGAGCACTCTTCTCGTGAATCGGACAGTAAAAGCGTATAAAATACAATTTAAACCCGCATAGTTTATGTATTCCAATATGTTATAAAGTTGAACATTTTTTTTTCCGGCGCCATATTATACGCATTTTAGAAAATCTTCGGTTACGGATCGCGGTACCTATGTATTATATGCATATTTACACGCGTCCGCGGAAGATGTACATCAATTCGGACGTGCTGACGTACACGGTTGGTCGATGACTCGCGGGAAAACTTTTATCGCGGTTCAGCTCGAGCAAATTAGTTACACCGCCGCCGACATGTGCACGCGTGTTCACGAGAGCGGGTTCCGGGAACGCCCATATTAGGTACCCATACACGAGAGGATTTTATGACGGATTTGGTCTCTGGCGGATTAAATCCCCTAAAATGTCCTATCGTGTGTGGTGTTCTAGGATCAAGTCCGTCTAGTATAAAAATCCGGCAGATTTAAACCGACGGATCAAGTCTCTCGCTTCTCCACACACTAAGAGCCCGGATCCGGCGGACCTTGATAAGAATTTTTCTTTTATTATTATCATACAATAGCTGTAATCGGTCGTATAAATCCGCAGATCTTTCAGAACGTCTTGAAAGACCAGAGGACTAGGTCCTCAGTACAAAAATCAACGGATTTCCTCCACTTACTAGCGGACTTAGCCCACTGGTGGATTCGCTCCGCGAAAAGTAGCGGACTTTTATTTTCACGTTAGTGGACACACCTTAGGATCAGGGATGTAGTGAAGGGTATGCGCAGGTATGCGCCGCATACCCACTTTCCAAATTTTAAAAAGAGAGCATACTCAAGAAAAAAACTAGAGACCGCAAGTATGCTCTGAAAAACGTGCGTATACCCAGAATTAGCCACTTGGTCACTTCACAAAAATTGTCTTATGTCAGTAGGCAGTAATCATTTTATTCTATAACATAATATTATTATGTCCAACTGTCGAGAAATGCTGGTTACGGAATGCCAATTGCTCGTAGATAATATGATATAATATTTTAAATGGATTTTTGTATACAACCGTCTATTTTTAGATTAGCCGCTATCGGCGCTATCGATAACATGATAAAATTAAAATATATTATTATTATTAATTTATATAATAGAACGGTGATGGAGGGGGGTAGGGGTTGATGACAAAAGCCCCCCTAAAGCTGCCTCATATTAAGCATACTCACAAATAATTTTAGGACTACATCCCTGCTTAGGATCTAGTCCGACGGACCAAATCCATCGAGGACCTAAGGATTTAGTCCGTTAGACCAAATCCGTCATAAAATCCTCTCGTGTTTGGGTACCTGATTGTATAGCTTCGCCAGGCTGAAAATGAGCTCGCCCAATATTGAACGGAATCGACGATTTCGGTCGGACACGTGCGGGTCTTTCGATCATTTTACGAAGTCGTAGGTCCGCCATTTCGCGGTAAATCTATAGTTTTCGACGACGTGACAGCTAAACCGGAATGCGGCACCGCCTAGTTGTACAAACAGTGTTTTGCGCTGCATTCTGTCCATCGTTGTTTCTGCAGCCCATACGTGTACAGCACAGTACGGTATTTTGAGTATTTCAACGACGACCAGCCTCGGGGTACACTGTAAGAATCGAATAAACGTCAATGGAAAATCAAAATTCAACATTTAGTAATACATACGCGCTGTTTTTTTTTTCTTTGTCCAAACATTGCCGGTCGCGCGTACGATTAATTGCACGTCTCAAATTGTGAAAGCGCGGACGCTACGCTAGACCGCGAATATTGTGCGCGATTTTGGTGGAAAAAATTGCATTCTCTCGCTATACCGACGCATTTTAACAGGAAATACCGACGACGTGGATGAAAGCGAGTGGTGCGGCACACATTTATATTATACATGCATCCACGTGCAGTCGGGTTATGATAATCAAACGACTGCATTTCGCATTCCAGTCAGTTCTCCGTAAACCGTCTCTCGGCGAACTGCATATGTAATATTAATATCGTGTATCGGTTACATGCACTCGGTGTACTCTATTCCCGTCGCGGTTTTTGGTCATCACGCGCACTCGCGACCATTCCTACCACCTCTCTCGTAATGATTTCGCCATAACACGTAGGTATTTACGAACTTTTCGATGCAAAAATAGACGCGGCCGTCTTTGCAGTCCTCCGCTTTCCATTCTCGCGCCGCCGCACGAGATGTTCATCTTCGCCCCGTCGCGCGCCTGCAGTTGCGCGATTTCGAGGACGATTTTGGAAACCCTAACGACGGCCGTGTACGCAGGACAACGCTCGAAAACCCGATCCCCGAAAAACATAGGATTCCGGTTGTGCAAAACGTTGCGCCCCGACACGCAGATGCTCGTGGAACTGCACGTCTAAGCGAGCGCGAGGGTTGTTCCGTGGTACGGGGGAGGAATTCAACCGCCCACACTCCCCGGAACGTACACACCGTGAACGTTTCGATCGGTATTTTTGTTTTTTTTTTCGACCTTGCCAACACTGTACGCGCAGTACGAAAGTACACGATATATACGTTATTAATACGATACAACGTTTTCCCGATGAGATATTATTTTCGTGACTGCACGGGCTCTAATCTGGCGCGTTCATCGCGGCCGACGGTCCGCGGAGGACGAGTCGCACTTTTACGTATTAAAACATACAGACATATAGGTCCCCACGACGTAACCTTGTCGCCCGTACCGCACCGGATCTGCATAATAATGATCCGACGACACGGCGCATATTAACGCAGCAAGCCGAGAAACAATATACGTATAAGGTGTATAGACTACAGCGGTCGAACCTTCTATTTAACTCGAATATTCTTCGAATATAATTCGTTAAGCAGAAATTACAAATGCAATTTAATTCGCGGAAAAAAACTGATATTTACTAAAACAAACGTATGCGAATAATATAAATAATATATAACAGTTGTATAATAAATGTATTTTTCTTATAGTAACGTAATGCAATAATACCATTGATTATATATACATGTATATTTAATCAATGATAATACTAAACTATAATATGATAAAAATATTATGTCAGTATAGGTAGGTTATGGTTGGTATACCTATACACCAGCGGTTCCCAAACTGTGCTCCGCAATAGTTTCCCAAGGGCTCCGTTCGTTATACCACAAAAATTTAATAATTATATAGATTTCAATAATAAACAATATTTTCTCCAGTTCTTTTAAAACTATTGTTTCCTTTATTCATAAATAAAATTTTATTTTGACTCCCTTATGTATACAGTTCGTGTTAATTATGCTTCATAGAACACAGGCAAATGAAAATTTACGTTAAATATTTCTTGGGGCACCACGAGAAATTTCTCCTTAAAAAAAGGCTCCGAGGCTGAAAAAGTTTGGGAACCGCTGCTATACACGATTAGTAATCATACGACGTTATTTATTTTTCATTCTTGGTCAAAAATTTGTAACATAAATGTTCGCAAATATTCGAAGAATCAAAAACTTGGTTCCATGTGCTGAAAATCTGAAATCCACGATGAATTCAGAGCGGAATAAGACAGTTTGCGGAAGCTAAATTTTTCCATACGCATTTGAAAGCTCCGAATTTTAATCAATACCATTTTGTCTAATACACCCGATTCGATTTTCAGCGAAAACATACCACGGCGAACCGTGAAAAAAGAAAAACCTTTTGCGCTTAGAGTTTCGCTAAACAGTGGTTCGGCGTGATGGACGGACCGACCGCAAATGTATCGTAAATATATTATGTAAATATATTATTATTTTTTTTCCCGACGAATACCGAACAATAATAATGAACGTTATTATCGTATATGCGCGCAGTTTCGCACGATCGGACGACGACGGAGGCAAAATGAAGAAGACGACGTCGGAAAGTCCTTGACACGGTGAAATCTCGCGGTGGCAGTGGCGGCGGCGGCGGCGGAGGGAAGGCGCGACACGCGCTGCGTCTCCTTTCACCGGGGCAACGATGTTATATTGTGAATCTAATGGAACGCGTTTGACAAACGTGCGCCTCGCACGTACGCAAACACGTCGGTTTTGCTCGCTTTTACGCTTTTAAGTATTTTTCGTAGCCAGTGAACGACACTGCAGTCTCCGTGGGGGGGGGGGTATTTTTCGCGTAGCCTTTTCCGTCCGCTGAAATAGTGTGGACCAGTGGTCACCAAACAGTGGCCCGCAGACGAGGGGGGGGGGGAAAAAAAAGTAAACACCGATCATAGAATACGAATAAATGCGATGAGAAATTTATACTTGCCTTTTTCCCCACTGTAACCTCATTTTCCGTCTGTATTATATGATTATTATAAATCCGTATTTTATTTTATTTCATTTTTCCGTAAATTCATGTTACTCTCGCATTATAACACAACATTTATTTGCTCGGCTATTCTTATGGCCCCCGAAAACTTTCAAAATTCCCAATTTGCCCGTCCAAAAATACTAATCGGTGACCCCTGGTGTACACTGTATAGGGCAGGCAGCGATTGTCAACCCGTGGCGTGCCATAGCTTTAGAAGTTGCCCACGACCTGTTTTCGTGATATGTTGAAATAAAAATTCAATCATTTCCCAACATTTCATTATTTTAATTTGCGTAAAAATACTTTTATATGTGTAGAATGTAGATGTGTCGCAAAAAAATAAACCATATAATGACCAAACAATATAGGTACAGTTTAATGTGAAATTTGCGGTCGAATTTCGATAGTGCGTGGTTTGATTTTTGTTGTACCAATTGTTAAAAATGAGTTCAGATGATCATCATCGCGATCTATTATTGGAGTTAGTTGAGCTCGCGCGAGAAAATATCCGTCCGCATACAGAATTTTCCACAGAGTATCAGTACGAGATAAAATAAAAACTAGTTATTGGCGTACCGCGTTATAGAGTGTAGGTATACGTAGGTAAAAAGTACACCGTATGGGCGTACGGCAAGTATAGGTGCGATAATATGATAGTGAAATATTGAATCCATATCGTCAGTGGCCCACACGAAGGCAATATTCTACTAATGTGATCAGCTGAAGAAAAACATCACTGCAGCTGTAGGGTGAACCGATCTGAACCGAACCGTTTAGGATTGGTTCGCTGTTAAAATTATTAATTCATGATTTGGTTTTTAACATCATATTTTTCGGTACGCACTTGAACATTGACACATTCGTTTTGGTTTTTAATCAATATTAAGAAAACCGCGTAATAACCAATATATACCTTTAAACATATCATAGTATTAGTTCGACAAAATAATTGAAATCCTAGCGATTGAACACTGTGCACGATCACAATATGTGTAAACTATCGAACTGTGTACATTCGTACGACCATAATGTTTATATTGAAAACAAATACGAATCAATGACTTATAGTTGTCTATTTATCTGGATAACGCGAAATTGTTCACCATCCCCCCCCACCCTTTCAGAACCGATTCACTCGACTGTATAATTGCTTTTATACATGTTCGAGCAAAGAAAATTATGAAATTATAGTCCTCGCCCGCTTAACCCTATGGGCTGCGTGTGATGTCGTTGAGTATGAAATATTTCAATATTGCGTGCCGTCGTACGACACAAATGTTGAGAAACACTGGTATGCGATGATGCGATTTGCATATCAATAATAGCTGAACATTTTCGAAATGATTACTTGTCAGATAATGAGATAAAACATTTGACGTATTATTCTGATTAGCATTAACCCACTTCTGCAGTGCGTGTTGTCGAATACATCTACCACTCCAAACACACGATTTTTATAATTCTATTATCATATTTCATATATTTTAAGTAGATACCATTTAAAAATTAGTCACAACTGGGATTTTATTTTAATTAATCATCGAATGCAACCAACAAACTATCAAAACCGTAACAACAGGTTGATTAAACCATATAACTCAGTTAAGTCAAAAAGTCCAAATTCGGAATTGGAAATACCAATTTTTTCTGCCTGAAATCCGGATTTTTTTGATTTCCAGAAATTTTGGATCATTAGTGCATTTATCAACAGTATTGGATCTATATATAGGAGCGGTCGATTGCTGCAGAGGGTAGATATCCGTTCGGCCCCCGGTGGAAGTCACTATACAGGGTGTCCCACTGGGACTTACCAGAGCGATATCTCTCGTGTTAATAGAGATAATCAAATTCTGTTTTTTTATGAGCACCCAGCATAAAAGAGTATCAAAAAGTCATTTTTGCTGTCAAGGATTTGGTGTATTATAAAAGAAGTTAAAAAATGAACTTTTTATTTTATAATTCTGGTGAAATTCGAAGATAGCCATTTTATAGGACTTCTTTTTCTGAAAATATTAACGGTCCAACTTTCAATTTTCATTAACTTCTTGGGTTTTAATAATTTTTCAAATTATAAGGTGCAGGGTGGGTATTTATCTCAACGTAAATGTTTCGTAAATTCGTAATAATATACGGAATCGAATGCATGTATCCTGTGAGCGATTACTTGTTATGCTTTACCAGAATATATTTTATAGGATAGTCACCACTCGGAAAACCGTTCGCTCACACCGCAACATTTCGTGACGACTACCTGAAGTCTTGACCCCGTCATTTTCGCGGTCGGATTCAACGTTAGGATTAAAACGAAAAATCCGCTCCTCGTGCGTATACGTTATTCCAACAACTATGAAACGCATTCGTTCCGCGGCACAGTTTAAATATTTAATTTTATTCGATCTGTATAATATTAAGTATAGCGGTGTACGCGTTTGACGTGTTGCGCAACATCGTGCAACTACGTGTGGTAAACGGGTAACGCAACGCCGAGCTATATTTAAATGTTTTAATAAAACACAAGACTATACGTAAAATGTATTATTATTATTATTGTTATTAGGTATATTGAAGCAGCGATCCTTAACCTTTTATGGTCAACGGACCGCGTTAAAGGTATCAAGTGCGTACAGCCACGGAACCCGGTTAAGAAAATATCTTCGATTTAAGTTCTGATTTAACGTTGAATTCAGCAAATAATATATGATCACCGTCATTACGTTACAAGAATATATAATGGTGCAGATCGTTTTTCGCGCGGTATACTTTTAGATCATTTGAAAACGATTCCGCAGAGCCGTTTCGTAGACCGCCATGGACCAGCCACGGACCGTCAGCTAAGAGACCCCGATGCAGGGCCGTCCATATGGGGGGGGGGTTAGCAGGGCCCAGGCCCTGGGCCTCGTGCTTTTTGCTTAAATTTGGGGCCTCGCGTTTGAAAAAAGTAGTAAAGTTGGTTTTATTTTCTGATGTGTTGAGTTCTGATAGTGTCTGAGGTACCTACCAAATTGTTTGTGTGATAAGAATTATTAATGTCATTATAATATGTTATAATATGTCATTATATTATAATATGTTTATAGATAGATGATTTAATATCTAAAAGGTGTTTAAGGTATTTTCGCCAAAAGCAAAAAAGTCGCAAAGACCAAGAAGAAAGTGGCGCCGCAAATGGTTGCTAAAGAAAAGGGAATTTTCTCATATAAACTTTGATATAGCTCAATAAATTCTCTCAAGAAGTCTCGAGGTGTTTGCTTGTCACGCGAGGTGTTTGTTCTGCCATGATCATTTGAGTAAAAATAAAAACAATTGTCAACGAAAAAACGAACTATCCTCCGTGAACGGCCAATGCGAACTAAATCAAATTGTAGCGATAAATGGTTGTTACATGTTTACATGTTCCAACTAGTCGTTACGATTTGCAGAACTCGATGCCGCTCGGCATCCGATCCAATTCCGATTCCAATAAATCGTTACAATGTCATATTTATACGTAACAATAAATCGAAACAATTCGATCGTTACGATAAATTGCTGGCATTTATTGTTACGTGTAAACCCGGCTTATGATGGGTTACCGGTGACGGCTGTTGAACCTAAAAAATATTGCGTAGATCATGATCACGGGCGCTGAGAGCTGCGGTGATTTTTACGCGCACAATCCGATCGCGAAATTCTTGAACGGTTCGCACCGCGACGAATCAAAACCCGTTTTGCGCGGAGTGGCGAAGGGGGAAAAGGGTAAAAAAAAAAAATCGAAACCCCGTTATTCGCACAATCGGTTTCCGCGAGAGCTCGACAGCTGGTACGGTCCGCGGACATTTAATTACAGCGTTACATTATCGTACGGCCGAGCGTCAGCCTGTACTCGCTCGTAACTGCTCGGTCGTATTCCCCCGACCCGTTCGACACAATTTCCGTTTCACGTTTTTCAATATTGTTACGTAGTCACGCGGCGTGTCCGTGCGCACACGTACGAAAAGTCGGCGAGGCCTACTCATTGGCCATTGCGCAGTCGAAAAAGAAAAACCCGAACCAAGAGGGATCATTGAAAAAAAAATTAAAAATTGGTCACTCGAAATCGACCGGTTTATAGAGTCAAATAGTGACCTACACCAATGTGATCGCGTCAAACGGAACTCACTCAAGAACGTACGAAGGGAGGGGGGGCCGTATTGTTGTTTTTTTTATGTATTAAATTAACAACGTCAATAAAGAAGAAGAATTTTCGGAATTTGAAGTAAATTCTTAAAGTAAACATTTTCAAATATCTCACTCAAACGAATGCAATCAATAGATTGAACAAAATTTCATATGTATTTTATTTACAGTATTGCATCATTATATCAGTAAGAAAGTATCTACAGTAGTCGCCGCTTATTGGACTCACGGTTAATTGACTCATTCGCCTATTAGACTCAAAACGGCTGGTCCCGATTCGCACATATACTAACACACAGCAAAAAATTCGTCTATTTGACTCACACACCGGTTAATAGGGTCATTTGAAAATTAGATAAATAAATAAAATATATATATACATTGAACAAACGTGTTACAAATAAGTCGGTACCGGTAATTTTCTTTTATCGCGGAGATAAAATAAATTACGATAAACCAAGCAGTCGTCAAAGTATTCGAGCAAGATAAATCTTATGAAGAAATGATTATGAAGTTGGCCGAAGGGAGGAAAATCCAATCAACATTAGATGGATTTTGATCAAAAAATTAATTAATTTTATTAATTGCGTATAGCTAGATTTTTATTTTTATACATAAATACCTTGAATCTCAATACATATTTTTAAGTAAATACGTTTTTAAATTTAAGCATTTTTAAAATTTTTTGAGTCATTCGCCTTATTGACTCATTCGGTTAATTGACTCAAATTGTCGGGTCCCAAAGTGAGTCCAATAAGCGGCGACTACTGTACTTTATTTTTTCAAATCAAATGTCAAAACTAAGTAAATATTTATTTTCAAGCCCCCCCCCCCCCTCCTATTGAAAAACTGAACTCACCGCATGAAAATATACATATATACGTACAAGTACCTACATAAATGGTTCGGCTTTTTACTGGAGCGAATACATAGCGTACGAATGGTCTTCAAGACTGTAAAAGAACACTGTACAAGACGGAACGACCGCAGAAAAAAAAATACGTTTCACGCAGATCCGTTGACGTTTGCACGGGCGGCCGGTGACCTAAAGGTTATAAGTACTAAACTTTGGTAACGGTCAGTGTATCGAGTTGTAAAAGGTTTCCAATGATATTGCAAATGATGAGTTGCAAAATGTACGGCACGCGTTCGGAACCGACTCGACGTGGTATCACATAGGAGTCGGGAGACCGACTTCACGTGTATATTCGCGTGGGTTTCCGCAACTTGTCAAATATTATAACAATCAGTAATCACAATGATGTATAAGGTCTTAGATTAGGTTTCACTAAATTTATACTCTTATGCAAGCGCTGATCCTGAATTAAGGGGAGGTCGAGTGACTTATACGATGACTCTAACTAGCTTCAAAAATAACGATTGTGGAAAATATAAGAAGTTGTAGACAAAAATTAAAACGCAAATGCCCGTGCGTTATCTTTCGAATAAACGTAAATCACCTACTCGTAGTACAACGTACCCGGTAAATGGTAAGTTTGGTTTCTGTGCACAGGAGCCGTGCGAGCGAGGAGGGGTCATGAGAAGTATAAATGTTTGCAACGAGTGCATGTGCAGCGAGTATACAAGGTGCGCAGTTCGTCACGAGCGAAGGCCGTCGTCGGTGCACCAATGAAACGTGGGATAATTAAAATTAGAAAAAAAAAAAAAAAAACCGTTCATTAGCTACAGTTCGTTTACCTCTCGTGTGCGGACCAAAGCAATTTTTTTTAATCGTTCCTCGTCGTCTATGTGTACATATGTCAATGTCATGTACTGATATACATGTATTTACACGTAAGTGTAAGTGATGGCTTATTAAACACATATTCCGTTCGCCGGTGGACAATCAACACGATTGTCGTGTACATACGCCTTTAGTGTGTCAGTAGGTGTTGTTTTACTTGATGGTCCGTATGTACGTTCCAATGCGGTTCTAACGACGACGACGGTGTTATAAACCGCCAAAAGTCTATGACTCGTACGTCACGGGTTTTTCGATTTCTGCGGCGGCGTCAACTGTTTACCGGTACGTTGAAATCGGTTTGAACCGCACGCGCGTACGTAGTGGTCCTGAAAATCATTTATCGAATCGTTCAACACGATCGTCACAAGACGGCGACGATGGTGGGCTCGGAGATAAGACGTGACGTACGCAATAAATATTCTTTTTTTTTTTTTTGCATATGGCATGGTATTGGTGTACAATAAAAAGTAATAAGTAATAACGGAATAAAATAAAATAAAATAAAAGTGATAACAGATAAATATAAATAAATAACTAAAATAAACTAACTACAAAGTAGCAACTATTACATGCTATAAGCGTATGGCAAGATTACACAGCCAATCTAGCGCTTCCTTGTCGCCATTGTGTAGACCTGATGTTCCTCCACTGAACTTTGTTTCCGGGCATTCCTCAACAATGCGCCTAATTGTTTGGATCTGGCCACAGTTAACGTAATATTCACATTTGTACAACAGCGACTGCGATTATTATTTCCATTGTCGTCTCATCGGAATGCATCGTCTTAAACGTGTACAGAATCGACTGTGCTGTCAAATAAAATATGTACGTTTCGCCTTGTGTAAAGTACACGAGGACACGAATTTATCGAATTCGTAAAGCCCGGGGCTTGCCGATCGGTGATGGCGGTAAGCCGGCCGTCAAATACAACATATACATATATAGGCGTTTAATAGGCGTTTCGTGTTGGTGGAAAATATTCGTGAAAAGCGGTACAACATCGTTTAATATGATATAGTGTTGATGACCCGACACTTGAACTGCGAAGCAATTAACAAGAACGTTGTGTAATGTTCTAGAACCTATCCCGGTTTATAACGCACAAAATCGGTTTTCACTAACGCGTATATGGATATTACATAACACTAAACGTACAGGTTTGTGGGAATATTTGAAATGTATATAAGCCCGGTGATTATTCGGCTCATTGTTTGTCGCAGAAAGCGCGCTGAAATATTATTCTGAGTATTGTTGACCAATAATGGAAATACTAATAACCACGCTCATAATTTAACATTTCGGAATCACTCTCTGAAAAAAAGTGATTTTTACACATTTAAAAGCTACAATAAAATGTATTTCTTTAAAGTCAACAACACCGCGTGATTTAGAGTAACAAAATACCTGATAATGCGCATACAAGGATAATTATACTATTAACCCGAGAGTTCATTTACATGTCTGCCATAATAGTTGATAGTTAATCACAATTTTTAATCAAACGCTTTTCGAATAATCAAATAATTTCGTCGTCTGGGCGCGTACGAAAACGAGCTTCAGCGCGCATTACCTCATTAGTAATGAGTCATTACCATAATTAGCTTTTATCACTATTAAGTATTTGTGTTTTTACGTAAATACACTTCACAACATTAATTGTTTTGGCGAACGTTTAAAACAATTTACTGTCAAAACAGTTTTATCGGAATGTAAACGTACCTTATTATTAATCCACGGACAAATACCTTAAGACCGTATATGGACACCGTGTGATCCGTATGACTCCGTTCACGCACACGACACATACAAACGTGTTACCGGCCGAAGATAAAATGTTAGTTTTGTTTTTGAATATAGATCTATTGTGCGACACCGACGTGTGGAAAATCTGACCAAGTCGCCACACGTAGTCCACCTGGAAACCTAAACTCCATTTCGGCGAGGGCACCCGATAGGGTTTTTTCAACTTACTTAAACTGCGGGACGAACGTAAGTACCCGAACGGGATGTATCCGGATGATATCACCAACGGGCGAGTTCCGACGCGAAAAATATACATATAATACAATATGATCATGTGGATACCTATACGATTAAAAAAGTTACATAAATTCCCTTCCCACTGTATTTTACCGCGCACTCTAAGGACTCGCAACTTAAATGAAGTAGCGGTGTGGTTAAAATTTGTTTATTTTTGAGTTTCACAAAAAAAAAGCGTTTAATATCATGTTTGAATACATAACACACATATCTGTGCTTGTACGGTGTTGCTCGTACAGTCCGCGAAGTAATGCGATCGATTTTATCCATTACATTTACCACTCGTATTTTCGTCGGAACTTACTGAATGCCACGGAACCGCTAACAGCCGCTACGTTTCACATGGGAACTTACCATATCACCAACAGCTATAGCATTACCGCGGTAAGGGGGCACGCTAGTGTTTGCACGGGTTACGTAGGAAGACGAGGCGATGATCTGGCGACATAACGCGTGTTAGCCGGTACGGTTAAAAAATTAATTTTTCCTTTCGACTCGAGCAGCGTGTTAGTGCGTGTGTTTATAGTAGTGTGATGAAATGTGTAATTTAAAACGTATTCCTTGTCCGTTCAACCGCACTTACCGGGGTGCAGGATACAAGGACCATCGTGTTGTAGTGTATACAAAGAAACGGATGGTTTCGCGGTTATTTAAAGAACCGCACAATCGCACCTGTAGACGACCCGAATGCTAATGTCACCATGACCGTTTTTTGTCGACCGAGTATTTGGTATCGTTCTCGACGTCAAACTCAAAGGACAAATCGTGAATGCGTGTCTCACTCGAATCTGTAATGTTTTTCTCTGACGCGAAGTCACTCGCCTCCGAATTCGCAGAGACAATTTCACTGTCCGACCCTATCGCCTCGCGATCGTGTCGAAGTTTTTGCGATCAACTGCAGTGGTTTTCGGAAACAATATACGTAAATACGTTACATATATAATATATGAATTGTTAAAAGAAAAAAATAAACATAAAATAATAACCATAGCCGAGTGATCCGACGAATCGAACACCGATCGTGTAGGGCGGCTCGAGGGAACCGCATTTCACTGTGTGATAATGTTACAATATTGTTTATAATAAGTAATGACATACCACAATGATAACGGTGCGCATGCGATCGGCCTACCAAATTACAATAAATACATATTCAACGAGTCGAATTCGCGCATAAAACAGCATAATACGCTATACGGACTGCGGGATGACGGTTGCAGTGCATATTATGCATTGTATCCGTGTGTAGAACACAATATTATGCACGTGACGTGTACTAGACGTTGTATGACGAAAATGTATACTATTGTTTTACTCCTATACCTTCTGGGCGTCAAATAAATTGTTGTTATTATTAAATGCGCGCGGGTGTGATATATGGGTTATAATAACAATTTTTTTTTTTTTTACTCATTTTTTACATATTATTATTATTATATTATAATAACTGTCCTACGTCGTACACGTCATCCTGCCGACGACCGCGACGCGCCCAGATACCGCGTGCACCGTGCGGGTTTCGCAAGAAACGCGAAATCGTGAACACGCACACACGCGGACAGGTACACGCGTATCGTAATGCATTTGAAGTAGTAGTAGTAGTAAAATAGTAATAGTAGTAGTAGTAGTAGAAGTAGAAGTGGAAGAAGAATGTCTCCGATTTCCGGTCCGGACGTTTGGCGCGCGCGCGCTCAAGACATTCGCCGAGCAGCGTCCGGTACGCGCGTGCGCGGATTACACTTTTACACCTATACGAGTATACAACCTAGGCACCGCGTTTATAGAACGTGCGGTATGTACGCGCATCTGGGTGTTCTAACAATATTATCACGCTTGGTCTTGTACCGGAGTTACCGGCGGAGCGGTTAAGCGGTGGGGGAGGGGGCGCAAGGATACCGCGACGGCTTCCCCCCCCCCCCCGCCAATCGCCCGGTTCCAAAACGTACCTATGTGTTGCTGTCGTCGTTGATAAATGAACAGTTTTTGCTCTAGGACGCTAATCGACATCCTAAGCGTATTCGTCAGCTGTAAACTTCGCACTGGTTACTTTTTGAACAACTATAAAACGTAAATATCGTTTAAAGGTGATGTGTTGCCACATTATACGCACATTATGTCTACGTAAGCTTCGCGATTAACTGGCACAGGATTCTACTTTTGACCGTTGCTAATTTATATTCGTCTATGTCGCGTCCTTAAACGTTTCTGCATGCGTCATCCTGCCTGGTACACGCGGTTATTATACGACTATACATTTCCGACCGCATATTTATTATATAGGCGCAACGTTGTTTACTGGAACAGATCGGTTAAATATCGGGGGTTCGTGGGTGGCATATAAAGTGGTCGATCGTTGGATACCGGTTCCGCGGTACGTCACTGATTCGGTCACTAGTACTAGGATGGGTGACCATTCGAGTGTTTATCGATATAGCGGGGTCCCACTCATCAGATGTCTTTTGTTGAGACTTCAAAAAATAATCGTCAATGTGCTCGACAAAAATAAAAAAAAGTATACCTACTCGACCGCTGCACGCTTGTTGGTCCATTGAACATCAGTGGTGTTGTACAGTACAGTTGGGGACTTGAGTTCGTTTTCTCCGACGATTCTCATACACATGTACATTTATCCGCAAGCGACCGCGCTGTATGCGTGTCTACCTATTAATTTGTGTGTGCGTACATGTGTGTGTGTGTGTGTGTGTTTATTTTGTAAAACACAACCGCGAGGGGCGTTAATAAGTCGCGTGAAAAGGATATTACCGTTTGGTGTATGTGCTCGGGAACGTTTCAATGATGCGTTTCGGTCCAGCGACGGCGTACACAGGACTTATAAACGATTGGTGAGGGGGGGGGGGGTTACGTTTTAGGCATACTGTAACGATATACTATCGTTTTTCTAAAGATGTAATCTGCAGTATTGATAGAATAAGCGATCTAAGTGTACCAATTTGTTCGTATAAATACATTTTAAAAACATCCTAAAAACAAGACAGTTCGGCCGCGGAGGGTTTATTAACACTCGAAGTTACCCCTGCAAGTTATCCCGTCTGCACGGCACTGTTTCATTTCAACTGAATTATCGCGTTATGGTTCCAGTGGGGTGGCTGTAGGACTTTTCCTAGGAGCTGGCTTCTAAATATTTCGATACAAATATAACATAAGACTATTCATTTTTTTTTTTTATTTTGCTCAGCATGTGGAGTAAAACAACAATGAACGTAATATATTGACTTTCCGAATGACCAGTATAATTTTTTTCTTTAAATATCTTAAAATATAATTTCATACTTGAAACGTGCAAATTGATCTGACGTTTCAGAAAAGAGGGAGGAGGCCGAAGGGGCTAAAGCGACTGCAACCCCTTTTTGGGCTGGACGTCTTGGCATTCTGTAACCGCGCGCGCGACGACGATCGGCGTTTGATTAAACGAAACGTTTTATTTTTTCTCTCTTTTAGCTTATTACTTTTTTTTTTTCGCCCGGAATACGGATTGATCCGGACGAAATATGGGACAAGGTCTGTGTAGCTGTTGTTTCGTCTCGTTCGCGTTTTCGTGTCAAAGACGTTTCATATTTTAAACGGTATTCGCGACGTATTGTGTCTGCGTGCGTGTGCGAGTGCGTGTATGCGTGTGTGTATATCTGTATAAGTTTGTGCGTGTGTGCGTGTGTATATGTTTGTGTGTGTGTGTGCATCGATAACTCAACAACTTTTGATGTCTGAAGGACATGCTACGTTGAGAAACAACGAGTCGATGTTGTGTGTTGTGATTTCCGAGAACGCCGTCGTCATTACAAATACTTCTTATAGACAGACCTCGTATGCGGTGTTAAACGCAGTTGTTGTTTTTTTCTCTACTCCGGACCACTTTCAAAACGTTTCGAGTCCGATTCCGGTGCTCGCGCGTACATTAGATACAAATTATACCGTGATGTGTTAGGCGAATTACATAACGGAATAATCAGAAAACGATACGCAGTGACAAAATCGACCATTTTACAAATCGGCAATTTTACCGCATAAAGCTCAAGACCGAATCGTCTGAATGAACTCATCTAAAACACATAGCCACTGGCTTGTACGGTAAAATAAGCCGATTCGGCAATATATACACACATGTGTTATTAGACGAGACACATAGATTGTTATTTCCCAATCGCAATAGTTCCACTACGATTGTCGACATCGTTGATTATTGGTCACTCGAACCGAGTCTTACCCGCTGTCAACGATATTCGAAAACAATCTCATGTGCGTAACGTAATTCAGTTATTTACCGGATACCTGAAATTGAAAACGATCATTAATCGCTCGTAGAAATACTTGCTAAAATAATAGGACGTGTAGAAATAAACACACTGTGTACAAACCAACGGTTCCGAAAAGTGCGACGGCCAAAACGGTAATCGTGTACTCGGTAGAATTCGTACTTCTTTCCCCTTTCTACTCCCCACCCATCACCAATGGAAATTACGTTAGGTACCGCGGTTAGTGCAACGAACGCGTCTATATGTACATGGGCGAACTAAGTAACAAGAGCTCACTTACGATCATAGAGGATTATTTTCACTTTCGTTATGATCGTTAATTCTTTATTATCCGAAGCGACGTCTGGAACATTAACAATACACGGGATTCAACGTGCGATTCATTCGGATAAGCATACGGTCGTCGTTAATACAATAATGTTTTATGCCATGAAACGTGGCGCGCCGTGTAGTCTTTTTATTAATATTGACCTTAAAATGTTCCAATTGAGTTGTTTAATAATATTATAATAACTATTGCGGGTTACGGATTTCCCCGGCATGAAACGAACACGGTTTGCGGTTGACGTAGTATTTCGTTTTCGTAATCTATTATTATTATCATTATATAATAATTATATAATCATTATTTAAATACATAATATTACTAACTACATACAATTCTTCTTTAAGAAACTATTTTGATGCCGTGCGATTTGGACTTGTCTAATACTATCAAAATTCATAAATTCCAATCTATAACTCTTCAAATAATCACAAGAATCCCAAGCTACATATATCTCAAACCACTCCCTATGTTCAGACTTAAAAATAAAATAAATACAATAGAAGAAACCTCCAAAATCTTGTTGCGCTTCGAAGACCATTATTACACCATGTTTTTCTAAAAAAATGGTTCCACGTAGTGATATGGGTTTCGTGAAATAACCGCATTGTAACTTTATAGTAGGCACGAATGATTTGGAAATGGAAGAAGCCCTTCCTGGCGGACTTTTGAAGATATACTCACAAATTCGAAGAGAAGATGTACACGAAATCGAAGCGTACCGAAAAAAAAAATCCAACAACGTGATTCGATAACTTGACTGCATTATACTTTGGACGATTCCGTAGACGACGGTTTTTATTTATTCTCTGTAGGTACACACGATCAGGCCACGGGGGCGAGATTGATACGACACACTCGTGCCCACTCCCACCCCTGAGAAGCGGTGTTGAGCACAGCACAGCGACTTTTCGATATTTGTAGCTTTTAAAATAGATAGTGCTGTTTCCGTACGAAAGCACTACCGCCGCGAGACTATGTGCGCATAATAATATACCGTTTGTCGGTTAAAAGTAAACCGATTCGCGTCAAGTCGACGGATCGGGGTGGAAACGATCGGAAACGGAGACCCGCGCTGCGGTGCGGACCGTGAAATACAGTCGGGAACGATAAGAACGATCGGTTTCTGCGTGTTATTGTTGTAAAAATATGATTATATTAAATCTTCTGCGTGGATTCGTCGGGTTAACAGTAATAAATAATAATGATCCTATTACGACCGTCCGAACGCCGCCGCGTGCGTACGCCGAGAGGAGCACGCGTGCGGCGCACGGCCGGCGGACCGGTTTCAAGACGGATCTGTTCGGGTGAAAGTGAATACTATGGCGTTCGACCCCGCCTAAAAAAACCCATCTGACTCATCGCGATTTCCGTTCAACGGGTTACGTCATTGTTGTCATTTTTCCCCGTATCCGCGTACCTGCACGGTATCCTTTTATCGTATTTCGACATACCGCTCACGAGGACCTCTCCGAGCAACGGACCCGGCACGGCAATCATAACCATTAGCCATCAAGTATTTAACATAATGGACAGGGGCGGTAAACCTTTTTCCGCGAGTTACGTTGAAATGTCTGTATAGCAGTTTAGAATATGTTCAAAAGTTTCAAGTGCCGATTTATGTGTGTTATGCATAATATGTTCTTTTTATCGACCAAAAAAATGGTATAATAAACCTAAATGTAATCCGATTCGATCCTGATGTATATAAGTAGTTTCTATTTCATTTCCTTTTTTCACGTGCCGTCGCGAAATGCAAACCAACTTTACGAACCTACGTCGGGAGGGTTGCGCTCTATACGAACTAGGGTCGTGGTATTCCCCGATCATTATAACCTCTGTCAGTTTTACTAAAGACCTTCACATAGAAGCGGGTGCCGGACCTCATAATATTGTGGTTTCATTAATAGCTCCGCGGCAGGGTTGTGCTAGGGTGTGCCTGACACTCGCACAACATTTCTACAGCCCTCCTGTTTTCCTCGCGCAGACGCTATGAAATCCAAGTCGGTACAAAGCGCAAAACACACGAGGGTTACAGGTTTGAAAAATGAACCATGTAGGTAATTTAATTCGCATCGCTTGTAGTAGTATCAGTGCTCGAAATATTGATAGTATAATATTAGCTTTAGCGTCCGTTCCGGTTGGTTAAACTTGTTATGACATAGTTCCGGATCGTAAAAATATTTAGTAAATATTGAAAAATTAAAACAATTTGCAACTTGTTAAGACGTTTCCGACTGTATCACTGTATCACTCGACTGCGTCACAATCAAGGGGAGTACAATTATTAATAATTATTTTTATAGAAAATCTAATTTCTGATTACGCGCGACGCCGAAATCACTATCGATAACATATACGTATTCTATGAACTCTGTTTATCGACCTTCGACTGTATGTTATAATAACATAATGTGTAATAACGCTCATGATTATATAGGTAGGCATTCTGTCGATGATACAGCAACTAGTAAGTCGCAAACGCGAAAAGCAGCAAAAGAGAATATTGAGAAAATACGATTTTACTGTTAACATGCGAATAAATCGTTTGGTCAGTGTTTCGTGGATTGTATGAGTCCATTTTTTTACCAATTCTATGCCTTTTGAGATAAAAAAAAAAAAGGTAATTGGGGATGAAATTGTTGATGCTTGGTATGTACATTTTTATTTTTGGAATTTGATAATAACGTGCGGTAATATTAATAAGCTTGTTTCAATTTTGTTTTTATTGTACCTATAGCACATAATTTATTTTATTTATTTATTTATCATTAACATCGTTCTATATTTTTGTTATATTCTTATTTATTATACTTATAGTATTAATCATAACTCCCTATCTCTACTCCTATCTCTTGTACGAGCTGCATACGCTTACAGGATGTAGGTTAATCAGTTCTGTAACTATACAAGTGATAATTTTGATCTGTAACATAAATTGTTTAGTTTTTGATTTCAAATAAAAAAAAAAATAATAATAATAATAATATATTAATATCGTAAAACGGACGGTCGACACCGATATTCGATCAACTTTAATTAAATACGCAAAAATGTTATGATAATATATTCGGCGTCTAATTTCCTTCCGCAGCTGTTTATCTAATATACGTGAACGCAAATATATGTATTTTTGGTTTTGTTATTTTGTAAAATACGAAAGTGGTTTAGGGTTTTTTTCTGAGAAAGTTGACGTTTCCATTGCTGCTATTTATTTCACGAACTTTTTGGTTTTTATATGTTTATATATTTTTTTTAACTACAGGAAAATAGTATTATACCATTATCGTTTGCAATAAGTCATCGGACAAAATGCTTATCAACAGATTTATTTCTGTATCATTTTTCCGTCCGGTAAAAAAGTTTTGTGCAAAAAAAAATCGTACAGCAGAATTCTGCAGAAGTTGAACCGTCAATGTTTTCAGGGAAATAAACCCTATAATTTGACGAAATTCAAATTTTACAAAAATTATAAATCAAGCGTTTTTTGTTTCAACTGTTTCTAAAACATTTATATTAATAAAAAAGGAACTAATAAGCTAAATATATATTATAATGCAGTCAAAACGAGATTTTTATAAGCCAACGGACTAGGCGCAGTTGTGTGTTAAACGAGCGCGATATATTTTACGCGAGGAGCTCAACGGCTGCGAATCAAACGACGTGATATTATGTCGTATAGTAAACAACTATATTGAAGTGGGTTAGCCGGGTCACGATATTATTATTATAGTTCTCGGCCGATGCAAATAGCTGGCTTTGAAGATACTATAGCACGGACTGCCTTGGTGGAGGAAAAATGATAATTCGAGTGCTTCAGAGCGGTAGTTTATCAAAAAGACAAAAACGTCCAGTCCGTGATTCTATTGGCCCGAGAACACATGAGACAAAAATATACACTCTGGATCCGGTATAAAAAATTGGTGCGCTACACCGTTTTGTGGCTCATCTCGAATATACAACTTCAGCTTAATCACCAATATCTTGGGTATTATTACGAGTGTAAGGGATCTTGTCAATTGTTTGCATGAAATCAATATGCCCTTACTTTTGTGGCGTTGCCTGTGCTGTGTCTAAAAAATAAGGTCTTTTTCGAATTCTGGTCGTACAAGAATATACATAATTATTTTAATTTACACATAATGCGATGAACACATTTATAGGATTAATTAATAACATTTTAAGTAAAACGCTAAAAGTCTGGATGGGAGCTCAGCGGTCATAAGGAAAGACATACAAGTCTGGTTTATAAAGGTACAATAATGACATGGACTCTTGTATTCCACGTGGAAAACTTTTAAAAATCATATTAATACCTTGATTGTTTTACTCGGTGTTTTGAATAAATTCACTCTCTACATCCATAACTGTTCGGATCCATTATATTTTTCTGATTTAAATGTGAAGTGAAAGATCCTAATTCGCCGCTCGTGTTATTACTTTGTATTCTAGCCATCGATTTTTTTCTTCACATTTTCTCTCTATCATTTCTTTCGAAATCGTTTTTCTATAATTTGTAGTCGAGACAATACAAGTTTGAGGGCGAGACCTGTACGAGCAATGTAAACGGTTGTGCGATAATACTTGTGTAATCGAATTACATTTTCCGTATATAAATAAACAAGCACGGTAACACAATGTTGGGTTTGTTGGTTTTTTAAAAATTAAAATACCATTATGTGCGCAACGTTGAACAACCCAAACCGCGATTAGGCGTTAGCTATTTGCATTTATCTACAACCTCGTTATAGTTATTAATGTATTCTGCAATACGACGTATCTTTGAACAGTTTTTAGTAAATCGTAAACAATAAAAACACGTTTTTTGTTTTGTTTAGTTTTCTATATACGCCGCCGGAACGATTAGATTGCGGTTTCGTATTCAGAGGCCTCTCTTTAACACGTCGCACTAAATCGCCTTATCAATCGCACAATATGTACACAATATAGTCACCTCGACTTGACGCGTTTACCGTACAGACAATATGATGACCATAATGGCTGCAGACGAGCAGTTCTAAAAACCGTTTTCAGTCCCAGTGTGTACCTACCGCTTAAAGTTTTGAGACATTTGCCTTTTGAAGGCAACAACTTTAAACCACAGCTACGACACACGATCGTCGATTACGAATATAGTATTTATAATCAATGGTATAATACACAGGATTCCTTATTTTTATTTTTACGAGGCCCCTGGGGGGAACACCGGTCTCGGTGTTGTGTACCCGGACCATTATGGACCCACGGAGGGTATCATATACTACGCAACACGTCCTAAGCCTTTGGGATGTCCTGCGCGCGAACGAGGTAGATCTTCAATGCCGTTGAACACCTCTCCTCAGACTTACACTCCCGTCGACTTCCGACGGATTTTAGTTGTTTTTCGAGTCGTCGAGCGCCGCTCCTGGACGTTCAGAGACCACGCTCGGCGCGTCAGCCGGACCGTTCTACGACAATGTACGACGTCAGTATACGACTATCGTTACAATAGGTGTATATTCGTTCGGTTAATAATAATTTTATGTTAAGACGTTTTCTTCCCGCACACCGTAGCGCAATTCGCGCCTGATCCCTTTGTCACGGTTTCACGGATAAAACGCGTACGGGAAATTATTCGATATATGTAGGATGCCCACGTTATGACTGCGGTGATGCAATGCGCGTCTCAACCATCAAGGCTGTCGCGCCGCAGCAATCATAATATACAATAGTAGCACGGCGAGAGGCGATCGCCACTGGGATTTCCCGGTAACGAGTGGGCACACTCGTGCGGGTTAGGTTGTGCTCCCGCGGTGGTAGACGGCCCGTGAAGTTTATGCACACGATGAACAGCAACATTACCGCGATATAGACGCACGCAGAACTTGAGTGCGCGGCACAAGTCGTAAAAAATGAGAACCAAACTCGTAAGGGGATTGCAAGTACATTTGGTTTTTTATTGTTTTTTTATCACGTACAGACCGTAAGTTGCAAGCGCCCACGGGGTTTCTCTCCGCGCGAGTGGTAAATTATATCAGTGCGCAGTCCACCCCGAACGTCAGTGTACACGCCATTCTTAGCGTTCGGGTGCAGTTACCGTCGGCGCGACTGCAGTTTTGAACAGTAACAATAATATTATAATAAATAATAATAACGGTTCGTTTTCGGATCGACGGGATCGATGCACCGTGATCATATTATTACAATCGCAGCAGCGCACGCGCTCGCGCTCACCACACAGCCTACACGTTGACCTACACGGCGCACCGGCTAACGCGCCCGTACGTACGTAGGCTACGCGAATGAATAATTCACGAGACCGTTTCGAATGCACATTTGCGTATAATTATACGCGAACGCGACTATGTTTTTTTATTTTTTTCACGCGTTGTTAATGCGATATTTTACGCGCACGGGGTGTCGTTAACCTTTCCCGGGAGCCACGCACCGCGCTGTGCCGCGCGCACGGCCGCATTGAAAACTCTTGGGGAGGGTCGTGTCCCATATTGATTTTACGAGGGTGGAAAACGACAGGACCTATGTTATGTGTACACACGCGGTACATAATACGCAGGGACGTTAAACATTCGTACGCGACAATATTAATGAACGTTATTATACATCCGTACGGATCGACTCGCGCGATACGAGTACATACGATATATTACTGCACACGTCACGTGCGTTCTCCGCGCCGAAATATGTAAAACTCGCGCATGTGTTCACGTGTATAGTAGTCATTTGAATTACGGTAGATTTCGAGCGCTACGGTACTTGTCGAAAACCAAGAGTACCCACGCGTCATGATCACCGTGTTCGTGCATGGGTTTTTGCCTTTTGCCGAACGTTTCGCGGGTCTTCGAACATTTTTTATTTTTTCCATAACTTTGGATCGTACCTTAAATAAACTCGCTACACACATCTACACACACAACTTTCAGTACTCACTCAAATCCTATTATCACCAATCTTTCATCCAAACAAATTCCAGGTAACCCACCCAGGCGCCTTAAAAGGAACTGGTGTAAGGACCAAATAAATCACAAAACAATACCCACGGGGTGCCGCCAATGGGCGACTTCCCCTTCACGTCAGTAAATCTCATCCCATTTACCTATTGTATCACCACTTGTAAATTCAGATTGTAAATAACAAATATTGATTAAAAAAAAAAAAAGAAACTTTGGATCGTAGACTTTGTAAACTGTGCGCGATCGTTGGTCTTGCAGCGATTTCCTTGCGTCTCGACGATCAAATAATTCGTATTTCGATCGATGTTTTCACGGTGTACGTAGTACTACGTCCTTGTAATAACGGACTCCTTTTAGTCGCACAAGGTTGGCTGTACGTCATGATTGGCCACATTACAAAGTCCGTATTTTTCCGTTTCATTTCCTCGTACCAATACACTATTACTGAGAGTAACACTGAGTAACTGATCTACGCTAAAAAAAAAAAAACAAATCGTTATTCCGACCGCTCGCGGAGATAAAATGAGAGAGAGAAAAAAAATGTTCTTATTAATCGTCGTGTTCATCGGAAACGAATACATCGCTCCAAGTATACTTAGATGCAAGTAAATATCACATTTTACCGCAGCACGTGTGCAGGATAAACACTTGATGTTGCCAGTGGACTGTTTATGGAGGCGAAATCGTGTTTTGAAGCGTATCGCGATTCGGTTACAGCGGTCGATCCGGTGATCGCGCGCACATGTTAATATATTAATGACACCGCGCCGCTGCGGACGACGACCATAAAAACGTCTCATTACGGCTATAGTGGATGTGACGCGTTGGACGCGATAAAGCCACATGCGTAGAACAGACGTCTTAGGAACGAAAAAGAAAAAGAAAAATTAATACGATTCGAATCTAAAAAATGTAATGTCCACGTGTGTGCTAATAATCGCAACAATATGTGTGTCGCTCCACTAATTGATGCAGCGTATTATTTTTAATGTATTGATACGCGACCGTAAGTAACTGTTTGCGATTTTTTTTCCCCCGTCACGTCATCAACTGTACGCGCTTAGACGTTTTTTTTTTTTTCAACCACACAAATATCATCTGCAAAATATCTATATACGTGCGCCATGCACTGTTCTACGTCGATCTAGAACGCATAGCTCTGCCGTACATGCGACCGCTCCGTTCAGAGGACATTTTCATTCAAACAGACGCTCGTAGTGCGGTCTCGTTGGACCGCGGTTCTAACTTTAATTACATTTTTCTCTCTACCGCGCGCCTCAACGTAAAAACGAGTAGTTTCACAGGACTCGCGTTCCAATGAAAATTGTTCATGATCCTTTGGCCAGGAACACCGTGAAATCGTTAATAATGTACTTATTGTCCATGAGATTTTATTAGAATCGTAATGCGCAAACCTGCATCGTGCATTTCTCAAACGAACACCCGCACGCGTACACCTACTATTACGAGCGTCGGAACACATTTAAATGGATATCAACGTATCCGTTGTACGCGCTTCTTTAAATTCTTTAACGATTCGGACGTTGTTCTATGTCGGCTGCCGATTTGCGTTGTTATTCGATTGTTTCGCGTATTAAAAACATTTTTAGTTTTTATTTTTTACACCTCCAGCAGTCGTATAACAAAATCATTGTTGTAACGTCTCGGCAGTACATCGTAACAACATCGTGTGATGCTGTTGTAGCGCGAGGACGAAAATGCTGCACGGCGCGCTTAACCGTATACAACAGGTGCCTACGGCGATTTACACGTAATCTTCAGTGCTGAGCGATCGTGCGAAAAACGATTGTTGAAATTTTAAAACGCTGAACTTTTCGATAAATTACCATATTTACGTAAATCTGTGTTTCCCAACCTTTTCATCACCGCGGACCACCTCAATTTTTCGAAAACTTACCAAGACCTTACGCGGACCACCTTTGACTGTCCCACGGACCACCGGTTGGGAAACACTGATGTAAATGAAAGCAATCGTGATGATTTTCTGCCTCCGTCTGTCACTAACTCAACTGTACATAGAGATTTGTTCGTTGTATATGCAATACAAATCGTTTTTATCGATTACGACTCAAGCAGGTGCAGGTGACGCAAACTTTGCTCGAATCACATCTAAAATCTTGAAAAATTACGCGTGGGTGTGCATAGGATCAGCGGTGAAACTTCACGGTTCGGGCCAATTCGATGCACGAGACAAGCATGATTCGAGAGCTTCGTTGAAATTCATAATTTACCATTCATGAAACGGATTAAGAATATGTGTTTTGTGTTACGAGTGCAGTTGTATTGTTACAATAAAAACGTCGACGACAGCTTAGTGCAATCTGCGCTTGTTTACTTACTTAACAAAGAGGATGAAAAAAAAATAACAAACTCGATGCATGAATGCAACGACGACGACACTCGCCACCGATACGCGCGATACCGTAGTATTACTTGATATTGATGATCTCTGTGTCCACCGGACGACTGTACTTGAAACGCAATTTGATCTCGAGGGTAAATATTTTGTCCGATTAAAACTTCTAGTGACTTGGAATGTAAGAAAAAATTGTTGGTAAAACTATTTGCGTCCCGTAGATGGTTCCAATATAATATGTTGTACACGTTACGCGTTATCTCGAATTATTTGAAGTGGGTGTAGGGGAAACGAGGTTAGTTTTGAAAAGAAATCGATTTCCACAAATCCGATTCCGGATACGTTTCTGTGTAGAAGGACCACACACAAAAAAAAAATTACAATCGTCCATGCAGTTGCGCCTACATATTATTATAGCCTATCGTTGGCGCATCGTCTGTTTACCTGCGCCAAAATATCGTACATCGTTTGCGCACTATTGCACCAACATAAGTAGATACACGCTAGTAATGAGGTTGTACTTATCGTTTCAATATTATTTGAATTACGTGCATTTTTATTTAAAACGAAGTAAATGGATAAAAAATAAAAATAAAATAACTTAAACAAACGTGTACGTACAAGTTTAGGTATACATTTCAGCCCCGTTGATCTAGTCGTAATATTGAGGTATTTACAGTTTATACGGATATATTTTTAAACAGAAACGCCTAGGCACACTGTACAATATTTGAACATTAGGTAAGAGCGTCAAATTTTAATCTGGAAGTGAAATGAAAATGAAATGTACAACTTGCACTTTAGGTAAGGTAAACGGGTAATGCGCAAACGATGCACATACCCTAGAAATCAAACTGACTGCAAGTCGCAACTGACTTATTAAAAAAAGGTCCTAATGAATAATGGCAATGAGCAAATGATTCACGGCCACACAGGGCGGATCAACTTGTATTTCGTTGTATAGGATAACACGGTGGCCCACGTGTACGCGAGTAACGTTAGAGTGGTAGCAGGGAGTGAAGGGATCGCATTGGAAACGCGTGAATCGATTGAAAAAACCTAAATCAAACGGTATAATAATATTGTACATACGAACAAAAACCTAACACATAAATGCAGTGAAACTTCTGAATAGCGGACACGCTCGGTCCCCTATTCGGAGGTGTTCGCCATTCAGATGGGGTACGTTTTTTAAATTCTTTAAGGGTAAGTGTGAAAAAGGCGAAAATATGAACTAGGGTTAGATAATAATATGAATTTGTTGGGAAAATAATCGGTCAGTTTGGCTTGTTTATAATTATGCGGTCTCAGTGCAATTTCGTTAGGAAGCTCATTGGCCAAAGTTACAATAGAAGAGCAAATATTACTGCTTCCTACCTCTATATTGACGATATGAGACATTTTTCCTCGTAATCATATCGTATCGTCCCATAACGACTTAAATGAAATAGCTTGTTTTGGTCGTCCTAGTGAGAGCGCGTTTCTCTGTCGTCGTCTCGTCGTTAAATCAAGATTAAAATAGGCGTCCGCTGCTCGGTGGTTTTCCTGTTTAAAAGTAAATGTCGAAATGCACCCGTTCTCAGAAAATCGTCCGCTATTGGGGGGTGTGCGCGAGGGGAAGTTTCACTGTGTAATATATACGTTGCAGAAGCTGTTCGGGCAAACGCGATTCACATTGTGCACAATACGACGTATGCAGAGGGGACACGTGTACGGTGCAGCGTTTGTTCGTGTCCTTTGTTACGTTAAAATAGTTACAAAAGTAGTAACAACGCGAACGCGCCGACGTGACAATGTACTGTGATAATATGATACCTGCTGCTGGCTGCCATACAGTGCGCGCGTTATTAAACGCACACTTTGTTTAAAATAAAATATACGTTTTTTTTCCCCCTCACTCTTACATGCGTTCAGATGGATAACGCGAGAGCGAAAGAAAAAAAAAAACCTCGTTCGTGTTACGCGAAAGCGATAAGATAATAATTGATATCGTTCGGTTGTCCGTCGTCCATTACGGCGAGTTCAATGAACAACAATAATTATTATAATAATATCGCATAATGTACGTCGTACACGAGTCGACATTAAACGCAGTAACGTTGTGTGGTGCAGCCGTCGAACACGCGTTTGGTCTCGGAACATTGCGCATATGCAGTATGCACACCATCGTGTTGTCGGGTCGGTGACGCCTATGCGTGGTGGACGCAGCCACTAGACGTCGCTGCGGTCAGATCGACAAAAACGGGTTTTCGACAATGGAAAACTATTAATAGCTGTTATCTCAGAAACCTGTACATTTTGTCAAGCCGAACGCAAACGAATCCATAGCGATGGCTGTATTATAATGTACACGGACACCGAATGACTTATTCGGTCACGATGAATTATTATAATATTGTAACGGACATTTATTAATTTACATAATCACACGGTTATGCGTACACTTCTTGTAGCTACGGTAAATTATCAATCGTGTTACGTTCGTTTTCGAGTGGACGCTACTCGATCGTGGCAGTTTTGCTTTTCGGCTTTTTACGTTTGGGAGCACTACAACTCAAATATTCGAATTGCGGTAGACACGTGTTATTGTCGATTCATTTTTGTCTAAACGTGTCAGCGTTCATTACACCATGCATCCATTACAGGTTGAATGTTAAACAATAATAATTATCACAATATGCTTGTACGTAGTCGAACAATATATATTAAGATATTTAGGAAACAGTGAATGAGATTGTCTGTAAGTAACGATAGAAAAAATAAACAATAAAATGAATACGAGAGAATTATTTTTCAATTTGCAGTATTGCATAAAGATTCATATCGTATCTTTTGAGATTAGTTAAACAGAATAACGTTTGATTATGGAAACCGTGTTGAACCGTTCTTCGTGGCAGTCACGGTTCAAATCGTCGGTTTTTTTCGTTTCGGTTCGCAGGTCTAAGAACCGTGCTCCGTCGGAGGCTCGTAGTTTTGGCCTTTGCTCTTCGAATCGAATTCTCGTCCAGACTCCGACGAGCGGCAGGATACACAAGTACAACGCAAGACTCGGTAGGTCGTACGAACGGTAAGAAATCGTTTGACACGAATCAAGTAATACTCTTCGACACAACGTTGGACGAATGTATATACACAACTGTTACAGGCTCGTGTTACGTTTTTCAGGTATGAAGATGACCAATACAAGCCGTTACTCGTTTGCAGACCTATGGCGATTTTTTTTTCCGGTCCACGATGCCGCTATACCAATTCTTACAAGAGGACGGTGCACCGCAGTGGCGTATTTTCAAATTTTTCTGGGGGGGTCCTCAGTTTCTATATAATTAATTATAATACTTATAACTTGAAACCATGCTGCAGGAACATGTATCTGTTTTAGCTGTTGTAACTAATATTAAACTATATTAAATATAGTTATTTTTATATAATATTTTGTTTACCGGAAAAAACTATGTCCGCGCGACCGCGCGTGCCTACATAAATAGGGTTCTGCAAATATGCAATAATTTTACTTTTTTTTTTGAGAGGTTCTGGAGGGGGTCCAGTACCCCTGGACCCCCCTGTAAATACGCCACCGGGTGCACGACAAGTCTAAAATCAATGTTGTACGCCTGTGCACTGGGCGCGCACCGTACGGTAGCGCACCGAGCAATAGTTTAAATATTTGTTGTTGTCGTATATATATATATAAATAAGTACATACATGTACGTATCGCTATTGTTACAGCCTTGCACGTGGAGGAATGAGAGTCGCGGAATGAACCGCTGCAGTTATTTTTATTATATGTACTGCATACGTTTTTCCGCAACGGTATCGCAAAGACCGCGACAATATTGTATATAATAGCGCACACGCGCGTTGTGCCTGCCCACTCGCGGTACACCCACGAGTGAAACGTTTTTCTTTTTACCATGTCGCGAGTATCGACTGTCGAACCGTAAACCGTAATAGTTACAATAACGTGCCAACAGCGGCTGCGACAAGCGTCGCGTGTACTACTAATTACAGATGAGACCGCGAGTGCACTCTTACTGTACACCTGCACACACGCCTTGGACGCAAGACTGATTTTTCATTCGCCGTGTCCTCGGTTCGCGTACTTCAGGAGCAACCGCGGCTTCCTCGCGTACCGTACGCTCCAGAGTTTTTAACGCCACGATCTCTCTGAGAGACGCGGATTGCCGTCTGCGAGTGCACCTAAAGTTTGCACGAACCCAGACATCCCGTGACGTGTCCCGCGGCCACATACCGACGCTATACGGTTTTGAATTTTGACATTTCCACGTAGAAGAACTTTTCCGGACAAACATTCGGTACACAAATCTAAAAGTATACTATGTTGCGTCGCCATTTGAAAATAAAATTTAAAAAACTTAAAACATTGTTGCGATAAGACTACAGAAATACAGAATATTTACAATTCGTAATTTTTTTTTTTGTAAATTCAATGAAATAAAGATACAAAACAAACATGGAAGTACACGAAGATGGAGACCGACCTGCGGTATGGGAACCCTCTGACATTGGTCTTAAGTGGTCAGGATCCAAGAGATATAATGTCTTTATAGACGAGGGGGATTTTCTAGTAAGGACTCGCTGGCTAATATTGAGACTAGTGGATTCGTGTGGTTTTTAAATGAATAATACGTATTTAAATGCGAAAACGGACAAGTACACCGTGAGTATCCCGCGAAAACAATTGTATACGCATCATTGACGAATTGTTGTACGTTTTCACTTTGTCGATATACGAATTATATCAATTCGTCAACATAATATGGTTTATAATATTTGTGTTTTTCTTTCATTCAGTTGAAAATTTCTATTTCCAAAATGTTTGCGTGATCGCAACTTCAAGTACGAAAATAACGTTTTCAACAACACACTACGTATAATACGTTGGGCTGCGTCGATTGTTAAACAAACCATCCTGTATAACTGTTATAACTTATAACATTCTTCTTTTTTTTTTTTATTAGTAAAATAACCGAGTGTTATAGCGTATACAGCGTACGCCTTACTGTCGTCTGTCGTTATCACCCGTATACACATTTAAAAACGCTTAGACTTTAGTACATGCACTCAAGTTCACGGTTGCCTATATAGGTGTGTTATTCTTATCAAATCGTACGGGCCATATGGACATAATATGTAATACGGTATACCCGTACACAATATGATATATCTGATTCAACGTGAGCATAAATGTTTTACTTGTCTGTTGTTTACCCATTCCAGCGGTCTGTAATGCGTACGTGTATTGTGTATGCATGCCATGTGTGTGCGTTGCGCGCACGACATTATTTATACACGCACTATTACAGAGTGTCCCACGAGGATTTACTAATTGCGATAACTCCTGTGTTAATAAAGATAATAAAATTCTCGTTTTTTTTTTCTTGCCACAACTGTCTAACAAACGCTACTACGTTCCTATATTTTTTTTAAATAAATGTAAAACTGTTCGAGTTTTTGACGCTTAAAAAAGCCATATACGTGCGTACTACACACATACATTTTCATCAAAAATGCATTTTACCATTTTGTAATGATGCACTCATATGTACTCACCGAAATCGAGTAATTTTTATAATTATAAAATTATGTTACGTACGTAACTTAAATTTAGGTAAGCACGGTTAAGATTATAATTTGAAAACCAGACCAAACAAAGTACAATGTTTACAGAACAGCAATAAGTTGAATGATCTTTGACTGAGTTTTTTTTTCACCCTATAGCATGTACAAAGTATAATAATATTTATCAACTGTCATTATTAGGTATTTATTATTCGATATTCATTAAAATCACGTTAAATCCAAATCTACTTACCGTGGAAATTCGAGTAATACGCAAGGTTTAACTGAACAATTTACGTTGTATAACTTTATGGTAGTAACAAAATCCTACACGTTATTTTATATTCGAGGGGGGTTTTTTTTTGCGCTGTTGAAGTTTTCCAGTCGTCGAAGTTTTAGACAGATGTAGCGTGACTCCGGATACTTACACGTATTATATTATCGATTAAAAACGGTGCACTATTCGGCTTACGCAGCTGAAATTAAAACTGCACTGTTCTCGGTCCAACGATGCGTGTTCGATGAAAACAAAATATGTACCCCGTGTGATTTACATATTTTATTTTTTTAATCAACGCAGTACATTACAATTTTTAACAGAGTTAACGTGTATTTGGATTTAACCAGCTAGAGAGAAATTTAACAAACAACAACGATAATCGAGTACAATGAGATTTGTTTTCGCACTAATAATAAATAATACTATACATTATTACATACTTGTACGAATAGTCACACATTGGTCTTAACTACAAACAATATTTCAATAACAGTCACCATCCTGGTCGAGGTATTTCAATATCGATCTACAAACATCTAATAACTAATAATATTCAAATTACATTATACATATACATATATATTTAGTGTCAACGTGACAAAACAAAAAGTTATGGCGAGTCTTACAATTTATATTTCAACACTTTGTACTTTGACAACACAATACGAAAGTTATATGAAAGTTTCCAAATAGTATAACGTATCATTTAGGTAATACTGGTGGTAATGGTTCGAGTTATTAAATTAAACACGAGCATAATTATTGTCGACGAAGGAAATACTCGCGAGCGCAATTACGTAACATCGTTATATTATGCTTCACACGCGTGTATAAAAAACGTCGAGATAGATGCCGATGTGTACACCAGCGGCGGCGTATGTCTTACTGGTCGGTAGTGGGGCGGGGCGAGAAGGGGAAAGCGATCCCATCGATACGTTCTTTTCAGATTGTTATTATAAAATTATGTAAATACGTGTCGATACTTCGTACGATAGTTAATTTCAACTTGGTTACGTGCGAACGGTTATCACGACATGTTTGCCAAGTCTAAAAGGAGATGTACCTATTATATATGGACTTTGTACGGTTAAATACAACACTGCGACAAGCCGAGCTTTTGAACGATTGTGCAGAACACAAAAATCTCGTGCGAAAATCAAACGTGTTCGAAGAGGAAATGTTTTTAGTTTGTTTCCGGGCATTTTATAATACACATGTTTAAGGTGTTCCGCCACTCCCCTCTTGCGTTTTACTCGAGTACGCGACCACGATATACCGCGTAATATTATACCTGTTATATGTTCGCGCTGCCGTGAGAAGTTCTCGCGTCCCCGGGGC
Organism: Periphyllus acericola; assembly: GCA_949715065.1. Classification (NCBI taxonomy): domain Eukaryota; kingdom Metazoa; phylum Arthropoda; class Insecta; order Hemiptera; family Aphididae; genus Periphyllus; species Periphyllus acericola. The sequence continues at coordinate 1,874,577 of OX454272.1, read as the reverse complement.
AACAGAAGCGACAGAAGTCCACTCCACACATAAGTCCCCAAGGTTCGTTTCGCGTCGCAACCACACGCGTTGATGGGAAAACGTCGGTCGAGGTAGATGCGCTCCTGATACCACCAATGCGTTACCGTTCTCATTCTATAACAGGCTTCGATCGAATCTGTAGCAAAAATAAAAAAACCCATCGCGCGTCGTTTATGCTGTTTGAAGTTCGACCGCAGGATTATAAGGTGCGAGTTTCATAACTGAATCCTACCGGAAAGCAATATAATAATTGTTATCGTACCGCCAACCGTTTGACTTTCAAACCGTATTTATATCGTAAACATGATGACGTGCACCGCCTGTACTACCGTGATACGATGATGACATTATTCCCGATGAAATACTCTCTACCAGGGGTGTACTCAAGGGGGGGGGGCTTTGGATTTAACCCCCCCCCATGACCTCACTAGTAGTTTGCGTTCGTGCTTATAAATAATATAATTCAAAGGCGCAATTTTCTAAAAAAAAATTTTTTAAGAATGGAAAAAATAAACAAATAGTTTTTTTACAATCTAGTGGACTGTTTATAAGTTTTTATTGAAAACAATGATCTTTTAAACGTAAGAAAGAATAATTTATTTTGTCAAAAACAAATCCGCGTAGAGAAAAAAAACGTCGTTAAAATAATAGCTGTCTGGACTGCTACTTATCGCCAGGTAAAACTAATATATACAGACATAGAGTACTTCGGGAATCGCGATATGGAACGATGACTGATGTTCGTGGTTAGTATTTTCTTTTCAGTCTTATCTCTATCGTGGACCGTGGTCATCGTCTGTGTGTTACTGATATCATATCTCAATAGAAACTTTATTTGCGAACGCGAGTTTTTGACGTTTTTGTTACAATAATTAATGAAGATGTCGAAAAACATAAAAAATAAAATTACAGACTTTTTTACTTGTGTGCCTGTAAGTTCTAAGTGTTTGAAGAATAATCTTAAAAGAAAACATGAACACATTGATCAATCGGAATCGGAAACAATCAAAAAGTCCCAGTGATAAAAAACAAAATTTTCACGGTTTTTTCCACTTGGCAGTCGAGTTCGGATGTACGTACGCGTGTGTTGCAAGAGAAAAAAAGCGTTAAATACCTTTTGTCCGTTCTGTTCGACCGTCACTCGTTTTTTATATCGTAATACGAAAATTAGTTTAAAGACGAATTTTAAACGTGCACCAAAGTATATATTTTTTTTAACAATACATATAAACTTAAATTGTCCGTTTTGTTACGAATTACGTTTCTAAGACATTATCGTACAATTTATTACAGAAATCTACGTACTTTGAGCAGGGATCCTACATGTGCACGTGTGATGCTCGATTTGTGTTTCAATTCTAAAGAACGGCCGGTACCGCGGAAGACTATGCATATAATATGTTATAATAACGCGAGTCCATATTATTTATCTACTCCTTGTTCGCGCTCGTACAACTTGTCATTGGTTTTTTAACGGTGAAATGCTTTTTTCGTGTTTTGGCACTCGATCACGAAAACACATATTTTTAGACTTAACCGTAAATTATTGATACGTAACAAAAAAAAAAAATGAAATAAATAATTGAATTAAAAAAACAAAACAAAATATACGTCTTGAGAACAAAACGTAGGTATAGGGTAACGCATGCAGGGGAGCAGAACACGCGCGCAACGAGTAAAAAAAAACACAACTCAAATTTGAAATATTTTTAGGAGAATACACTATACTTATGTAAAAATCTTCCAAAGTCTTTTTGTAAACTAATTGAGCAAAGTTAAACGCGTATTGTCGTTTACGCATACGTATTGTATACACGCTGCGTCGAAAATACCAAACGGAATATTTTTAGAAAGTATATATACAGGCGCACAGATGATAAATAGCGATTGAACGTATTTATTTTATTTTTATTTTTAAATTATAAACGGGCCAGGCCCAGGTACATAATTAATATATAGACAGTAAATTCTTAATTTTATAGTTACAGTTTACAAGATAAATATAATATAATACAATTACAAGCTTATAAATTATTATTAAGGACAACATTACAATAAGTTTTAAATGACAGAAAGTTTGGTGTGCTGAACACATCAATATTTAACTGATTTATAGTATTCATAATTCTGATGGTGGGGGTGTTGCTCGCATAGTTTGTTACTTCTACGTTAATATAAAATGTATTTTTAGTTCGAACATTACGAGTAGGAACATGGAAAGAAAATCGACTTAAGAATTCAGGACAATCGATTAATCCGACAAAAAGTTTATACGAAAAGTATAAATCCAATCTCAAACGACGATTTTCTAATGTTTCAAGGTTAAGAAGATATATATTGTATATTTGCGCTCTATTAGATAATTAATAATATTATGTATTCCAAACATTTGAGGTAGTCAACTATATACATGTATGTGTGTACACTGTACAAGCTACGACGGGAAATTCGCACAATTCCAAACGATAACTATAATATTATATTATACTCTGTACGTTTGCAAACAGTACTGACGCATTGTGATTGGACGCAACCACTAGAGGTCGTCATAATCGTTTGCATTCGACTTATGATAAGAACACCATGAGTTCATCAATAGAGAACAGTGAAAATAATTGAAACGGAAACAATAGTAGTTTTCTATTGATGAAAAACCTATCGGACGGTTCAGTATCAAGTTGAACGCAAACGATCTCGGCGACTTCTAGCGGCCGCGCCCACATTTAGGCGCAACCAATTTTATCAATATAGAACGGCGTGTTTGCACCGACTGTGCTTTATGATGAAGTCAATGGTAAAAGGTATTTTGTATCGTTTCGACAAACTGCTGTAGCGCACAGCTGAACGCGGCTAACCGATTTTACACCCGAAATTCATATATACGACTATTGTGCGCCTTTCGAGTGACTTAAATGCGAACATTGGGATCGGAACTTTAAACGCTAAAAAACGATGAAATATGTGCTAACGTACGCGTTAAAAAAAAAAAAAAACAGAAAACATGCGATAAAACTGAAGATGATATGCGAAAATACGCAGTCTTTTGTTCGATCTTAAAATAACGAATAAAGAGAGTTGTAACTGCTAACATTCGTATTTTACGTATCGTAAACGTGACGTAGACTAGGGTGACCATACATCTCGTATTATACGGGATTGTCCCGTATTTCAACTTTATGTCCCGTTGTCCCGACAAAAGTAACACGGGACGCATTTTGTCCCGTTTATCCAAGTCCGTCCCGTATTAATCCCATTTTTTTTTCATAAAAACACATTTTTCAAACTACTTTTGTAACTCATGAGTTTTGTAGTATTTTATTAAAAGAAAATCAATTACTTGATGCAATTAGTTCAGCACAAAAGTACACAAAAATAGCAGAAGAAGACCAACCATCGACATCAAAATGAATAATTTTTGTGTTTTTGTTTACCTACGAATATTTACTAACCATATTTTATTTTTATAATATAATCATGATACAATACACATTTAAATTTAAATTTGTTTTTTTATATTATTATATTTAGTTAAGTAGCTTATATAATACAAATAATGCATGCATAATCTTTATTCTTAACTAGTTCACCATTAATATCAAAGTAAATTGTTTTCATGTATCTACTATGTATTCAAAAAATTATTCATCACATTTATTTTGTTTTTTGTCCGGTATTTTTATTTTATTTTTATAGTCACCCTAACGTAGACTAACCGCCGGTTCTTCGTCTGCGTTTTAACGGGAAGTTTGGGATGTCCCGCGAGCGGACAGTAACGATTACAAGACGCGTTGAAAAAACTCAAAAAAAAAAAAAAAATGCAAACCCTTCATGTTCCGAATCCCGGTCACCGCGGCACCCGTACACGCGTGTTGCGGAACATTGTCATAGTATACGTAGTGCGACGTGCGCACAATTTCAACCTTGAAACGCGATCCCCGCACTGCGGCTCATTAGAATATTCGTGCTCTGCGCCGCGCACCGGCACGCGCTCGTCTCGTTATCGTTTGAATATTGTTCGCTTTTCATTTCGAACCGATAGCCGCGCGTGAATCGTGCGTGTGCCCACACCGGCCGTGTCGCAATCCGTACGCACATTTATGTCTCGGTCAATATATTGTTAACATTCGTGTCGGCTTATGTCACTGCCGTACCTGTGGGGGTGTGGGGGTTCAAACCCCCACCCCCCCCCGAAATTTTTTGCGTTATTTTATGTCGTAGTAAAATAACTATTTCAGTCTAGAATAATCGATAAACCATTGATATATTGTATACGTGCATATACGAATGACAGCTATGGTCTACGTTATAGACTTTAATTACCTACACAATATTATGATACAATTAGAACACACATTTTTGGCTTACAACCCCCCCCCCCCCGAAATTAATTTCCAGTTACGGCCTTGGCTTATGTACGGTGGCGCCTTTCGCGGGGCACTCGTCGGTAAAAGGTTCACGCGGCGCAACGTCCAACGAAAACGCAGTTGCGCGCAAAATATTATCGTTAGGGCTGTGAATTGTATGCACTGTAAAAAACCTTCAAAAACGCATTCACGATTCCTAAAAATGCACGATAAAATGCTCGTAAAATGCCAAAAAATGCACTTAAAAATGTATCGAAAATGTGCACTAATAATTGTTTTTAAGTACACTATGAATCGACATTTTAAAATTTGTCGTTTTACGCAGGTAATTAAATAAAATAATATGAAAAGTAATGATTTTTTTCGAAAAAATGGTTACCATCAGAAGTGTATAGAATAAAAACGACGAACGTGTACTAAACAACAATGTCAAATAGTTTACAGGTACCTGCCAAGATAAGCTTACCTACTCTGGAAATTCACTTCTGATATTCAACAATGGCTCAATCGCTTTACCTTATCAAACCGTTTACAAAAATAATTGTATAAAATGTAGGTTAGGAAGAAAAACTCGACCGAACGACGGCGCGTGCGGTAATAATAAATTTAGGGCCGTAAATTTGTAGGAAAGTACTTTTTTTTCTGCCGATTATAAAACTTAGCACAACGTTTGAGTCTGGTAACAACGAATTCAACTACGATACTTATATTTTGCATTTTTAATTTTTCACGTCATAATATGCATTTTTTTTCTTTCTTTTTATCTTCTTCATTGTTAGCTCATATCATGATATTCTCATCATCTTAACAGACATAATATAATGGCTGTTAAGATGATGAGAATACCATAATATGAACTAAAAATAAAGAAGATAAAGTAAAAAAAAAAAATTGCAAAATATCAGTGTCGTAGTTGAATTCGTTGTTACCAGACTCAAACGTTGTGCTAAGAAAGCTACGTTTTATAAGCGGCAGAAAAAAAAGTAAGTACCTACTTTCCTACAAATTCACGGCCCTAAATTTATTATTATCGCACGCGCCGTCGTTCGGTCGAGTTTTTCTTCGCTCGGTGGTACACAGGTTCTCGACTTGCTGAATGTTTTGCTTCGTTAATCGGTCACAAACGGTCTGTTATTCGCGCTACGACGATCATCGGGCCCGTTGTTCTTTCCGTCCGCGAGACAATATTGCATCGAATAACTCACGCTGCTGCGCGGCACGGGTTTTTCAATAGCCGTTCGCGACCCGCGTTCCTCGTTTTCGCAACGGACCACGTGAATTCCAAAATCATCGGTAGAAAAAATATGGGGAAAAAACGCAGACCTCGATGTACACGTAGGCCGCGTACCGGCCGTGAAACTCTTCCGTTCGTTTAGCGCACGTATGCATGCGCCACTGCAGCGCTGCCAGTCGTACAGTCTACGTCACATATGCATTTTTGATATTTCATATACAAAATGAAAGCTCACTAAGTTAAGTGGTACATGAACATTTTCAAAATGTTCAAGTGGTACTCGGACGTTAAAAGGTTGAGAACACCGCTGAGCCGTGTGTACTGCGCTGTGTTACTATACGCTTTAAACGCGTTGACGATATACTGATTTTACACGTATTAATACCTTTTTAGATGTTACAATATTCATCTTATTTATAATTATTTATCCAATTTACGTTGTATTACTTCCTGAGCATCCACCCGCCCCTTCAAGAAGGTCTGACTTCGTTCGCTCCTATGCGTATTCGGCGCCAATGCGTAGTTGCGCACAGACGAGTTACAACTTTTTTCGTCGACTTTCAATTTAGCGTTAGAAACGATAAAAACTGCGACGCGCCCGTACGAACGCGTTCCGTTGAATATTATATAACACGAATTTCGTTTAAGGAGTGTTGTGCATACCTTCGGATAACACATAGTATATATTTTACGATCTAAAAAGGTATACCTCTATATGGTAAAGTTTTTTTTCCGTTTTCGTTCGACGCGGCGGCATTGATTTTTTACTTGAGTAAAACGTAAATGATAATAACAATATTGCGCGTATGACGAGGAACCGTGATGTGGCGAGTGGACGGGGGTGTCGGAAATGCGTCAACGTAAATGTAATATTATGACGAGATCGCGTCGAAGCTTGCGAACGGGGTACGTACATACATACATGTATATCTACTATTGTAATATGCGTGTACGGCGGGCAGGCGTGCGTAAGGTTTACCAGGACCCGCGACGGTTTGGCAACAACGTGTAATAATAATATGTGAATGTCTGTATAATAATAATGTCTTATGTAAGATAATATTATAATCGAAATCGGTATTTCTGAAACGCCAATAACCCCGGCAGTTGAGGCGTATTTTTTAAAAAAAAAAAATAATATCTTATGCGAACACGCGGAGACCGTGGTGAGCAGGATGCGCGTTCCTCGGCGTGATCCTCCTAATCCGCGCCGTACGTACGCTCGTAGAAGTCGATCTCGTGCGGCAGCGCCAAGTTGCTGCGGCGCCGCGGTATGCTGGACAGCTGGAAGTCGATGGGCTGCCGCTGGTCGTACAGCGACGGGGCCTGGAATATGATCGCGCACGTGCCCACGATGCAGGCCAACGTGAAAACCCACAGGAAGAAACGGTCGAACACCATCGACACGTATTTCCAGTCCTCGATCACCTGCGCAAGAACGGCGGAAGTTTACACGGGAGTATTACAAACGTACGTTTCGATGGCGAGCGCTTCCCCGCGCCTGTCCGGAAATCGTTAGGGAAACTAGCGGGGTGGGCACATAGGGTCGCCACCTCTGAAGGACGGCAGACCCGGAGGCGGACCGATGAGCGAAAGAAAATGGGGAAAAAAAGTCGTCGGCAAAAGATATTAATTATTATAATAATAATACGTATAATAACGACGATGATGATGGTATTTAAATTACAAGTTCCAAAAATGCCTTGTCTTGTCTTACCCCGCGACGGGCACGCACGATAACGCCCAGCCACTGTATGCTCAACGAAAATATCGCCTTGATAACTCACAACAATAATGTTTTTATTCCTTGAAAATAGTTATAACTAGGGCTCGGAAGTTATTGCACTAAAAAACGTTGAAAATTGATTGCACCATTGCAGTAAAAAATAGCCAAAATTGCACTTAAAAATTGCACAAAAGAAGACACTGATTGCTTCATTTTCGGCATTTTTGACGTCAATACGAAATAATAAGACACAAATGTATAATACGACGAAACACGCGACGACACTAAATTAATGAACTAAAATTATATTTATAAACTTAAAACTACAATGGTACAATCTACAAGTCTCGATATATCGTCATATTTAGTTTCTGGAAAATAATATGGGTATTAATAATAACCGCGGCATTGTCTTTTCGCATTTCCGGTCGGCCGCGGCGATCTACCTAAATCCCGGAATAACAATCAAAACCCGTACTATATATTTTAACATACATCTTACCTTTTAAAAAAAATTAAATTATGTTATTCACAATTTACAAGTACATAAATTGTACAATAAATGAGAAAAATCAACAAAATTGCAATCAAATAGAAAAAATGACCAAAATTGCAAAAAGTTGCACTAAAAACTTTTAGGTATAAATTTGTACTTGCATGAGATGAATTTAAATTTTAAAACCTACTTAGCAATAAATCCAAGCAATGGAAAAAAAGTTGCAAATGCAACAACATCCGAGCCCTAGACTTATAACCTATAATGCTGCGAACAATACGAGGCATTTTTGCGGTCATTTCTTAGAACTCTGAAAAATGAATACTTGTTGCCGAAATGCCGACCAATCTCGGAAGCAATTTTCGTTTTCGTCTCGATCATGACGTCACGCTACATTATAAATATATGTGTATGATGTGCGTCATAGGAAATATAATACTCATTTTTTGTCGAGAATTTCGTTCGGAAAAAATGAAAAGGACGCAGCAGGGGGATGGTATGAACCTATTAATTATTTTCCGTTTCATATAAATACAACACGAATCCGACCGCGATTCGGAGAAATGAACTCATTTACAGAATTTCGTCGCCTCCGGGTGACGGCGTTCCGAGAATATATAGGGGATGAATATAATCGGTCAGCGGGAAAGTATTCGAGATGTCCTTTCGCGCATCCTTCGCACCGACCTATGTGTACACCCTTAGAACGCTCGTGTGATGTATTGTTATATTGTTATTTGCACGATCAATGGGTGTAGTAAATCATCGCGGCGGTGGTGGAGGTGTTACACTTAGTAGGTATAGCGGTGGCGATGAATCACCACTGTTGGTATTATTATTTTTCCCCGGCGGTACGCGTTTACGGTCATATTATTGTTGTTTACCGTTTTCCTGCGAATAAAACCGTATTAAAGCGTATTATAATTTAGCAGTTTACCCAATCGCTAGCGCTATGCGCATCCCGACGAAAAACGTGCCGTGAAAAAGCTCGAAACATAAATTTTTTCGAAAAAATATCTTTCATCAGCACTACCGCAGAGCGCCACGGCTAAGAATATTTAAAGTGTTGCTTAAAAAACGCAACGGGAACGCAAATTTGATAGTTTGTTTTGATCACACGGACAAGTTGAAATCACTTGTACACTTCGGCGTACGCAGGATTGAGCGATAACTTTGACACTTTGCTTATCGTAACCGCGTAGTTATTAGGTGTTCTGTGTAAATCGCTGCGGATATTGTTTAGATAATAAATTTGGATTTTTTCTCGCGGCTTGTACTGGCCATCAGGATGCGCGTGTGTTATTGAATAGTTTGAATGACGGAAAAACAAAAGGAAAACTGCGTTCAATAATAAAAACGCGTTATCGCGGTCGCGTTGATTAACATATCGTCATATTACAAAAGTACCTGATCGCGTTCAGATTACATATTCCTACGACCAGCGAAGGAACACGTTATTTTGCGTTTTTTTTTTTTTAATTTCAAATAGTATCCGTACACGATATTACTCGTCGATGTATGTAACGTATAATATTATATAATTTACAAGCTATATTCAATATTCATATCTTTGTATTGATAATGTGTATAAATTATAAATCGTTAATAAGTTGGCTGCATTTCTTGGTGCAAGTATATAGTTGTTGCGTGTATATGTAATATACGTACTGCCTTGGCGCAAGAAAATGTTTCGAAAACGTGTTTGCTTATTGGATGCAAATTATTATTACGCTGACTTTTTATTAATTGTATAATGATAAAAATTAAACCGCGCAACCAAAAGAAACACTTTTTGCGACGATTATAAATTATTTTAATTGATCATCCGTATCATATTTAGGTTTATAATAACTACATCACCACTGGTAGATAACATTTATTATGTATTTATTTATCCGATTACAGTGTAACTATATTACGACCCGCCCGTAGATAAATATGTGTATTATACGTGTATAATTGGCATTTATATGTACTGTTAACACATCATGCTCGTTTTATTCAAGCCGATACGTGTATGTAATTAAAAATTACATAACAAAATTTACCCAATAAATAAATTAATCAATTGATCCCACTGTATAGTACGAAAACCAAATCAAATGTGTCCAGTTCGACGTTTGCTAAACGGTATCTATCTAATTGGTATCTATTTATTTGCCCGGCGATTTACGTACCTCTTTGTCCTTGTCCGCGTCCTTGATGTGTTGAGCAATATAACAGACCCCTTGCAGAGCCTTGAGTAAATCCGGTGACATCGTCTTCGGCATCACGTTTTCCGCTAGAAGAACAACATCATCGTCACGCTGTTTCTTTATACCGTTGTTCTATATCAATATTTTAGTTAATTCGGCGCGCCGCAGGACATTTAAATGCGGCAGGACGATTCGAGCCGTAGCTCGTAACGAAACGATCGGCCGACGAACGTACGGTTCTACCCGCGCGGTTCGTGAACGTTTCGCGGGAAAATAAAAAATTATCAACCATAAGCTAGGGCGGGCGTCACGCGACCGAGCCCTGTACTCACGGTAATTGTGCGGCTGCACCGACTGAATCTTCTTAAAGGACCAGTGCCTCTGCGTCAGGGACGACGGTTTCTGTTCGGTCCCGCCGCTGTCGCTGATGCTGTCCCTGCTGCAACGCGAACAGACGACAACCGATATAATTATAGTGAAGCGTAAGTGTTGTGAAACCGAGGGCGCGAAAAATCGCTCCGTACCTGTAGTCCAGTTCGTTGAAGTAACCGGGCGAGCTCTGGAACCCGTCGTTGGTCATCAGCGAGTACGGAGGCCGGCGCATCATCAGGATCTGCGGCATCATGTGCAGAAACACGGTCCTCACCCACGGCGACAGAGTGTGTGTCGACGGAGACCTGGAAGCAAATGTTTGTCGATGAGGGTTTTTTTTTTTTGTTTCAACTCTGTGCAACGAAAACGAAATGCGAACGGAAAGATGCGTACAACTCGTTTCGAAAAAATCATTACGGAACACAACATTGTCAATCAAGTACTTTTCGAACGTAGCGACCGAAAAACTAGCATTGGAATTTACATCGGGCCGTACGCTATCGATGGAAACGCAACGGTTCGCAATACATAGCCGCCGCTAGACAAGAGGTCTTACTTCGGTAGGTCAGGTCCGTTAAGCCCGAGAAGAACGGGTAGAGATCCCGAGTATTCTGAAAAATGTGTATAATAGCGCCCCCCCGGAGTGTTTAGTTAATTGCACAGACTCTGGTGGCAAATCTACAACATATTTAGTATTGATCAATTCGCACGTCTGAAACACGCGTTCAAGTGCTATTAATAATGATTTGAAGCATTTGTTTTTCAACGAAAATATATCTAATACACTGCATACTTATGAAAGTACTCGGGAAAAACGAGTTCTGTTGAAATAAAGTACTTGACCGTTTACAAAGTTACACCCGCGTTACAGTACCGTCATTCGCGAGTCTCATGCTTACCGGAAATGAATGTTTAGCACGACCACGGTCATGCCGATTGACATGGATACCAGCACCATGGTGAACAGCAGGTACTTGCCGAGGAGCGGTACGGCCAAAGACGTGGGAGGGATGATCTCGGCCAGCAGCAGGAAGAACACGGTCAACGACACTAGGATGTTACTGCACAGGGTCACCTGCGAAATGGCGAACGCGACGGTTACATAGACGCAACACCGGACGTTTGTAGAACAGTATTTATCTCAGTAGATGTTACCTTTTCGCCGGAGTCGGACGGCAAGTAAAACACCAGGACCGTCATGAACGTCAATCCGACGCACGGGATAATCAGGTTCACGGTGTAGAACAGGGTCTTACGTCGCATTTTGATGTTGAAAGTTATGTCTGCGGAACAAAAAATGTACCCGTGTCAACGAGTGGGCACTGTGTAAGTCGGTCGCCGACGGATGGGCTACCATAGTCGAGCGCGTCGCAATAGGAATTTTACTTTAATTGGAAATATTCCGAACGATAGGAGGTTCATTTTTAAAAATGCACGTGCACAACAATTATTTGAACGGATTTATGCATGAAAAACGAGTGTCAAAATCAATCCTTACTTCAGAAAAGAAATCGTAGTCATGTACGTATATAGTCGGTTTCCACACCCTCATTTTTCAATATAATATCGGTTAAAATCGAATAGGTCATCTCTACAAAGACTATTATGCAGTAACCGCTTACCGCGTATAAACCGTACCTATTATGTAGTAATAAACCATGTGTAAATTGAATGGTGATTCGTAGGTATACCGTATATATATATATGTGTACGCCTACATCGGTCTTGTGTGTTTACTCGAAACGCGCCGTGGATTGCAAGGTTAAATGCAAATACTATTTCAAAAAATAAATATTATTCCATTTTTTATTGCTCGCAACCCCGGTAAACAGTATTTCAGACTCATTGAAAAATAATATTATAATAATTGAACGCGGCGGAGTCCTCGAACGGTATAGCTATTATTGCGGTATTCCGTTTTCGCAGAAACACATATCGAAACGACTTGGTTCGTCGTATTAATCGTATATCGTACGTTCCAAACGTAAAAGCGTGTCCCCGAGTGAAAAAAATAAAAAAAAACAATTATAATTATCGTCAAACTACTCCTATTATCGCTGTACGTCGCGCTAACGCACGAGAAACGAGTATATATACATTATATATGCTCGCAGCGTATGACGTAGGTACGAGTTCTAACACGATAGCGGTTACTTGTTCGTCATAAAAATATCGCGGTTAAAGGATTCCGACCATACCGTGCGCACGCGTACATAATAATATGTTATATATTTATATTATTGTTGTACCGATAAACTATAATCGAACACAATTATTGTCGCCGTAGACTTATTTATGTATTGTTCACGCGCACGAGTACATGACCAATAAGTACAGTGCCGTATTTAAGGAGGGGCCCACGGGGCCCCCACAAAATTAAGCAAATGAAACTGGTAAAAAATAGATTGAGAACGTCAATGACGCAAGATCGTTTGTCCAACTTTTTAAGTATAGAAAGCGACGTCCATAGATCCTTGGACTTTGAAGACCTAATTAAACGGTTCTCCATTAGTAAGTCTAGAAAAGTGTGTTACAAACATAAATTGTTGCATTTGGATATCTCTATGTTATTCATATTTCTAATCGTGTTATTAATATATTTGGACTTACATTATTTATTCTATAGTTTTTGGTGATTTAAAAATCTAATTTTTAGGTATACGGTCTGAATATATTTAATAATTTTTGAGGATAAAGTTGTAAAATCTCTTAGGTATGAAACAATTGTTTTTTCTGAATAAATGTCTTCGGCCATAGAGATCAGATAATTGATTCTAGCCCCGGGGCCCCCACAACCCTGAATCCGGCATTGAATAAGTATACATTATATTATTTCCCATTCTCGTGAAAATCATGTTTCGGCTCAATCCAACAAAATATGAAACGCTCTCTACTGATGTACGCGGGCATAATAACGAGACGGTGATATTAACTTCCTGTTTACGCGTGGCCTGCAGACTGCAGCACATGAGCTTCAGCTTTAGCCTCTCCCACGAAGTGAAATAAAATCCAAATCCTCCAGAACGGATTCTCGAGGATATGCCCAAAGGCCCGGTCACGGTTCACGAGGAACACGTAAACGCATGAGGACACATGAATACACCTCGTCCGAGACAGGATAAGAAATCAGTTTGAACATTTCTGCCCAAGTGTGGCTGTACATAATAAGTAGTGCGGTAATTCTTCAGCTTTGGAACAGAAACGAAAAACCGGCGATTAGAACCGCGGCTACAACGCAGGACCTATAACATATACTATCATATCGGACGACAGCGATGACGAAAAATAGTACACTCAACGCAACTATAATCATAGAAATGCTGTGTAACTAATCATAATCACTGGTAAGATAAAACATGCGAGTATAATTGTTTCCTATACGATTGTAAAGAGCATGTCGATACATTTTAAATAATAAATAAAAACATTTCAACCGTAAAATGTATAATATAGTAATCGAGTTTTGATATTAAATTCGTAGTTCGTACATCATATTATTAACGATAATACCATAGTTCAAGCGATAATGAATTACATTTTTTTCCCATCACAGCGATTATCGTGTCGAAAAGTTATAAAAAATATAACACAAGTATATATGCGAAGGATTTACTAAATGCGACTCCCCTGTGTTATTAATAGAGCTAATCATGTTGCGTAGGTTTTTTTTTTAATAACTCACATGACCGAAAACTACATTAATTAGGCAGTATTTATGATACGAACGTTTTGATAGAAATGTTAAAATATATTTTTTTAAGCTTGATAAGGTTCAACCTTAAAAAATTGTTTTTCTGTCCGTTTAATTAGTTTATTTCATTAAATCAACGGTTTTAATATTTTTTTTATCTTTAATTACAGGAAAATTGCGTACCATTAAATATAATCGTTTTTGTTTCGTTACCGGACGAGTGCTTATCAACAAATTTAATCCTCCCGATAAAAAGTTTTCACGGGACGAAAATAATAAAAAAAATAATATAACTATTAAAATTCAATAACCATATACATGGTGACAGCGGTTGAACCAGATAAATACAACCTATAATGTGATCGTTTTCGGGACAATTTCGGTAGATATATGACACGTTCCGAACATTTATTGTTTATTTTAAGTATTATACCTAAAAATGGTTTCATCTACTTTAAAAGATTAATAATCACGTAGTCATAACGATAGTCATGTATGCGAGTGAAAAGTATCCGAAGAGCATTCAACCTCGTCTACACATGTGATATCATTACGTACGTGAACACACAGCCCGCACCACCTTATTTCCTAATTCAATCGTTTTATTAATTGTAAGTTTATTGTAGAGCTCATTAAAATCATGTTAGCCGTACCACAGTTGTACCAATTGTAAAACTTGTAACATTATCGTCTTGTATAATACTTTTTTTTTTATTGATCGTATTAACTCGGAAACTATGGCCATTTGTTACAATTTAATATGTATGTGGTGAATTAAAGTATTTACAGTTTTTAAAATATTATTTTTTTTCATAGTACAATATCAAAAAAAAATGGTCACATATACATTGATTAGATTCTATAGACCGGTTGATTTCAAGAATTGTATCATCTTATTGTTCTCTTCGGTTTTGGGTGCCGGTGCAACGTCGAGGGTCGTGTGGTTTGTCGACGACTTATTGCTATCTATTTTTCCTAACGTTAAAAATGTTGTGATTAAATTTAATATAAGACGTTTGGTCGGAAAAACTCAAGTGAATAATAAATACGAAAAGAAAAAAACACACGCTCCATGTCCTACGCGAACACGCTGCAGATGATGGTACGGGTAGGAAAATCGTTTTTCGCCGCACCCCAATGCACGTGTAAATTATTACGCGACGGTAAACACGGTAATTATTATTTATTATTTTTTCCTCGCACGCGAAATGAGTTACGATATTATAACCTCGTGCATTATACACGCAGAACATAATGAACGGCGTCGTACAGCGTGACCCGGCCGAAATAATGCGTGCGCGATGGTTATTTTATCGCGCGCGGACAGTGAACACGCGTTCGTGTATTCGTCGAGTTCTTCACCCGACTCCAGCGCGCGTAAAGCCGTAACATTTTTCGTACGTCGCGCGAGGTACTTGTGCTCGCGTTATAGCGGTCCGCAAACTTTTTTCGTCCTAAGCGGCCCCTACACGATCAATAATATTGCACAATAATATTGATATTGCGCAATATTATTGACGGTCCTAGTGTAGATATTGAAGGGTTGTACAATATATTGAAGAAATCAAATTGGGCTGGAAATTTATTACGCAATACTCAATATTATTGAACGTTTGAATATGATATTGTGTACAATTACGTAATATTTAGTATCATATCAATTGTGATCAACACGTGTTGTGTGGTTGTGTCGTGTCGCTACTTTTGAATTTATCCTATACACAATAGCATTATAAATTTTCATTATAACTTTCAATAAATTCTAATAAGATGTAGCATACATTTGCAAAAAATTCATTTCAAAAAATTCCTATAGTCATCTGGTTCAGTCATTCGTAAAATGTTCAATAATTTATCATGACTTTATTGCGCTCTTATTTTGTATCACTCTTTCATCCAACGTATTTTTTTGTTTAATTAAGGATTTTTTTTTTTAATCCAAATGCTACCGCGATACAAATTAATTCTGTATCGTTAAGAAACATATTTAAAAAAAAGATAATTTATAGTTTATAGTAGATGTTAAAAGCCACTAAACTGACACAGCGTAAACTTTAAACACCTTTATGACTTCGCCAACGAATATTTCTCAACTGAATATTGTGCAATAATATTGAGTGGGAAATTAATATTAAACAAAATATTGACACAATTTTATTGACTCAATATTATTGATCGTGTAGGGGCCGCTTAAGGTAGAACTGAAAATACGCAATCGCGCGTAATAACACGAAACGACGCGATACACACGATAACCGTGGTATTCAAAAATGTTCAAACATATTTTCTGCTCGCGAGTCCTAGGCTATCGAAAACCAAGACGGGTACAATTTTTACACCGCCACATGGACGCGCGGTTTGCCGTTTGGGAACCACTGCAATGTACAATACAATATGTATTATAATAATTGTGTCTCGCGCGGAAATCGTAACGTCCAGATTTCTTCCGCCGATCAAAAACCGTCGCCGCCGTCCGACGTCCGCGGCCCGATGTCACGATAACAACTAGGACTTGGATTTAAACGCCCTAAATACATCGAAAAATGCCCTTTCCGACAATGAATTTGTGTCCTAAATAATCTAAAAATGTACCGAACATGTTCCGTTACAACATGCTGTGATATATTTGTTAATAGTTTTATTTTAAAAACCACATTGCCTAATGCTATTTTATAGAACGAAATATGTGTTTATATTATATAATATATAATATGTGTACGTATTGTTCTCAATTTTTTTGTAATACCACTAGAAGTAGGTTAAAAATGACATAAGAAATCAATTATGCTTTAAAAACGTTTAAATATGCTCTTAAACATGAAAAAATCTCGAAAATGCAAAAAACGCCGTTCGTTATTAGAACAGTACTTTAAACACGTTTGTGTCACGGAAAGCTTACCCGTGGAAATATTATGTTCGCCGCGTATCCATGCCGATTTAGGTACAAGAAATGACGAATGTGAAATGAGAGAAATGAAACCCAACCGCAACTTTCCATGACCGCGGAAAATCCCTTTTTTGATTTGCTCTTGCTTTGCACCGATAGGCCGTTATACATGTATTAAAGGTGAACGTAAGTCACGTATAGATACATTTACACGGATACACAAATGAAAGAGAAAGAAACGTATTCAATTAGGAAGCCGGAAGGCACAGATGATTAGTCAAGTTTACTTTTTCAACAGTTTATTATTAACATTGCCGTTCCATGCACGAGCGACGTGCTTGTTATGCGGTATCTATATTATACACACGTTTATTCGTTGCGATTCGTATGCACAAAAGAGGTGACGCAGGGCTTAAAGTGGCAAAAAAAGCCAGGAGGACTCTAAATTCTACATAATTTTGAGCGTTCCATATAGTCTCATACAATCCCTAGATATTAGACGTAAATTTTAAGTATATATTTCTGTACAGTTTATAATTTGTATTTACTATGCATCAGTTATTCTTTGTAAAATCTGTTAAAACACTTAGTGACGTCAACTAAATTGGAAAGCCTACTTTTCATCTGTTTTACTAAATATTACTTATCTCAAAAATGTTATTCATATTATGTTATTTATAAATCATAAAAATAAACAATATTTTTTAAATGTATGTAAATTAAATGAAGTGCAAGAAATTAAATTGTAATTTAAATAGCATTGTAAACACAAGTAATATAATGAAAGTAAAACAACGTTTCAATATTATAATATTTACATGATATTCTCAGAAATATTGGGCGTTATCCGAGGGCCACCACCGACGAAACGACGGTAGTAATTTTAAAAATAATTGAACATTTTTTTTCTTGATATTTTATTATAACTTTTAAATAATTTCAATGTGGATGATTATTTTTAACAAACAGTCGAGTGTTTTGGTAAACTTTTCGGAGAAATGTTAAGGGGGACGCTTTAAAAGCGCTGTGGGAGGTAGGGAGACTGAGTCCCCTTGCGTCCTCCCACCAAATTAGGCCCTGCGAAGTGCACTCTCGCTCCGTCGGATTACAAAATTATATCACTCGAAAGTATTAAATAATACAATTTGGCACTTAAACTCACCCGTATACGGTTCCGTGCAACACGAGTAGTATTCTTCGTTCCGGATCGCGGGCACTTCGAGCAAATCCCATTCGACGGACAAGTAGAATTCGCTCAGGTCGATGCCAACGTCCACGCGGTTCCTGCCTTGCGACTGATCAATGTGTCGCAAGTCTACCTGTACACGAACACACAATATTTTTGTCATTTCAATATCGGATCAAGCCGCGTTTACGATTATGGTCTGTGGTAAGATAAGTACAATTACGATTTTAGGGGTGGATTCGATAAGGGTAGAACCGGTTAGTCAATCCGTCAATTGCAGTGGTTTCCTAGAGTTTCCTAGAGTAGGTTATTTTGCCGACTCAAAGCTATTTTTACGTCAACTGTCTTGCGCTTGGGGGTAGGTTCAAAAATGTCTGTTCTACAACATTTAGTGTCGATGGCTTTCAAAAACGCGAAATTTTTATTCTGATGATGGCAACGCTACACCACTGACATAAACACTGAACATTGATGCCACCGCCGTCAATAACATTGTACGTTTGGCGCTCGGAGAAATTTTTTTCGCAAACAACGATTGCTTGGATTATTTTATCGTTTTACTATCGCACGATAAGTCCATCCGCGGGACCATGGCCGAGTAGTTAGCACCGGATTTCTATTGACATACGCGCAGAGATGGGAAATATTAATCACGTTTACAACGATATGATAACGTTACAGTGATGATAGTGTACCGAAATATTCGGCGAACAGTGAAGATCCGTAGAACGGTGCGTAAGCTGGCGAGAGGGCATAGTTTTATTTCCAAATCGAGACCCTGCATTTCGTCCGACATTAAGACGCCCGTAAAGTTGCGCCCCCGGTCCTGACAGACCGTACGGCGGGGTAAATGTCTAACTTAACCACACGCAAGGCCGGTTCGGTTCAAATTGTACTCGCGAGAGCGTTGCAAAGTCGTACGTTCTCACGGACTCGTACATCGGACGGTAAGTATGGACTTGATGGGCACTCGAACCAGTACGACCTGTGAACAAGTGAGGCGAGTGTAACTCGAACCGAACCTTCCAACCGGCGGGGTGGAGTCAACCCCGTCCTGGGAAGTCGGGTTACGCCCGGGGGGAGGTCACCGCGAAACGTCTGCTCGTTTTGTCCCACGTTACGTATGCATAGGGGAGCACCTGAAGTCCGTTGTAAGTCCACGACCCGAACATCATGTAACAGTTCTGCTCGTCGAACGGGAAGTATAGCACGTTGATCTCGCAGTACGACTTGTAGATGGCCGGCGGCGTCCACAACACTTCGCCGGTGTACCTGAGCACCGCTTTGGTCATCAGGGTCACCTCGTAGTTGCCGTCAGCGCTGCAAAAGTGTACGCGTCATTATACCGTTTTCATCGCGCGCATTATTTATACGGTACGTATGTATTACTATTATTATTATTTATTATTATAATGCGCGTGTTATGTGTTCGCGGCCATGCCGTCGGTTTTATGAGCTACAGGGTACGTCATGGGTACGTGTAAAAACCATCCTGCGCAACGCGATGCATTTCTATGCACGTCTTCGCGGGTTCGCGCGTACTTATATACGACCGCGTAGGGTTCACATCTGAAACGTTGTCGGCGATTCTCGATGCGTCGCGCCGTGGTGATCGGAACGTCTCTAGAAACGCGCGTTAAGAGGACGCTACACCCGCGTATTTGTGATCTTCGTCTAACCCAGGGGTCCTCACTAGGATTCCCGAGAGAGCCAAATAGTTCATTTCAAATTTTCCAAATCAAATCAAATAACTTACAAACAATATGGTTATAACATAAGTTTATTACATCAAAAATATTAACTTTTTTGCCTATAAAAAAGTAGGGAAATGTCTTTTACTAAATTTCATGAATAGGCCTCCTTGAATTTATTAATTCGATGAAGTCGAAGGGCGAAATCTTTCGCAACTCTCTAATATGGCATCTGTGTTAGCATTTTTTTTTTTCAAAAAATATTTGTTTCAATAACTCTAAAATGTATGTTTATCTATCCTTAACAATCAGTCTGAGAGCCACAAAAAATCATTCCGAGGGCCGCGTAGTGTGGATCGCTGGTCTAACCAATGGAAAAAACATAACAAAAACTGTTTCGCACGGGAAGGCTACGGTAATAACCAAGAGACGAAATGTTCACCACGTGTAAAGGTGAACCGTAGATGTGAAATATCGTTTTTATTTTTCCGCTATAGGAACTATTTAAAAAATTATTCAAGTTTAAAAATAATCGATTTTGAAACAATAATAACTTTTTCGGTATAAGTGATATCGGAAAAATAAAACGATATTTTACAGCTACGGTTCTCCTTAGCGTATGTGTTGAAAATGTCGTTTCTTACAAATCACTGTAGGTCTTCTTTCGGTTCTTTCCCGTGCGAAACAGCTTTTGCTATGTACTACATTCGTAAGACGGATATCACACGTACGGGTGTAGCGTTCTCTTAATACGTTCCTCCGTGATAATGCGAATTCGAACGGACCCCGGCTCGCGTCCAAGACGAATAAAGCGTTCACAATCGAAACGGAAACGTGCCCGATGAACGTCGAGCGTGGTGCAAGGTTGAAAATGTTTCGTATCGGAACGTTTTTTTTTTTTTGTTTTGCCATTGTCAGAAACATTACAGCAATGCAATTACTATTTACAAAAAAATAATTTACAAACTATTTATATTATTTATTTACAATTATTAGTCAAATTAGGTCGGAACGTTGTAATGCATTTTATAGGTGGTGCAGCCGCTATTCGCGGGTTACGCGGATTATGTGTAACGCTTGTTTGAGACAACCACGAGACATAACTCGAAAAACATGATAACAAGAAACGAATTTGAAAATTTAACTTAAAATAAGATGATGATAAATCATGCGTATATTGCTTTAGAAACTTATTTTAACGGAAGAAGAGTGTTATAACACACCATAATCATGCTTGCAGTTCTCACCCACAACAATATGACTATTATAAAATTAGGAGTTGGTTTAAGTTTTTTAACTTATGACACTAGAAGATTGATTTTAGTTATTTGGTAATATGCCGTAAATGTAAGACTTTTATTTTGTGTTTTTACCTAATTTAATGTGTTATTTGTAGTTATGACAAGTGCAGTAGACAAAAAAATACCAACACTATTGTTATTTGCAAACAACTCAAAAATGACGATTTTTGAGTTATGTCGTTGCTGTAGCAAACAAGCGATCATTTAATCTACGAACGAGCGATAAAACAGCGTACGCCGTAACACGAGATTGTAGAAATATTATGATATTCCAACAGTTCGTTGATGAGGTTTTTACCTATAGTACGCGATACTTTGGGTGAAAACGTTATTCCGTCTCGAAGGACTGTATACCCTCGAGCGGCAATAATGATTAAAATAATAAACCATCGTTGTTCTATGAAATAATATAGAAATACTTAGGTAAGAACGAATTTATTATTTGGTGCGCCGACGAAATAAATTTCCCCGGCAATTAATAGAGTTCTACGAAAACAAACCCAAGGGCAAACGCGCGCGACGACGACAAAAACAATAGAAAAACGTTGTTTTAATGTTATGCATCTAGTTTCTCGTAAATGATAATAGCATGAAAATATATAATTTTAGGATGTAAATACTTCATACGGAATTTCACACACACACACACACACACACACACACACACGACACCGTGTCAATAGAACGGCAATGAACTAACTCACCCACGATCGGTCGTAACTCGTTAAAGAAATTCCGTGTGGTCGTTGGCACAACAATCCTGTGTCCGTTCTCGCGCGCGATTAAACCGAATGATTTGTGAAGGGCCACCAAAATCGCATTATCGTGATATTATTAATAATTATGTTACGCGAGTATGCGGCGCAACGTTATTTTTAATACACGCTTTTTTCCCCTCGACTTTTGTTCCCGGCAGCGCGAGTTGTACGAAACGTCTGTCGAGCGCCCGTACGTGTTTATTGTTACGGTTATCTTGTGATTGTCACGATCAATTTACTTGTTGAACAGTACGATGTCCGGCAACCAGATGTGATCGGAGGGCACGTACAGCACCTCCAAGCCGCCGTAGTCTTTGGGATTCCATTTCAGATTGCAGTCGAACCATTTCTGGACCAGCCACACGCTGGTCGTCATCACTTGACTCTTGAGATTCTGCATGGGGAACGGTGACGGTGAGACACAGAATGTTATCGTTGTGCGGCAAGAGAACACGCGTACAATATTACAACAATATTACCATTTCGGTGAGCTGCGTGAGCTTTAGGCCGATCCACACTGTCAAGTTCTCCGAGTGGTTTTGCACGGGTCTGATCAGCCGATTGTAGTTGCTCAGGAGATCGTCGAATAAATGTTTTTTGTACGGGTTCCCTTCGAACTTTGTGTCTGTAAACGGAAAACAATGTATCGTGTTATTAACGCGTGGCGCAGCAAAACAACAGTATTTATGTAAGCACTTATGTAAGTAAGAAAATCGTATGTATATATTATACATAGGCTTAGATAGCTATTCGAGCTAGGAATGCCTTAATAAAATAATAATAAAAAAAAAGCAAAACAACATGCTTCGTAAACAGTATGACGATTGTCATCGATTTCTCGATCATCGTTGTGCTGCGAAAGAAAATGCATAAGCAATTAGAACATTACGTTTTAGAAAAGGGACAGTAGCTCGCGCGTTGTTGTATACATAGGATAACACTTTGAAATCGCGATGATGATGTCCTTCGAAGTCCGAGTGGCAAACGAGTTCGTTAAACGACCGTGAAAAAAGTAATCAAATCCAAAGTGTGTACCAATAAAATCGTTAGTTGTGCTCAAGCCTTCAAGGCGACGGGGAAAAAAAATAAACGAGTAAAAGCATCGTCGTGTTCCGGCCTCCGTGTAATAATGACGTTTATCGTTTGTCAGCACACGTGCCGTCGGGGTCCTTATAGTATTACATAATCTAATATATACCGCAAATAATATACCTGGGTATGCACATATGACAATTACAAGCGGTGAACGAGATACGGTTTCACTGTGCCTCGAAGACGGCTATCGATTTTTTCGTTTGTCATTTCAATAAAAAAACATTTTTACAAATTACGTAACAATACATTTAGAACGAAATAACGTGTGTTATAGAATATTTTTCGATTCGACCGCCGCGTCCGAATGCGAGAATAAGTACGAGCGGTGATAACCGCACTACCGTAAATGCGCGATACATGAATAAGGGTGCCTTACAAGAGATTTCAATCACACGCTAATTTCATATAATATCTGCAGTGGCACCGAACCAATACATAAAGGGAAGTGAAGCGAACTTCACATCTTCAAACAGAGCCGGTACACAGGACATTTGTACATATTCATTACACAAGTCTTTGGGTTAGAGATATCAGGGTACGATTTTGGGTGCAGGGTCCTAAATTTTAGATTTTGCTTCACCAAAACATTTAGAGTTGGGCGCCACTGCGTGTCGTCTATTCCGATACAATACCAATCATTATGTCGATCGAATTTTTTAATGAATGATCCTCTATCCAGGAGCTACACGCGATCCTTGAATGATAGTTATGTATTGATATTTGACCCTAATGATTGTTTTTGTCGAATCGTATTATCGTTATGGTTATCTTTAAATATATTGTCTATATTATTTGTTACTAATAACTAATTTTCAAAAGCCGACCGGCGTTGTATGCATAAAACAAGAAATGTGTAGCAGTTTGAGCATAACATCATACGACGAAACCGAAACGATGCATCTAATAATATGATCATGTGTTATCAGAGCGCGATGATTTGCGCTTATGACGCTGTTGAAGCAGTATTGCATTCTCGTCCTACTGGCGTTACAACAATATACCACAAAACGTTGTGTGTTACGTTTTAAACTTGCATTTGTTTTTCGTACCATACACGCAACGATCCTTTATCATTGAATTAAACATAGATAGTACGTACATGATGAGTACGGGGTTCTTATAAAAATATCACATGAACACAACTGCGACGACACCGCGGTACATGTGCATATAATATACTTTGGATCACATTCGTCTTCGTTCCGAAGTAAAAACTCGTGATCGTAGACAATCCACGTATAAGAAGACGGCATTATAATCTGCGCGTTTTGCGTATTACATCCGCCGAACGTCACCGCGACCTGGGCGAGAGCGGTGTAGAGCTGCAGAGCTGCCCCGACGAAGCTAACGTGAGATGTGATACGCGTGCACCGCGCGATGCAGTTGGCCGGTCGTCGATAGCGAACTGCGATCGTCAGCTGCAGTACGTCCACTGCACTACGGCGGTCGAGTGTAGGTAATCGGGTAGGTGCGCTAAGCGCGATTTCGTCGTTACCATCACGCGAGCGTAAAAAAAAACTTTACCCTCCTACGCATCGCGTCACCCTACGTACATACAGGGTCGCAACCACATGTCGCGATGCACGCGCGTTTACCATGACGTTGTGCACGACGTCCAGAACGCGCACGCTGTACACGGCTACATTTACGGGCGCGTATCGCGCGATATATGCGTTAACGCTGCGGTACTCACTGTTCAGCGCAAAGTCGCAGTAGCTGAGCGGCAACAGCAGCGGCAGCACGAAGAGCAGGTTCATCTCGAGGGCTCGGGAATTGCCGTATCACCCCGAATGCGCGTACAGTAGTACAAGCCGCGGACTTGTGTAATGGCTACGTGCGCACTAGCGCGTCCCCCCGTCAGCCGGTCGTAGCGCTTTTCGCGAGCGTCGCTAAAAAAATCAATAACCACGCCCTGGCCGCTGCAGCTTCCACCCCGGCGTCCCCGGGGATATTCGCACAAGCCCCACGGCGACATTTCGTCGTCCGTCCAAGTACGTACACTGAACGCAGATTTCCCCCGCCGAGACCGTGCGTATCCGAAGGCTTGGTGATAAGAAAAGTGGCGAGTCCTTTTTTTCTCGAAATCGTTCCAGCAGAGATACACCGGGGTCGAGTATATGGATAAGTCGAATATCACCGTGAACGTGTTCTTTTGATACTTTCAATTTTTGTGTATTCAGCGCAAGATATAGTTTTTTTTTTCCTCGCGCACACGTGTCCAGCTATATCAATAGCAATCACAATAAACTTTTTAACTTTACCTGAATATTTAGTGGACAAAATATGTTACAAGTCCGGGATTCGTCATAGTATGGACATCCAAACCTTTTAGGTCCGCAGCAAAAACAAATTGTAATTGTAATTTTTAACAAGTCCCATTTTTATATTTAATAAAAACGTTCTAACTGCGCTAAAAATAAAATCGTCTTAAAGTAGCATGTTATATTGTTATTTAATCACATTTTACAAACAAATCAGCAATAACACAAAAAACGAAAAATTATTGCGTGAGTTATAACACTTTGAACAATTAACGAAATTTAAACTGCTCTCCTATAAAATGTTGTAGTCTTTGTGACTTCCATCTTTTGGCCTTATAGCCATAGATGTACACTGACTATACTTTAACCTCTAACCGTTTGTATTATGAACTTCAGTTTTTTTCTTTGCTCTGTTCGCAACGCGTTTCGACAAACAACCGGTCCTAAATTCCTCCATGATAATATACCGCTGCTACTGTGTCTACGATACCGTACGAAGTCGATGTACAATACAATATACTTGGACGTGTTACGTCATAAGGTTCGAATATTATATGATTATTGTGCTGTGATCGATAAAGATATTTACACACACATATTATATCCAGGGTCCCCACAAGGGGGGGGCTGTTGGACCTAGAGTGCGGGGGCCCGTAGACCCGTTTAAATTTATTTGGAATTTTTGAAATTTTAATAAAAAAAATATATATTTAATACAAATTAAAAAATATTTGTTTTTATATTTTCTATTTTAGATAATATTGTGATAAAAAAATAAAAAGACATTATTATTATCAAAATGCTTATGAATCTTGATTTTTAATAACTTATGGTAAATTGTATTATTAGAAGTTTTATAAAAGGCCCGGACAAACGCTTAGTACGGGTGCCCAGAATTTAATGCAAGGGCGCTGATTATATTGATAATATAAACAGAAATAGAGAGAGAAAAGCAGAGGAACCTACATTTTTTTGGATAATTACCGGTGATCATTAAATATTAATATTATAACACGAGTTTTCCAACCTATCGGCAAACACCGTTTTATATTACAGTGTCATTGAAAGTTGAAAGTATAAACAAATAATAATAATTAGTAAACGTAGTCAGCCGTCGGCGTTGTACAATATCGCATATATTTGTGAAAGCGTTTAAGAATTATTATACAAGAACATTCTATAAGACAAACACAAAATATCTAATATGATGTGTTCTAGGCGGTGTGTGTGTGTGTGTGTTTAAAACGAATACCTTTTACCACTATAATTTCAAATATTGTATTTGACTCTGCAGATAAATACGCGGGGAAAAAGTAGGCTAATAGGGTTTTTAGAAATGTTTCTTAGATGTTTTTAGAAAAATCGATTGATTACAGAACACCTGCATATTTAATGATTATAATCGTTCTATGATATACATTATCCAACATGAAACCGAACTTCTAGAAACTTTGGCCATTATAGTTTTTCATATCGAATGAAATCTTACGATTTCGCTTCTATTTTCTTCGGATTTTCCAGGTGAAAGTTTGACCTGTCAAAACCCATTGCGTTAGCCTTTACAATACGCGCGTACTTATCACGATTTTGGCAAAACCAACAAAGATGAACGTTGTCAAAAGTTAATAATTTATTATTATTTTCTTTTAGGTGGTAAAGATGACTATTGTTCAAAAATAATGGAAATCGAGTGCATACGAATATGGGTGATCGAAACTTTTTATACTTGTGTGCATTATAATATATCTATTTATATAATTAAACGATGATATATAAGTGTGTTCGTTAATTGTGGAATATTTTAAAAACAATCTGATAAAGTGTTTTGAACGTTTGAATCCCGATTGTAATATATGTATGTATTTCAAGAGAAATAATTTCATGCGAAAAAATAACATACAAATACAGTCCACCGCCTAGACCATGTGTAAAAGATGATTATGTTTTCTTTTAACGATCCCGTAGAATATGATTGCGTAAGTGAAACATTATAAATTACAATAATAAACAGTACTCGGTGCATGATCACGCAAAACATTTAGTGGTTATGCCGCGGCTGCGTTCAACGCGTGGCCGTAAACGTGGAAACACGACCGCGGTCTCTCCGAATAGAAAACCTGATATACCAGAAATACCGGTGCGATGAAAAATTGAAAATTTTACGGACAAAAGTACACGCCGTGGATCGCATGCGCCCAAATGTACGCGCGCGCGTATAGAACGTTATTTACATAATACATATATTACTAAAAATCTCGTTCCCACGGGTCAAACGCATTTACAGTCAAACTTCAAAAGCCTTCACGTGCCACCATTTTACATTACTTCTTAATATTGTAAACCAGCTGCCGGTCCGTTTCCCATTTGAGGACGCGGTTAGAGACGCCTGCAGTGGATCCTGTTCCGATGTACTTTACGTCACGTTGCGCACAACTCGTTTGTTGACATAGTAGCATTACTTTGGTACGAAAAAAATCATTGTAACATTTACCGGACCGCGAATAGACTTGTGTACCTACACCAGGGACGTACGCAGAAAAAAATTTTGGGGTGTGTTTTTGAAAATCAGGACTTTTTTTCAATAAACAAATGAAATTTTATTATGAATATCTTATGATATACTTAAATTACTTTTTTTTTTTAATATCAATATATATTGTATTAAAAAAAAATCACAGAACTAAATCTAATTTTCGTGAAGTTTCAGCCATTATGTAAGATGTTAAGAATTATCTTCATCACAATTAACTTATAATGCATATTTTTGAACAATTCTTGATTTTTAGATTTTAGAGCATATTTCTTTGCATATTTGTCCGAACATTTTGTGTAAAAAAGGTAAAATAAAAGTTCATATTTTTAAAGCATTTTTGTACTTTTTTAAGAGCATAAGTGCATGCATATTTAGTACTTTTTAAGAACATTAATTTCCGAACCCTAGAGATAATGTATTATCTATTAGTAATTTAGTATATTATTATAATAATACAACAACTTGAGAGTTGAGACATAAAATAGTATATTGTCAACTCATCGTGGCCTCGTTCAGATACAAAATAAAAACATTTACGATAACGTCGATAACAAAAAACAAGAAAGACGATAATATTTATAATACCCTTATCCGCAGTAATTGTTTCAAGTATAGTTTAGGTATTTCCTGAGTCTATGTACGTTTTAGTATAATTTTGTAGCCATGTCATTTACACAATAAGTATAATATTATTTTATTTCTAAATTCTGTTTTATTTTTTTTTTTCAATAATATTAAAATAAGAATTTGTTGGTATTAAATTTTCATTTTGCTTTCGCCGGTGTTTCACAAACACAATGTAATATTATACCTGTCTATTATAGTATAATATAATAAAACAATTAACATCAAAATGTAATAAGAAAATAACCAAACATTTCGGGGGGTGTTTGAACACCCAAAACACCCCCCTGTGTACGTGCCTGGCCTACACGCATCATGGCGGAATCCGTAGGTGCAGTAGGAGGAAATTCTCGCGACGCTGCAGTTGTCGGTTGGAATATTATATATTGATGTAATAATAATATTAACGATTTCGTTCTCAAAAAATAAAAAATAAATGTTGAAACCGTGTAAGACGAGATGGAAAAATTATTTTAAAACTTAACGCGGTTCGGCAACAATAAGCTGGCAATACTGATCGACAAACTCGAGTAGTGATAGACGATCCTTGGCGGCTGCGGCGGCGGCGGCTTTGTAAAAAATCGATATGATCGCAAATGATCATACATCGGATACATCCATCATAGCTATTGTTGTATTCGATTGTCCAGATGATGAGCTATCCTATGTGTGTGTACCATATAAACTGCAAACGAGCATAGATGGGCGTGATATGGTTAAACAGTCGGTAATCTTAAAAGCTTTAAGACTTTGTTCACGTTCGAAATAGAAGGACCGCGATACGCGCGAGTAGATAAATATTTGTCGAAACGGTTAAATATTACTACAGTGCTTGGAAATTAATAAGGATTAAGGACACAATTACTATCTGTACTTATGTATTATAATGATATGTTACCCGGGCGTGTGTAGAATAGCTCTGATTAAAATAATAAACCTAATTATAACTATAAAGACGTGTACGAATGGTTGTTAAGCGTCGAAAAAAAAAATTATAATAATAACAATAATTCCGTAGGAAAAAAATTAATATAAACGTACAACGAACGCAGCTTATTTTATTATCATAATGTATTCTACGTGAAATAAAAGTATATTTACATTTTGGAGAGTAGGAGGACGAGGCCAGTGTTATACATGCTGAGCACATAAAATTATTCCATTTATTTGATACTAATGGCAATATTGTATGTACTGCGGCGTGTTAGCGCGCGCATGCAAATGTACACAATATAATTTAAAAATAATATATTAACGTGCTCGGAGGCGTCTACTAGGAAGGGCGTGGGAGCGGCGGATATTGTCCCTCGAATCTTAAGACTTTAGCGGCTGACGTTTAATAAATGAAAAAGTCAACATTTCAAATAAATTAAGTGTTGCGCGTGTAACGCCAGACGATGTTAATAAAATATTATTCGATTTTACACGTTTATACCTACTTCGATTCGAACACTCGCAGACTTAAACAGCGTTGAACGTAATTGTTTTTTAAATATACTGTTTATACTGACTTCGATATTTTGCACATTTTTTTCGTAACTTTATTCACGTTCGAATAACACACCACAAACGTGAATCATTTTGAACATTCCCGGCCCCGAAAAGTTTGATTCTTAAATCACGACTCTATTCACAGGCCGCGTTCACTGCACTTTTATTAAACTCGAGTGGAGCGTTTATTTGAATTTCGACGTTTGCAAATCTTACCATTACCCGAGGATACCGACGGGAGTATTATATTATATTCACTAATTTTTTTTTTTTATCGTAACTACGTTTTCCCTTGACCGGCATTTTTATATATCGTGTGCATAGTAGTAGCGGTGGTATCTGTATATTTGAGCAGATTTGTCGTCTGAAACATTCGGTGTACGAAAACCGAATGTAATCGAACCGCGGTATTTAGCATAACTGTGTACTCCGG
Source organism: Periphyllus acericola (assembly GCA_949715065.1). Taxonomy (NCBI): domain Eukaryota; kingdom Metazoa; phylum Arthropoda; class Insecta; order Hemiptera; family Aphididae; genus Periphyllus; species Periphyllus acericola. Next base: position 1,844,218 of record OX454272.1, on the reverse strand, counting down.
GCCTGGATGCGGTGTAGCGCGGAGCACTGCCATTTCGCGGGGGGTGACCCCTGGCACCCGCCGCGCAATGATTAACTCTACGAGCACGTAGAAAGTTATAAGCTAGGCGACACGTGCCAAACCCTGAAACGTCTAGAGCAGTGATGGGCAAACCACGGCCCGCGGGCCAACTCCGGCCCGCGAAAGTATTTAATCCGGCCCGCCGAGGGTCCATCGACATGGATAGTATAAAATTATAGTTAAAAAAATTCCCGAAAAATTCTGAAAATGAACGAAAAAAATAATTTTAAATATATAAATGGATTGGCGCGGATTGTGCACGGTCGTACCCTCACAGTTTGGTTTAGGTAGATACTAGAACTAGATAATAGATACTATTATCATTTATCATAGATTGATAATAGGCATTTAATTTATATTTTTGTTCATATTAATATATTTCCCGGATCTCGGTTTGGTGCGTCCTTAACGGAGTTTTCGTATTATAATATGTATAATGTACTTATGTGTATAAGTTAAATTATAGTTTTTAAATTAATTATTATTTAAGGTAAAAGGTAATTTGTAACATTTGTGTGTAATGCTGTAATGTTTTTATAATATCATGATTCAAAGCTTTAACACAAAATGCATTTTTTCTATAATTCTGGCCCTCCTCTAGAATTTTTTAAACTTTGTGGCCCCCCATTAAAAAAGTTTGCCCACCACTGGTCTAGAGGAAACCCGATTCTACTTGAATTCGAAACGAACGGTGCTGCGCGCAGGCGGTTTTTTTCAACGAATCCGCATTTACCGTCATACGGATTAACAATATCCGATCATATTTTATTCTCCTTCGCGAACCATATTAATTATCATCACGTATACGTCGTATAATACGATCGCGCGTCGTCCGATCTCTCTCTCTCTCTCTCGCGTGTTTTGTCGCAGAATTATTTCGGAGCTGTACGTTTGCCAACTGTTTCTCTCCCTCGCTCCCTACCTCTCACTCTCTCGCCGTCTCTCCCTCCGTCTCTGTCTCTTCGGCAAAAAAAACTAAACACAGCATAAAAACACACAATGGATTAGCATATCACATTATATATATATATATACGTATATGTGTCGTATGATATAATACTAGCAATAATAACCTATTAAATAATAACTATTTTTATACGGCCGTGTGCGAGCGAAACGCGTACAATATAATAAAATACAAAAGTGCACTCGCGTTATAATTTATATTACGCTCCGGCTGCCCGTTTAATTGGATACAAGAGTGGAAGAAAAAATTAACAAATGGATTACCGAGACGCTAAATTTCCGTTCGTCTCGACGTTCGACCTGTGTGTTTTATACGAATTTATTATGGTAATATTATTATAATTTAACACGCGGTACGAGATAAAGTGTCTTATTAATTTCGCGATTATTATTATTTTTACTATAAGAGATTGCATCACGTGACGCGAGATATTATAAAAAAAAACCTATCCGCACCGCACGTCCTCGACAACGTTACTGGATCGGAGACATAATGTTATTTAGGTTCCAAAACTTTTCGCACTGTCCCCTACCGCAGTTGGACGAGGTCACACGTCGTAGGGTTAACAAATAATTACATCGTACTTCAACGCTAAACTTGTTTTTACAGAAATCGAATATGACTTGTCGTAACGAACTTTTCATCGTACGTTTCATGCGGTCGTGCACACGGATCGACGTGGACAGACGTGGTCGTTGTTTTGTTCTAATCGATTTTTTTCGTAAAATCCTATATTATACCATAGACGCATTCTTTATTCACAGAATGATGGAAGTATATACTTGATTAAATACTTATATTGACGGTACACGGGTACGATTGTAGTATTACAAGAATTAAAGAATATTGCACTTCATAAACCCGCCAACATTTTTATCGAGATGATGCGTTAACAAATCACAACATTTCCTTGTTTCCCGTATGTTCTTTTTCAAAATGAATCACGCTTATGCTTTGAAATGCTGTAGTTCCTCCCTAAGGGGGTGCGTCGGTGCGAAATCCACATCGAGTTTCTTCGGTTAGAGAGTAAACACGTGGTTTAAGTTTGATTGTATTTGATTGCTGCAAATAGTAGGCAATATGTTTTTATCGTGTCGCCGCCTTTGTGACTCACTTTTATTTATCGTTTGAAGAATCAGCGCATGTTTATCATATAGCATACATTTACGGGTAAAATGCCACGGCCGTTTCGGTGCAGCGATTGTTGGACCGTGCGTAGAGCTATTATTTTGTCGGTAGATATCTGTGCTAGTAAAAAATGAATATAATATAATGGTATTGCGGTATATCGACAGCGAAAAATGTCCATACATAGTGTATAGTTTCTAACACTTTTAGTTCATACCCTCAGCGGTGCGCACAATATAGGGTTCAGGGGTAACAGCTGCTACCCCTCTCAAAATGCTGACACCGTTCTGAGGTGATCTAGCAGGTAAATGGCAATTGGTGACTATACTTAACTTTTTGAAAGTAATATCACGGTGGTAGATATAATGGTGGAAATCGGGTACTCGTGTGTCTACTCTATTCGTCAAAGTGTACACTAAAGTCTTGCTATGTTCAAGATTAGATTATAAAATGGGCACTACCGAGGTAAGAGGGGAGACCTTGCACTATTATTTTAAAAAATGTTAAAATTTCAGCTATACCTACCCGCTGGTCGTGGTTTACAGAACAAAGTGCGAAATATCGATTTCTCTTGGAAAAATTGCAGTCCAAGACGTTTTAAACGCTATGAGTATTGCAAAGTTGATATTATAGCATTTCAGTTCGAGTATTCATTGCGATCGCACCAACAAGTCGGAAGTTGCATTTAATTTTCGTTTGAGGGGTCGACGCATGATGTACCTACTACTTTATAGTAATTACTAATTAGTAATTACGTTTCGAACGTGAGTTGGAAATTATTATAAACCGCAGAGTCGTTAAACATAATCAGTGTTTGAATTATCGTTAAACGTTTCAATTGTTTCCAAACAAATATAGCAAGAGTTGCTGAACAATCAAAAAAAAAGCACAAAATACGTGTACCAAATTTAATTCGAACTTTTTCAAATTATTTGTGGGTAGGTATAATAATACTTTTTTATTCGGAAAAATATTATAACAAAATATCGTTTACTGTACTGTCGTTTGTATGAAAGAGAATATTTACGTGTATTGCATATCGTCTCTAACCTTTAGTGCATTTACGCGTTGGCACTCGTTCAACTATCACAATATTGGGTTTAACGCTAAAGTAATACGCTGCAGTTGAGAAGATTATTATTGTATTATACTACCTGTTTTCTGCTTTATAACACACTCTAGATTCCTTGTTCTATTGTTCTAACAGGATTATTTAACGAGCTGAGTTTTATTTTCGACAAGAATAAGAATTATTATTATGTTATATGTACAAATACTACGTATTGTTGTACGTTGTTATTTTCTTTCGTTTTCCTCTTTGTCGCTGCGGCGCGGTCTCGCAAAACGTTTTAATGAAATCTTGGCTTTCGGGACGTTTATTATATTACTACCCACAGTTAATCTCGATTGTTACATAATATTTTGGTTGATTTTTTTTTCCTCGCGACGGCGCGGCGGTTTGCCAACACCGAAATCCACCGACTATGTGCAAAATAATATAATACGGTAGTGACAACATATTATGATGGCGTAGTGGATCGTTTAAAACCAAAAAACAACCAATATAAAACCAATTATGCGCACAATAGCGCGTACAATATGATACCATATTATACGAGGTCGTTAAACGTCAATCAAAAACGCATTTACAATAATATTATTTTGACGAAATATTATTTGGTTCGTTTATGTGCATATTTTATCGCACGTGGTGCACGAGGGCAATAAAATTGGCAAATTTCGTCCGACGTACGCGTCGCGGGTACTACATCCGACGTGCGTTTTCGAAAATTCGTAATATTATCGATTGCGAATAGTAACACCGTAACAGGGAACATTTTACGTCGAATCAGAGAATAGGTCTACCATTGATTTTTATTCTACACGAACATCAATCGCGCTCGCCGCGACTGTTGTGAATGAAATTAATCGTCTGCGCGCGCATAAATGGTGCACGCGTATAATTAAATTTCGGGGAAATCGGATTGAGAAAAAAAATTTTAAGTAAAAACCGGATATGTACGTGACCGAGTACACATCGCGATCCGAACGAATAACATCCTGAAACAGTAGTTTTTGGCGATTATCAACTATAATGTCGTCACCGAATACTGATGTACGTTTATACGTGCGCGTTCGATGAGGATATAATATAGTTGAATCAATAATTACAAAAAGGGCACATGTCCCGGTTTCTAAGATTTTCGAGAAAGAAAAAAGACATGATATGTTTTAGGAAAAATTACCCTTCTTGCATTGAATACAATTTCAAACACTTTCTTTCGGGTATATATATATGTGTAATAGGCCTCGTTTGCACAAGACCATACATTTATCGATATTATATTCGATAATGAGGTGACCCCAGAAGACGTTTGAAACGTAAAGCGAGCGCCTAAATGATTAAAAACCATTATCTTCCTTGAAGTTCCATCAATGGATGAATTCTTCCCTCAGGCCTGCATAAAATTAACCGTACACAGCAATCATTAAACTTCTTGCAAGGAAAATATATTTTTACAGATTGTTCAAAAATGTTAAGAAAACAAAAAACTAAAAAAAATATGTATAACGTAATCAGATGATGCTTGTAAAATATTGGACATGCGCCTTTTGCGATCCAATTATACTGTTGCACTCGTTATAGCTTTATAGATGCACTTATACGTATACGCGCAATACCGTTCTCGGAAAATGGATCACGTACGATGAGCGTCAATCGGTTCGAGATATGGAAAAACGAGCTCGGGACTAGGGACCGGGTGGTCAGGCTTAACCTAACGGTTAGGCCCTAACCTATACCACGGATGGCGGACCAAAGTCGTGGTTAACCGAAGAGTGTATACCGTTTTGTCATAACACGTCGTTACAGCTACGTCGCTCGAGAAAGTCCGTAGCCGCAGGGGTGCACCACCCTAGAACCAATGGAAACACGTTCTCATACATGTTTGTCTGCCGTCTTACCGTAGATATGCTGGGCGCAGTCGTCGTAATTGAAGAGTGTATAAAAGCATAATACGCTATTCGTACACTTCTTACGGTATTAATGCGCATACGCGCAGTGAGCACAATTTTTCTGAATTCGAGCGATTCGACGACGCGCGGTTCGGGGCAAAGGGTGAAACGTCTGCCCACCCCCCCTCAGCCCTTCCGTCCAACACCGGACCAGCCACCGGAAGTAATTATTATAAATATATTGTATGGGTCGACGCCACATCAACCCGCACCGCACCGCACCGCAGTGACATCATTTCATGGAAGAACCTAAATTTATAAAAAAATATATACATGTATCGTTCGTCTTTTCCGAGCATTGCAAACTTAACGTGCATAGACGTAATAAGATAAAGTTGACAGTTTTCCATTTCTATTTTTTTTTCCGTCTATATACATATACAGGGCTATCCGTTTAAATGGCTCGCAAACACTTGGCTCGCTAAACGTTTTTAGAAACATAAACGTTTCGACCTGTATATAAAACCATGAACTTATCGTCAAGATTTAATAACTGACAAAATCATAACTAATATTTAACCGCATACTACATTATTATAATTATGAAATTTATATTCGTTTTGAATGTAAGAAAATATTGATAGAACACGTATGTATCTTTAACCGATTTATAAAAAAATATTAGAAAATGACCCGTGGAATATTTAAATGCTAAAAAACGCTTAAGACAAAGTCACGTCTACATAAGTCTCAACATGGCCCCTACAGCGGGAGGTGCTAATGGACCTAGATTACAGGGGCCCGTTAAAATATGTTTTTAATTTTTGAAATTTGAATAAAAAAACTTTATACTTAATATAAATTAAAAAATATTTGATTTTTTTGCTTTTTTCTTTTAGATAATATAGTAATAAAAAAATAAAAAACATTATTACTATCAAAACGCTGATGAATCTGAAAAAAATGATTTTTATTAATTTATGGTAAATTGTATTATTGGAAGTCTTAAGTCCTATGGCCCGGACAAACGTTTAGTACAGAGGCCCAGAATTTGACGTGGGGGCCTCAGTGTCTCATGAAATACATCTAACGAACGCAAACGCGTGAACACACGTTATTCGCCCGCGATGTATATATACCTAATATTCGAACACTTCAAACGCGATAATATTATTCATAATGCGCGTGTTCTACGTAAGAGACTTAAGACGACTTTGTGAACACTATGACGAAGGCGAAGTCGTCGTGACGTGGAGAGCGGCCCGAAATATTGCGAAAACGGAAAACAATAAATCGGGCGTAGGTATATTGCATTCTGTAGAGTTTTAAGCCGACCATCCGATATGATAAGTATAATATGTGCGCATGGGATTGTACTCTAGTGCGATTCCGCGGACCGATTGCGAAACGGCTCAAAACTGTATGTACACTAGGTTGTCACGTAATACCGCGTTAGTCATCGCAAACAAAGTTTTCCCCTAGGACGATAGCGGCTCGGCTCACCCGAACGGCTCTTATCGCCTCTCGGGAACCTCTGTATGGCACCGTATAAAACACGAACGTTATGTTTACATCGAACAGCGCTTATCACCATATACCACCGGTTAGTGTGCGGTACCTACCCACATGTTCGTGTTGAAAATTCCATTTTGTAAAATTTAGAAATCCACTAAGGCATCTAGTTTCCCCGCAGCGTCAAGACGCGACAAAACGCCGCGTCCCGACGCCCCCGCGTTTACCCTGGTTTCTCTGTAGCGTCAGACGCCGTAGATCTTATTGTTTTTCCTATTGTTTCAGTAAAGCTTAATTTTACAAAATTAAATCATAAATTCATAACCATTGCGACCGTTGTCTCTTCCACGTGTAGTTTCAGCCTTCAAGGTCTGGTTTTTAAATTGTTGAAAATGAGTCAACAGTTAATTGTAAACAGTATTATTATTTATTAATAATAACAATATTATTTGTGAACCGCTCCGTGACGAAGAAATAGAAAATTAATTACTTATGAGATTCTTTACCCAACTTGAAAATCACCATAACACACTAATAAGTGCCCTACATACCCCTTCACTTCCTGTGAGCCCCATCGGAGGCTAAAAAGAAAATGGTGTCGAGATCTATTGATCTAAACTCTAAAGGACTAAACATATAGTTTCTCTCTTTTAACACAAGCTAACTAATAGACTCCTTACCAATGAAAATCAATTTTTTTACCTCATATCACATATACTTATTATGCTTTTTTTGTATAGATTGTATATTTAACATAAAAATTTAAAAAAATTAAAAAATTGTAGAAAATAAAAGAGACTTTTTTCCTTATTTGAAAATTACGTACGAACGATCATTATAAACATTTATCAACTGTGCGTAGCTCTATGAACTATACGCTTTTACCATGCGTAAATTATTATATATTATTCTTATTATTTTTCAAATCGTAGTTAACTTATTAAGTATACTTATCTCATGTTCTCACTCTTTCCTCTCTCTCTTCGTTATGTTATAATATATTTTGCTACCTTACGGCTTCACCATTATTTGTTGACTTTGCGAATTTTTCAAAATAAGTAAATAAACTATCGGCAATGAACGTGTTTAGTATTATCTGCGTAAAAAAAATCTGAACGGTGGGTGTGAACGACGTTAAAACGGTTATATGAATTGCACGTACTGTACCTACATATGATGTATCTATAATTCTAATAATAATAAATCTTCTAATAAAACCAATGTAAAAAATATAATTAACAAAAATCATATAAAAAATATAATTACTAAAATAGTAAATGACCTAGATGAGAATGTGTGTAAAAATCAATTGTTAAAAAGTATCTATGTGTAAATATAAATTATTATCTATTAGTATCGTTTAGTTGTAATTATAAGATAATGTTATTTAGAGAAGTAAAATACATCATTCTCAATTGTATAAGACACATGTCATTTTATTTTATTATATTATATAAATAATATGTATAGGAACTCCGTATACCAGAAACGAGCTTGCTCAGTTGGTATACGTATCAGCTCTTATCACTATCACTGTAATAATTTAACTATTGTAATTTGATTATTGTATTGAAATAATGATATTGATTTTGCTGAAATAAATAAAAATAAATAAATAATTTGTAATAGGCGAGTGCTGTATCGTACATATATGTAGTTATATCCGCGAGTTCAAAACTAGTATTTAAGCTCAACGTGCAGTACATGTATATACGATAATCGCGGTTTTTTATTTCAGTATAACAGTCGTACGTTGTGTTTACGAATTACACAATAATAATGACATCGGGGCAATAGCCGACGGTGTATATAATAACGCGCGTTGTCGTTTTTTTTTTTATCCTAAATTATATTCCATATGTCTTTCACGGCGTGTAACGTTTTTATAACTTTTCGTATAAAACTCGAAATGATGTCATCATCCGTTTGTTGGGAAAAAAAACCCCCGTGAAAAAATTACTAATTTCGTTTAAAAATAAAGCGAACTTTGCATGTTTTTTCTTCGAGACTATTTATTATTCAGACGTTTATAGGGGCAGAGGCAGTGACTGGGTGAGAGTGAGGGGAGAGGAGAGAGGCAGGGAAAGACAGAGACAGAGCCAGTGAGTGAGAGGGGGGAGGGGGAGAGATGACATCTGTTCCACGAACAGAATAATATTTTATATCACTCGCGTGGCTGATGTACAGCAGATACCTTATTAATTCAAACATGTGGTGGACGACGACGACGCCTAGTAAACGCACACGCACGCACGCGCGCTTCGACGGGTCTTTTTCAAACTTTGATCTACTTTTAAATACAATTCATAACGCGATCCGCGTGGTTCCAAACTTTAAATGTCTCGTTTGGAAACGCTTTTAAAAAATAATTCGCTTTCAGTTTCACAACTTTCGGCATTTTAAAATTGGAAACCACACGTACACGAAAGCATATGCGAATACAAATACACACTTTACTAAAGCGTTACCTACATGCCCCCCCCCACCTCCCACCCGACATGCCGGCATGTGGGCACGAAAATGTACAATTTAGATATCGTAGAATATTTGATCGCCGTCGAAAATTACTAATCTTGTTATTTTATAGCGGCATACTATGAATGCCGTTTAGATAAAGCAGATTAAGTTTGTCGTCGTCGAAAATCAATAAAAAAATCGGAATAAATCAAATGTTACTAAAATATTTACAAAATATGCACTCAGAAACCAAATATATGAATTTTTACCCAAATATGTAAAAATAAGTAAAATAAATGTGGGCTTATTTCAATTAGAATGGTCTAAATCTGCACAATTCTTATCAGATTAAAAATATCTCCTCCCAATAAAAGTATGTGTGTATTCACAATGAAATCCGTTCCCTAATAATGAGTCTAAGACGGTAGTATTTGATGATCCATATCTATATACCGTTAGAAATTGTAACTTTGATTTGTTTTGTGACGTCTTAATTCTGACTTCTATTGAGTCATTCCATTGAGTATACATTTTGGCGTGCAACATACGACGTTTAACGAAAAAATTAATCGTTAGTAGTCATTAGCGCTTACGAATTTTTCTTGTTCACAATTTAACTCTGAAAATGTTTCAACGTTTTTTAAGCACCATAATAACTTGAATGAAATAGCTTTTTAACGTGAACGCTCATTTGCAGACCGACATACCACAATAAATGTGCGCATACTGTAAAACACTGAAACATTCGCTTTAACCGTGCAAGTATGCAAAATATTCGCTACTAAATATGAATTAATTCTGAAACGATATTGTCGGCATTCCTAGCCAGCTCTTGATAGTGCGCATATCGTACGCGCATTGGCATTGTATTGTATATTAACGGAAACACGCGCGTGTTACGTAATTCCAGGTTCGTGAAGTATAGCACTTCGAAAAGCTCACATCGTTCCAAAAAGATAATGAAGAATTTATTATTTTCCGTTCACGTTCATTAACAATAGTTATGAACTGCAACAACATAATAGTTTTGTTATTGTTTGTTTTGATTACAAAAAAAAAGGCAAGGTTACCCGATCTGGTTACCTCCTGCAGCTGTCACATACCCGTCATCGGATGGGTTACCATTTGTGTAACGGCAAAATTTGGCGATTCTTATTCCAATTCGGTAATTACATTCATAACATATGACTATATATATATATATATATATATATATATATATACCGTACGTGTCGTCCGTTTGATTATATACTAAACGGAAGATAAACCGTTTGAAAATATGTTCGGTTCACACACACGCGTGCGCGCGTACACGCAAACACATGACACACATCTACGTACAAAATAGATTTGTGGACATCGAATATATGTGTGGCTGTGTCTAACTTTTTCTCGTCGGGTACTCGCCGAAATCATTTCGATGGAAAAAAAAAACGCGTCAAGAATGATATTATACTTTTACGTCATCGAAATGGTCGGGAAACGATATTGATGTAAATCTTCAGCGTTTACGGGTTCATAATTTGTGTGTACTCGGCATACCGTAGTATGTTTAAGTCTAACAAAAAAAAAAACCGAATGAGCCGCGATAATACTACTAAAGATTAAAGTATAATATACTCGCATATATTTACGCGATAGAAAACGACCGTAAATACACGTTTAGATATTATTATTATTATGATATAATATGAATAATAGTCGAATAATATTGTCCTTTATTCGTCCTTACGTTAGCGTACACGGTCCGTAGGTACAGACAATCAAGACGAGAAACAAACAATCCGTGTATTACATAATATGCGCGCTCGACGTCGTAAAATATGATGCGTATCGTGCAAAGTTATAAATATATTATGCAAAATTTGTTTTGCGAAATCGTAGATCTGTTATTGCGGCAAATAATCGAATCCGTGTCGTACTTGACGGTATCGTTACGAGCGGACGGAAAAAAATATCCGAGCTCTGTAACGATGATAAATAATAAGGTACAAATTAACCATATATTATATATTATGAACGCGGTATGTTTTTCGGCCGCGACCTTCGCGTCTGATTGCGCGTGTGAGCAGCGTATTGTAACCACGAAATTGTTTGTACCTAATTCGAGTTTAAAACGTTCCTAGATTCGTGTTTTGTTTTCGTTATTTCCTCCTGCGAGAGCGGAAATAATAGCGTGCGCATGGTGATACCATACGTCGCGCTCTGACGTATGTAATACGATTATATTTCGTCATTTTACGCGGCGGCGGCGCGTGCGGATTTCGCGAAGGAATCGGTCGCGAAACGATATCTTATCGACGGCTGTGGAAAACGTGTAATCCTATTGTGATAATGTGATCGCAAAACGTGCAAACGGAGACGGCGCAGAACGGCTAACCGCGGTTTTGCAGTAAAACGATTCGACAGAACGGTTGATATACGAAATGAACAAAAACCTAACAACGTAATCGCCCGATTGTCGTGATGATTATACGAGTGTTTATGTTCAACGCGTTACTTTTCGGAAGTTTTCATCGCGGTTTGGGGGCCGCGTCGGGATTCATCGAGCGCACACGTTCGTGTAGGTTTACGCACAACTACGCATAATACGTGTTCGTATATAACAGGGGTGGCCAAACGGTCGATCGCGATCTACCAGTCGATCGCGTACGATTTAAAAGTCGATCTTTGGCATCTTATTAGAATTTGTACTTGCAGTATACACCGATTGTCTCTGGTGGTTTGGACTTGCAAATTATTGTCAGCATTGTTCATCATTGAAACTCTGGTCGGCGTTCAAGTCAATGTTTTCTTAATCGATCTCTACTTGAAAAAGTTTGGCCATCCCTGATATATAATATCTATCAGAGGTGCCAGGTGGCCAGCGATAAGAGATTCGTAAGCCGCAAAATATTAAGATAAATATGCAAGAGCCCAGAGTTGATTTTAATGGGTATATTGAAACGCTTAAAATTACTTAAACGGTCATTTAGATTTTTAGAAAATGTTGTTGAAAATGGATGCCCAGTATTAAAATCTATTTTAACGTTTTAAATATTATCGATTATCATAATATACAATATGTATACGCGATGGTATTAGTTAAACTTATAAATATTATTATCACTTTAGGACGCTTAAAAGTGTTTACTTTTTTTTCAACGCAACATCAAAGTATATTTTAACCTAGAAAATTATAGCATTTCAGTTTTTTAACCACACATACATTATACGTGTATAATGTTTATTTTATATAGATGCAGAAAACGGTTTCAATATAATTATAATAGGCTTTGTAAACTAAGAATTAAAAAATTCCTTAAAATTTATAAAATTATTACTTATTATATTATATCAAGAGCACTTTATTCTTTTATAAAAGCTTGGTACTAAAAATGTTATACGTCTTACAATAAGACGCGAGCCGCATGCGTCAATTTGGCCACCTCTGAATTATATATTTTTTTTATTTTTTGTTTTTCGATTTTTAAATGTTTTACTTCACTAAGCAACGAATCGACCTTACTATTAAAATTATTAAATTAATCACCCATGAATTCGACAAATTGTACGAGTTCATTAATTTTAGTTCAACCTTTACTGATGGTTGGATATTGTTTGTATTTGAACCAGTTTGCTTGTAATCGCTGCAGGCGTATTTTCCTTTGTTCATCTTCGACCATTTTTTTAAAGTTACTTTCTGAGATACCCACACATTAGAAATGTAAAGTATTTTTATATGTAAAAATCATTTGCATATATTATATCAAGGGCTTACGCATAGGGGGCTAAGGGGCTGAAGCCCTCCTTCCCATGGCCCGTAGTATTGTTTTTTTTATGTATTAAATTAATAACATTAATAAAAAAGAAGAGTTTTCGGAATTTGAAGTAATACAAACATTTTCAAATATATCACCCAAACGAATGCAATTAATAGATTGGACAAAATAAAATTTGTATTTATTGTCTATTATTTTTATGATTGAATGTAATAGTTTTTTTTTTTTCATATGTATTTTTAACAGTTTAGTATTATCGTATCAGTAAGAAAGTATCTACTTCATTTTTTCAAACCAAATGTCAGAGCTGAGTAAATATTTATTTCAATGCCCCCCCCCCCTATTGAAAAATCCTGCGTACGCCCCTGATATATATTTATAAGCAGTATAAAAGCGCCGGTTCTGGCGCATTATGATCTTTTTCACTTCGAACTGGTTTCGAGATCTTTTTGATTTGGTTTGTTTGGGCAATAGCTATAAAATGTTTCGAGATCTTTTTGACTTGGTTTGTTCGGGCAATAATTATAAAATGTTTCGAGATCTTTTTGACTTGGTTAAACACTTCGCGCGTTTATCGCGACCTTATGGATTTCACCGGACACGCTTTCTCCGCCGACCGATAAAACACTATGCTCCTTATTCGTCGGGCGCGAGCACTGCGTGGGCAGTTCGACGCTATTATTGTGCATATCGTTCGATCGCAATAATATAGAATGCTCGTTTACACCGATGGCGTGCGTGGTGTTTCGCACGCACGTGGGGCGAGAGTCGGAAAATAATATTATCGCGCGTCGGATTGTGTCCCGAGGACTAGTCACACGCCACTGAAACGCGGGGATCGGAAAAACGTAAAAAAAAATAAATAAATAAAAAAAAAATAGTCCTGACCGAGGACTTATGTGGCGTTCAGAGTCTCGGCACCTACATAATTTAATCGAGTCCGAAAAATCCGTCACCTATACATATATATATATAGTGCGTAAAGTCCAATCCTTACTTCTTTAAGCCTCGAATTCCTCGAAAAACGTGTACGTAGAGATAATATTTATGTGTAACATTGATTCCTCGTGTAATATTCACTTAAAAATAACATATTGATAGTGTTCAGTCTACGCATAAACTAAATTTCCATGTTCCCGCGCGCCCGATCGTTCTCCGCTAGGATCATGCACGCCATCTGACGTTTAATGCCTACAGATACAATGGTGCCCGGTGGAGAGGTGGCGAGACGGAGAATCTGCCCTCACCCCTGGACTTCAGATATAATGTATAGTTTTGAAATATTTAACTTTTGTTATTGTTCAAGTAAATATTTCGTTAATACTTTGAATACATTGAAATAAATTAGTGTAGATTTAAAAGTTTTAAACGTAGAAAAGAAAACAACACATTCGTCATGTACTAATGCAGACATTCATAATGATATGGTATGAACTTTTTTTTTTAGTGTAATTTTTGGTATTTTATTTCATTATGCCTGATAACATTTCTGCGGGCGCTCATGTATACTGTTATTATTTACTTTGTACAGCATTTTTTAGTCTCGATTCACAACATTATATTTTCATTGTAACACATAATATCTAAGAAATTATGTCGATCGTTATAATCTTTTACCTACACCGTTTTTTTAAAATATTTTCAAACTGTAAAGCGTGTCAAATAATAAGCAACTTATAGTGGTGATACGTGATACGCCGCGTTGTTTTGATATATTCTTTTATTTTCCGTTCGTCGTGCGATGTGACGTATCGACGGTACTACTATACTCGGAACGCGTACACGCTCCGTCGGTTTTCTACCAGTTGAAGTAATTAAACAAATATTAAACGAAATCAACCGTCGAGGTTTCGAACAGAACCCGGTCTGGTCACCGCGCACGCAATACGAGCGGTGATAATAATCGTAACCGAAAAAGCGGCAAACATTTCCCTGCGCGATTCGCGGACCGCAGTACCTACTCGGCACTGCCGACGGGCTGGTGCCGAATCGGTTCCTGAGCTCCAAGCCCACACGTCGAATTCGTTGCCGTTAGAAAAAGGCACGTATTTTACTAAGTTGAGCCGAATCGGTTCCCGTCTAATTACCCACATTTTCAGGCTTAGGACTGTCAACTTTAAAGTAGGCTTGGTTAAAAATGTGCGATACCGTGCGTTATATGTACAAAATACAAATTTTACAATATAACAAATACTATTCAAAATCGTTGGACATTCAATCCGCGTAAGCTTCTCATTAACGTACTCGGTCGTACAAATTTCCATATATTGGTTATTTCTTTCCAGTTTGCTCGTAAGTTTCCTCGTATTATCACTTCGAAATTCAAAATAATTTAATAATGAACGGGAACCTGCAGTTCGGCTCAACGTAATAAAATACCTTTTCGAAACGGAAACCAATTCGGTTACTCCCTGTCGACGGTACCGCGGATATATATAGGTACCGCGCATATAGAACGCGTTTGCGACCCGAACGCGATGTTTTTTTCCCAACGTATATGCACTCCGCGGTCGCGACGGCCGAGACGATAACCGGCGTGGTAACGTTCGCCGGGACACGCGAAAATATGGTAACCGGTAGCTTTGGCGAATGCGGACCACGAAGGGCAAAACTCTGGACGCCGTCAACTTGACTATGTTATACGATGTTTGGTTCGACATACATTTGTGAGACAACATTTTCAAAAATTAATTTTTTGAAAAAACAGTATCGGACAAAATTAACTCTCACCTGTACATGAATAAGCCGTTCCTTCTTGAGTTCCCAATTTCAAAATAACTGGCTAAGGAAAATAAGTGCAATTTTTCGCATTAAATTACTTGGTAAATTATTATTATCACTACTCGATACAATTTTTATTTACCTAACATTGTAATTTTTTAATATACAGTCGAATCCGCTTATTACGATGCCGTATATAACGATATTCCGGATAAAACGATTCTCAGCCACGTATTTGGTTGGTTTTATATCTCATGTGCAGTAATTTTGGTCGGATATAACGGTTATAACGATATTATTTTGAAATGAAAATTTGTTTTTTTATTTACCTATAACAATAAAATGGATTTCGTCCGGTGCGATAATTCGTAATCTTATCTGTAATTAGATACTATACGTGTACAACAATAAAAACATAAATACGCGTATCGTAAACAGCACACAAGTCTTACACGTGTCAGTATCGTTTCAGTCACCGTTTTGATTTCTATCCGTTTTAACACGTTCCATTTTTCTTTAAAATGTCAAATAAAAGACGTCGCGTCGTTGTTTTTCTATCGCTGAAAAAGTGAAAATAATTGAATGGTTAGTAAATGGTGTTTCAAATAAAGTTCTCTGCCAAGAGCTGGGAATCAGTCAATCGACTCTGTCTACCATATGGAAATCAAAAGACCAAATAAAAAACGTTAATATACATGTTGTACATTAATTATTATTAACTAGATACATTTTTTTTTTCATATACATACTGCCATTTTAAAAGTATAAAGATTTGACATAGATTTTTTCCACTGGACTTCATTTATTTATTATTCTAATCTTTAGGACTCCAATAGAAATTACTATAGCTGACCCCGGCTCTAGATTATCGCACAACCCAGTACCGCAAGAGTTTTAGTTTTTCACGATTGTTCCCAAACCGTAATCCGATAATTGATAACACATCGTAAACGCAACGGTAACAATATTTTCCTAAGCGATTTACTGCTGGTCGCTGGCTCTGTGCCCTGACGGTGCACCGGGCTGCGCGTATTTCATATATTTTAAACCATCGATTCCCAAAGAACGAAGAGTTTTCCCATTTCGTTATAATAATTGTAGGTCACGTGGGTACGATAAATTGACCACTATCGTGTATCACCTTCGGGCTTTATACCATAAAACGCTCTTTTTCCCCTGATTAATAATGAATACCTACGGTCTACTCGTAATTTCTTTGTACGATAAGTAGGTTTGATTAACGGTAAACAGTAAATACAATGACAGGGATCATTGTGAACCGGGCGATTACCCACCGGTAACATCCAGCATAAAACGCACTTACAGAACATAACACACATATATATATGTATATAGGTTAACGAGTAGACTATACATTCGGTTCTTGGTACAAAAAAAAATGTATATATAAATATATACGTATATACACGTACGGCGTGTGTCCTCTTGGCTTTTAGCCATCGATATAAAGAAAAGAAAAAAAAATTGCAACGCTGCGGCGTGTTTAGAAATTTTTTTTCCCTCGCTCTTCCACGTACTCGTATAATGCTATTTTACTCGTGATATTATTTACGTTTCTGGTGAACGGAACGAAAAAATTCGGTCAAAAACCTAAACGTCATATTGTTCGGGTACACCCTGTACACTAAATAATAATTGTTGTACAACACACTCGGTCCAGGTCGGGTGCAACCAGGGTGGTCGGCTTTTCGAGAACACACAATGGTCTACGTATAAACGCGCTGACGTAGTTGGTATAACATGTTCAGTTACGTCCGCGCCAGTGAGAGTGTAAGCGTTGGAAAAATATCACATCGGTATTATTTATTGTAGGCACCTACCTACGTATACTCGAAATTTAACAAAAAAAAATCCAATCGTGTTTTAATAATATTTTCATTTTTTGCGGACAAATCCGTGTTTTTTGTCTATAAAAATTTACTTTTACCCCAGTTCAAGAAGGGGTACATTATTGTTAGCGTATACGTTTGTTTCTTTCAAACGCTGCAGGATGTTAAGGCAGGTCACGTCGCCGAAACAATGGATAAAACGATTAGCGTTAAAAAGTCCTCTCTCTCTCTCACCCATAGACCATATGTCCAGACCTCCATCACTGGGGAGGCCATTTATATAATTTAATTTTTTACTTACTACAGCGATCTACATTTGTGGCTTATTTTTTTTTGTATGGAAATTACTTAGCACCTGGAATTTTTCACCCCGCGAAATTAAAGATTATCTTGATCTTAAAATTTGTTTCCTGTGCTATTATAACATTTATAACTAATAACTAAGGCCAATAGACTAATGTGCTACTTAGTTATTTTATATAAATATTTTATCATCTATGCATCAACCTTCTCTACACATCTAAACACAATTAATTATCAGTTTAGTTAAACAAGTTATTTATTAAAACACTTACACTACAAAAAATAAAATCCATTCAATTAAAAATTTCAATTTATAATTCCATTCGCCTATTAACTGGTTTTAGTAATGTAAAAGTTTCAATGACATCATCAATATTTACATTTTAGGCAGATTCCTGTTCAATACTTATTGTTAATAACGCATCCAAACGGTCTTGCAGCATTGTGCTTCTAAGTTTTGTTTTGATAAAACTCAACCGTGAGAAAGTTCTTTCACATGGACAGCTTGTTACTAGAATAGTTACAAATTCTTTTAAAACTTTAAATATATTTTGAAATATAGTAACTCTTCCAGAATCAGCCAACTATTTTATCAACATTTATTCTACACCATTTATCATTTTATCTAACATAGGAAAAAACACCGATATTTTAATTTCTTCTTCTTTATTCTTCATTATGTGTTGAGTTTTATGAGATACTGAGTTCGGTATGATCAAATTCGTGGATCATGCATAGACCACAGTGTAATACACAAAATATTTGGTATCAAAACACTATTTTATAAATTCTGATATAAATGAAAAATAACGTTGCGTCGCTGTTATCAATAATTCGGAACATGCGGCAGGCTGCTGCAGCTTATTAACAAAACAAACCGGCATTCCTCACAAGAGCCACGGTCCACGGTTGTTAAAGTTATCTACGTGTTACAATCGTGGTCGTGACGAAAACTCGTTGACATTAATCAAATTTCTTATCGATCACCTACCATTATTAACCATGGTATGTATGTTAAAAGCCGATCAGAAAATATGATCACAGGTTTTATGTTATCTGCGGTCTAATGTTTAATATATTGATAATGATTGTTTTAAAATATTGGACAAACTGATAGCCGTTTAAAATGTATAGTTTTAAACACGGTAGATTTTTGGCCAGAGGCTGAGAATTAAGTCATGCCTCCCCCGTGGACACGATAATGCTGAGTCTCACCAGGTGAGAATATCCGACCCGTAGGAATCACGTGCGCACCGCGAACACCACGACGGCGGAACCCGCAGTGGGTGCGATACGAGAGACGTTCGGACGTCCGAAAAAGGAAACGATACGTCGAAAGCTTTAACCGGTTCGCGGTAATCATATTTTACCGTCGATACTCGTGTGATACTACGTTTTCAACGCGGTCAGTATTGTTGTTGGTCCGTGCGAAACGTCGTTTTAAGGTCCTTTCACACATATTCGATCCGGGTCCGTTCCGAGTCCGATCCGTCAAGGCATCCGTTTTATAAACTTGCTGTCTTCCAGTGCATATGTTCACACACGTCCGATCCGAGCTTTCTGAGCTCTATCCGACTAAAAAAATATTGTCAGTGACCGATTTTCGTCCGATTTTTCGTCCGAGCTCGGTCGGTTTTTGACGGAATGATGTCGGATCGGACATGTATGAACACGTTTTGATTGGTGTGTTCAGCATACTACGAAATTTATCATACGTATTGGCTTACGTTTGTTGTCAATATTAATTTTGAACATACAGTTCTTTTTTGTTTTTTTATTGTTTTACAATTATTTTCTTGTTCTTCATCAAGCAAAAGTGCTATTATAATTAATTCTTCATCGCTAAATTCAGTCATGATAAAAATTCAAAAGCAAATTGACTAGATCAACATCTGTTTCATTCGACAACAGCAAATGAACTGTTTAATAGGTAAAATAGGTAAAATGACGGACTCGACTCGGAACGCTAAAAATCGGAACGGACTCGGATCAGATATGTGTGAAAGGACCTTTATCCGTTGCTCTTCGGCAAAACAAAAATATCAGGTCATCGGTGTACGCTCCGGTTCCGGGCGCGCGGAACGAGAAACAAATAAATCTGCGCGAGACGCTAGGGAAAAACAGCAACAAACCGCTGCGGTTACGGACGAGAAATCGCGAAAATGGTGTGCTCGCCCGGTAGTACCACGAGAATACATTTCCTCGCGCACCGATGCGCTTACAGTGAGCGGACGACGAAACCGAAGGAGTTTTTTTTCTCGTACAGTAGTCGCGCATAATTATTCATTCGAATTCGGACGGACCTATAATAACATAAAGTTTTTCGAGTTCGATCGGTTTCAACGCACATCAACATATTGATTGCTAAAATATTTCTTAAGAGGACCCGTGTGCGTTGTCTTCTTCTTCCAAACGAGGAACGTAGCAAAAACTATTGTGCCAGGGAAAGAACCAAGAAGGCTACAGTCGTAACCAAGAAACGAAATGTTCACCAAATATGAAGGAGAACTTATCGAAAAAATACAAACGATATTTCACAGCTTAAGTTCTCCTTTATATGAAAATAAGTAGGTAGCGTCCTCTTACGACTACGTGCATATGTGAATAAATAATTATTATTAGTATTATTAAGATATTATATTAGTAGAGTAAGTATATATATATATACATATAATAATTATAACTATTGTAAATGATTAACTTCAGTATTTTTAAATTGCAATAATAGTATGGACTCTCGAAATTGGCCACAAAAGACTCCGAGTGAATTTATTGAATTTTACCGAGATAACCCATTTATGGAAAGTTAAGTCATCAGAATAAAGTGACAAAAATAAAAAAAAACGATGCATATGATGTATTACTCGTCAAATTAAAAGAAATAAACCCAAACTCAAACAGACAAGACGTGGCAAAAAAAATTAATTCATTAGGCAGTTGTTTTCGAAAGGAGTATAAAAAAGTAGTCGTATCAATGAAATCGGGCGCTGGTACAGATGATATATACAAGCCCAACCTATGGTATTTTGATTCATTGATGTTCTGAAGGACCACGAAATGCAATAGCAGTCGCAATTAAACACAAATCGTCAGACATCGTGAAGTCACCACACTAAACTGATCTACAATACGAGTAGATCTGTAATGGATCACGAGCTCAAACTTACCTGAGCACACTTACCTTAAGTTAAGTTTAAACTGAAGACTGAACGTGTGTACGTTACTTTTAAACAATTTCCGAAATCATTGCAGTCGGGGTAATTTCTCGGTCCGGCTGTGGGTGCGTACATATTCGATACATAACGACGGATATACAAACGGACGGTTTTAATTAATTTTTTATCTCATCCCGTACTTCGACGAACAGAATATAATATATTTTCTCAGGTTTAATCGATTTCAACGCGCGCACGTTATGACTTATTGATTAGAAAAACATTTTGGTAAACAGGAAATCGATCGATATTCTTAAGGGTTTTCCCCCTAGAAACATGTGCAGGCGTGCAGCTGTCGTAAAAAAACGATTTAAAATGCATTACGGTCGACTTCAGAACATTATCATTTATCAATGTTTACATTTTATAACGCCGTCAAAACAAAAAAAAAACTGATTCTTTTCTATCTCGATTCATCGAGTTTCTTCCACTGTTTTCACATGAACATTTCCCTGACAACACAATATTAAGTGCACTGCTGCTGTTAACGCAATATTATTTTAATTAGTCATAAGATATGTCATGCGTATATTATACAGGGTGTCCCACCGGGATTTACACTGAACGATATTTCCCGTGTTAGTGAGCAAAGGCAATTCTGTTGACAGTAGTTTGGTAAATAAAAGTGTATTATTGAAGAAGTTAAGAAATTAACTTTTTATTTTATAATTTTTGTGAAATTTAAAGATGGCCATTTTATAGGGCTTATTTTTCTGAAAATGTTGACGGTTCAACTTTCAATTTTCATTTACTTCTTGATTTTTAATTATTTTCCTAAGGAATTATGTAAATTATCATCACCTCGTCATTTTTCTGATGCTAAATTGATACTTAATTCGTAAATTATGATTATACACCACATTATTACACCTATATGTATTACTCCGGTACCCGCACGTTCAATTTGGTACCATTTTGATTAAGAGAACGTCGGCCGGTGCGTTTTAAATTAATTCTACTACTCATCGGTACAGGGCCTCTTGACATGCTTAAGGGTGCGGCAAAAATTACATCAATTCGTATTACTAACATATACGTATGTTGCGCGGACTGTTTTTAAACAGTAAAATGTTGATAATTTTGAAAAGTAACAACTTAAAATTAATACTCTTCTCTATTAAAATAGTAATATAAAATGTACACCTATTATAATATTGTTTTGTTGAGACTTATTGTGTGGGGATAACGAAATGGGACAATAGGACCGAGGGTTCCGTACAATGTAAGGAAATTAAATTCAACCTTTTATAAAAGATTGTTTTTAATAACTATGTATTAAGGTCATCTGTAGGACAAATTACTTATTTTAGATTTTTTATGAATAATAAATTGATTGTGTAAAGTTGTAGTTGAAAAGGGAAAGATTATTTTCAAGCGGGGATAGTTGAAGAAACCTGTTTCGCACTTGAGAGACTTGTCCTCATGCGACGGACATGTCTCTGGTAGAGAGGCGACAAAATCCTAAATACGGTCAAAATAGTTCCTAACCGTAGTTGTAATAATTATCCATCGAATACAGTGAATAACACGGTTTCTTCCGTTTCGGGTTCATTTCGAAACGTCCCTTGACACATCGTACGTCATCCTACCGATAACAACCCGTTTGTTATCTTCTCGTTCGAAGACAAAGTATATTTCTTGGACGGTACTAAACCGTTAACGTCTTTTTATCGATTGTCAACATGTAAACCGAACAAATGGATCCCCGGAGGAAGATTCTCCATCCCCGGTCGGGCGCTTCTCATCCTTGATTATTTTTCGTTTCGTATTGCTTTACCTTTACGTTTACGTAACGCAATGTCAAAACGACCTTCCGCAGCATTACGCGCGTTAGAGCTGCACGCCAAATACGTAATGAAGTTTGTAATTATATATAATTACATTACCGCGAGTGTTGTTCACTTTTCTACAAACGAAAAAAAGCCAAATTGGTTCGGCTATTAAATTTGAGGAAACAAATACAACTAACTATGTATTACGGTGATTTCGACTTCCTGAAACGTAAATATTTTTGACCGTTCAAATTCAGTGCTCGTCGACTGATTATCATGATCGAATCGTGCCCTTCGATTTACGTGTATGTGTGTGTACGTACGATCGCGGGAAGAGAGTTTACCCATACTCAAAGGATATTTTTCGAGCGTATGTACACCATTGAACAAACGATAAACTATAGTCCAACGGTTCCCAACATTTTTTAATTCGAGCGTCCCTAAAAATAAAATAAATCATGTCGCATGCCGTCATAATAATTATTTCAATTCCAATTGTTGAAATTTTTAAATATTTTCGCTTGTACGACAAGGCGGTAAAAATAATAAATGTAGGCAATTTTTCTCCGCGCCACCCCGCTAAGGGCTCGCGGCTCCTAAGGGAGACGCGCCTCGTAGTTTGGGAACCACTGAGCTCTACAGTGATACGGAACAAGATGTAGAAATATTTTTTTATTTAATCACACATCGTCTTTACCAACCGCTTTCGTTTAAGAAGGGCTCCATAAATAATGAATCGTGCAAGCAGGGCCCAAGGGCGGTAGAGAGGTCCTGAACGGTGGGGGGGAGGTGGACAATATATATAAATTAATAAAATAAATTAATAGGCATGGGAACTGTCTTATCATTATTAATCGACATAAAAATGAGTTGGATACGAAAATCTGTTGCGCTGAGTAATACTGGTCTTTAGAACGCACAAACTTTTAGTTTTGAACGTGAACAAACTTAATTAAAATTGAAGTCAACTCCTACAAAAAAAAAAATGCATTTCGATCAACTTTTAAATCGCTTTTTTTTGTGAACGGGAATCGCCCCTATTGCCTCCGTCTCGTGTTAAGTCTGGCCCTGGACGGCTGGGATGTTCCGTTCTCGCTCGTCAACTTCATCGCATTACCTGAAACAATTTCACCGTTATACAGGGTCCGTCAGAACAAACGCATGTTGACCCAATTTTTTTTCCTGAGCTTCAACGACGACGTGTCAGTATTAGAAAAGTGTGGTTTCAACAAGACGGGGCAACATCACACACAGCTCGTGCCTCAATGGAGGTTCTTCGCCAAAAATTCCCCGGACGTCTCATTTCACGCTTTGGTGACGTTCCGTGGCCCCCTCGCTCCCCTGACTTGTCGTTATGTGATTTTTTTTTGTGGGGTCACTTAAAATCAAAAGTCTATCAATACAAGCCTCAAACCCTAGATGAATTGAAGGACGAAATCACACGAGTTGTGGGTGAAGTTCCGGGACAGATGCTGACCGACGCGATGGACTCGTTTCGGGAGCGCCTGCATTCCTGCATTGCGGCTCAAGGGCGCCATATGACTGACATTATTTTTAAAACCTAAATTTTGTTACAGTAAAAAAAAATTGCATATGTTTCTACATTTTTTGATGTAATAAAAATTATTTTACAGAAATTACTTTTAGCGTAGTATTATTTCGAAAAACATGCGTTTGTTCTGACGGACCCTGTACTTCTGGTGCGTTTTAGTTCGCGCGTACCTACCTAAACCGCGTCGGACGTGTTTTCATCGGCACGTTACACGCATCGGTTCCTCCCGCAACAGTTGGCGGGATCGTGGGGCTATTATTTAATTGGAATTACGACGCACTCGTCGTACACACGTGCGTGCGTGCGTGCGTTTCCGTTGCCGTAGCCGTGCGGGGATACCAAGTACCGGCCGCGTGTTCAGCAGACGGAACGGACGGCGTGTGTGCGAGTGCGAGCGCCGCGTGTGGGCGCAGTTCAGTGTTGCTATAGGGACCGCCGCGGTCGGTTACCATAACAGGAGCGCCGCGTGACACCACCGCCGAGCCCGACGAGCGCCAGTCGGGAAAATGCGACTCTCCGCGTTCAGGTACACCCTGGTGCTGGTCGTCCAACTCTCGCTGCTCGCCGTCGACCTGCTGTTCAACACGTTCATCCACAGGTACCTGGCGAACACGGGCATCTCCATTCTGCTCTTCGTGTAAGTCATCGTCGGTCCGCGACGGTAAGACCCGTTAAAAACTCTCGGGCCCAACGCCGCATCGCGGTCGCACGAATCACGGTTCGTCGACGACCCCGTGGTCAACAACGCTCGAACATGGGTAGTTCGAAGCGAGCGTAGAGAACAATTTCCTCGGGGGTTGGTTGCATTTTATCCGCCCCGGTAAGACGTGATAATGTACACGAGCCGCGTCTGGACCCTGCGGACTCGTCGAACAAATATTTGGGAGGGTCATGATCCCCCTGTTGCCCCCGTTTTCACGGCCCGAGTCACCGCATGAACGTTTCTGTTCGCAGGCTTCAAGATATCGGTCAACTGGTCGCCATCGCCGTGCTGCTCATAACGTTCTTCCAAACCAACATATTCCAAGTGAGAAGAATGGTGCGCGCACGCGTCGAGTGTATTACACGCGGACGTGTGGCGCCCAAAAATTAGCGCAGGGTGATCAAGGGGCGGGTAGATTTATCATTCCGATCGATTTTTCAGGCCGGCTTCATAGTGCTGCTGTTCAACGAGTTTCGGTTGACCATCATCACCGGCGTCTGCTATTTCCTGCTCACCATATTCGTACAGGTGTGGACCCTGACCAACCGATTCAAAGGCCAAGTGTACTTCTATTGGCCGGACGGTCTTTACGTATTTTTCGTCCTCCACAAGTTCGGTGAGTGCGTAGGTCTTAGACAGATGACCAACCGATTATGCGGTACACGCAACAATCATTTTTGGTAGGTAGTAAACCCGTAGACTATCCGAGCGGTAGGTTCAATGTAGTGACAACAGCCGATGGAACCTAGACTACTAAGTTGCTGAGTGGCGACGATCAATCTGTCCGAACTAGCAACCATTTTTTCCATTGACATATTTTTATACTGCAGTTGAGGTAACTCCGAGGTAACTTGATAACTTCAAGGAAACTGGGTAACATTTCACAGACTGATATGCTGAATCGTGTAGGGAAAATAACCATAAAAACCCTATAGTTTGTGACCAATCTGAGAATTCAACTTTTTCGAAATTTTACCAAATAAAATGTAAGACTTCGTTTAAAATGATCTGATATGGATGCGTGTAGTAATTATTAAAAATGTATGGTTTTAACAAGTCTACCAATTGTAATGCTCAATAGTGCTATAGACCATCGACCAGTTTTACTTGTGCTTATCCCATTTTCGTATGAAATGTTTAAGTATAACAATAATATGCTACACTATTTTAAGCTATTGAATGCAATTTCATACATTTTATTATTTACTTAAATATATAATTTTTTTAATTTTGTTTACAGCTTCATGTTTGCACTATTACTTGTATAAAAGAACTGCTCTAACTATATCGGATCCTAAATTTTACACCGACGAGTGGATTAACCATCGCATAAATCAAGAATCAGGACATCGAAGTCCTAAATATTAATCAAGTTGAAATTAAGTAGTTGAAGACAACAAGAAGACATCAATAGAAGACAATTGGCAATCAATCAAAATCACTAGTTTATTTATATGGTAATAGTTATTATTTATTTACTATAGTTATCGTAAATTGCAATGGCATAGGAAAAAAAAAGTAAAAATGGAACTGGCATCAGTTTTCACAACAATTGTTTGTTTATTAAATACATAAATAAAATAAATAATAATAAATATTAAATATAGTTTAAACAAGTCACAATATCTTTAAATATAAATCAAATGTTTTGATCTCAATCTTAAATACATTAATTTACTATATTTTTAAACTTGATTGGTAAACATCAATACTTATAATTTATAAGCTAAGGTAAGTAAGCTCTGAAGCTGTGCTATTAAAATATGGTTGGTAAATAGAATATAATATTCAACCCGTGGAAACCGAAAAAGAGCACTCAATATTTAAGAAAAGACTATTGGACTAACTTATACGGTCAACTTTACCATAATAATTCAAAAACTTACAATAAATTATTTTGTCAATTCCTCAAAAAATAAATAAATATATCTACCTTTCAATTTTTTAAAAAGTGCATAATACACACATAAATTATGTTATTGAAAGTAAATTAAAATAAATAATAAAAACAAAATTATTCACTACCACTGGATGTTTTGTTAAAATAAAAATCACTGACCAAAGAAAAGTGGTCTGATGGATAAGACATCGACGGTACTCTATTATCACCAATATCTTTTTCTAATGGCATGTTCAATACGCCACTGACAGTTAATTTATGTTTAGTGTAAAACATGTAGTCAATGGTATGCATAACTTCGCCTTCGCCTCCACGAATTTTCCAAGACGTAAAAGGTGGTTCAGAACCAGATATTTTATATGCACTGTCTAGAGGTAAAGCAGGGCAGCTGCACATTGTGCTGTAGACTGGCTCAGTTGGTTCAGCATTAAAATCCCCACAGACAATAGTTGGACGGTCAATCGCATGAGAAGAGATGAATTCTAGTAAATCTTTTCCTTGTTCGTTTCGCAACGTCGATAACAAGGCTCCTTTACGAGCTTTTAAATGAGTAGTAGAAACACATAGCTCTTTTTCGGTACATTTGTCTTTGAGTACCAACAACAAGGATACCTATAGAATAAAACATATAATACAAATTTAAATAAGTAATTTATGTTTAGTTAATGAGTATATTATATACCTGATTGCTATGCACTGTCCATACTTGCAATATTTTTTCTTGTTTATCTAATAGATCAAATTTATTATTCTTGTAAAATATAGCACATCCGTCAGGTCCATTATTATCTTTTATATACACACAAGGTGAATCAGGTTTAGGCACAAACAGACCGCTGTAGGACTGAGTTGCTAAAGCTCTGCTAAGGAAATCAAAATGGTCAACTTCCTACAAAAAATAAATTAATAGTAAAATTATTTACTAAAAATGGCTTATTTAAAATACAAACCTGTAAACAAATAATGTCTGGATTATGTCTTAAGATTTCTTCAAGCATATGACATCGTCTTCGTTTCCATTCTAAAGCTTCTAGTGGACAGCTGTCAAATTTATCATTATTCTGTCCTAATGCTGTAGTTTAAAAATTATAATTATTACTAATGACAGAATGATAACTCTGTAATAAAATATATAGCCATAATAGTTACCTTGAGATAAGACGTTCCACTGAAGTACTCTTATTGGGTTTCCTTCTACACTATGTGGGTCTAAAAAATGTAATTAAAAAGTTATCAATTAATCATAAACTAATCAATGTAATACAAGTTGATAAGAAAATAATGGTTATGAGTATGTTTTTTTTTCAAGTGCATAAAATATAATTTAATCCAAGGATAGGTGGTATTAGTAACCATGTACCTACATATTGTATTGATCAAACATTTGCAATAAAATTTCTCTACATGTAAAAAGTTCTTAACACAATTAATTGATTATACTTTTTACCTAATTGCTAATTACTTAGTATAAATGATAAGAAATAGAAATGGTATTAAGCATATTTTTACTTTAACCATTTCTTCTCTTACACCTTAAATACCCATACAAATGAAATCTAACTATTAATATTACATAATTTTCTTGATTTGTTCATACAAATCTAGTTTGTTTCGGTTTGTATAACAAACATTTTTAACAAAAAAGTTACACTTGAAACATAAACATTAGCATTAACATATACATGAATAATAATAAAAATAATAACCATTTTACTAACCATGTGAAACAGTTGAAAATGTTCGTTTGATGAGTTGTGAAAGAGAACATTGATCATTATGTGTACAACAATAGTCGAGTAATTGCTGATATGTCACTTCAGAGTTGAAATCCAAATCTTTATCTTGGGCATCTTCATTATCTATTTTAGTTGAGGAAGTGAAACTGCCCATCCTGAAAATAGTGGTCAGTGAAAACATTGTTTTTTTAATTTAATAAGCTAAATTTAGTAAAAGTAGTATGAATAAAAAATTATGGGTAGGTATATAAAATAATACGTTTCTATGGATTCTCTATATACATACATTAATAGACAAGCATGTATCAATGATATTTTGACTAGATTTTGTTCATTAGAATAAATGTCAATCAAATGCATAAACTATTTATTAGGATTATTAGAGAAAAAAAAACTATCATTTTAGTATTAGCTAACTTTTATATTCCCATAATACAAAATAGGTATATATTAAAACAATTGTTTCAATAAATTAACTATGTGAAAGGATGACCGTGATAATACAACTGTCATTGTTATTATAAACTATTCTAATCATTCGCAATGTGTCCGTCAATTAAATATTACTCGTCTGGGGCATAGGCATCTGCAAAACGGACTCTTACCAAATATATTTTAACATGGTCGCTGCTCTCGTCTTGGCAGACACTCTAGACCCGTCGCCCGCACTACTGTTAGAACGATACAATTTCCTTGGACACAGTTTTCGTGGTGCCGCAAGGATGGTGGTTCGCACAATTGGCCTAATCATTGTGCGTGGATGCGATGACGATGACAACAAAATGAATAAGCCTTACGGATATCAATATGGTGCATGAGTGTTTGAGCCTATATTGCCTATTCCACACTCGGCTGACCAAAAAAGGGAGAGTGAGTGAGTGTGTGTGTGTGTGTGTGTATGTGTGTGTGTGTGAGGGAGTGAAAGAGTGTAGCGATAACGAGACGTCGAGAGAAAATATGAATTAAAAACAAAAGAAACAACAAATGTAATGGTAGAAACAATAATAAGAGCAATAACAGTTGTAATAAGATTATACGAAATCAAACCCGTTTACGTCTCCAAGCCGTGGTGCTGGACGGCAAATACGTACAGTGTTTCTTGAGTGAAATTCTCGGCGCACTGCAAGTAGTACATCGTCGGAACGCGAACGGCCAAATAGTCCGCGCCCCGCGGCGATACGGTGACACGGTGTAGGACAATAGCGTGTACCCCTCGAGGGGGAAGCCCGCGCGTACGAAACAATATTTAAGAATGCGATTATTACTATTATTATTACTATTACTATTATTATTATTGGTAACGATTGTTGCAGACGAATAATAAACAGACCGAAAGTGATGACGGACTACGCGTGAGCACGCACCGCGCGAGAGACGCAGGGAGCGACTAGGAGGGTGACTGCCGGCCGACGGGACGAAATAAAAGGAAATTAATTAAGATTTTCCGTAGCAATCCGATGCGACCGTGATAGTGACGGCGAAATAATAACAACAACGACGACAACAACAATAATAATTCGATATCAAAACCGTGTTATCATGCCTGCGAGTGATAGCGTCGTCATCCTCGTAGCGCGCTCTCGCGTGCGTCGCGCATTCGCGCGGTCATCTGGCGCGGAGGGGCCCGCGGGCCGCCGCGTCGCGAGACGTTTCGCGCCGCTCGGCCGTCCGGACCGTGTTCCGCCAGCTACGATAAACCGCTTGACCTATCCCACGTGCCAGCCCCTAAAACCCGGGGGGAGGGGGGTAAAGCAATACAGCCGGAGTGCAGGACCGCAGCTCGAGACAGTCAAGATTCCACGGATTTCAATAATATTCCAACTGTTTCCAGCGGGACGGGTTAGATTATTTGATGATTATTGATTAGTGTTGATTATTATAATTATTATTCCAATAGTTCCGGAATACGCAGGGGCGTATTTAGTTATTTCAAGAAAGGGGCAACACAAATGTTCATGGTTTTTTAATATGACAAGAGAAGGGGAGGGGTAACAAATTTGCGGGAAAATTATGGATTGACATCATTGTCGGTCTCATGTCTGTAATGAAAAATTTTCAAAATAAAAATTTGCCATCCCTCTAAATCTTTAAAAATTTGCTGCTCTGGGCAACGGGACCCATAGCCCCTACCAAAATACGCCTCTGGGAATTTGATAGCAGTATACTGTGTTACATACATACTGCACACCTGTGGTTATTAACGTGTAAAGCCAACACTCTTGTTTGGTTATGAATTTATAAAAACGTTAAAACTGTTAAAAAGTGTATAGAGTTGTACATGGGACAAGGACGCGATTCCAAAAACAACTACGATTTATAAATATTATCGTACAAGCGGGTACGTTATTCATTTTAATTTAGATGTATGATCATAATAAAATTATTATTTTAGTCATTAAGTTTTTACTTACAACCGTCAACCTGCACCTATACTTCCGGTAGATAAAATAGATAATATAAATGTGTACTTTGATTTTCTAACGTATCAATATTCGTAATGTGAAAAAACATTATGCGATTATTATGTAATTTAACAATGTTACCTATACACGTATTATGTATAGTGTATACTGTATACTACACTATATGATTCATACCACGAGCACAGTAAAATGTTTAAATTTTATCAAAACGTTGTTTATAAAACTATTTCGTCTCGTATTTAAATACAATAAATAATAAATCACGGTCTCTCGGAACTTTTACACGTCTTCGCGCAGGGTTACCGAGGAAATGGTAATTTCTCTCATGAGAAGATATCGGTGATTATATGTATTAAACGGAATAGCGGAATTGTGCACGTGAGCGTTTTGAAAACATTTTGATCGATATTGCAGACGAGAGATTTCTGCGGAGCGAATGATTAATTGAGAATACAATTTGTATTTAAAATATCATTTTCTGGCTTTTTCTCTCCTCGCCAAGGTTATAAAGATCTCATGATGTTATTGTGCTTTTGCACAAGCCGTATACTACGTAACCAAACGACAAAAATAAGTAATCGGCATTACACTGCAGTGTATTGGAAATAATATCACAATAACCTACACTATTATACAATGTTACAATCAAGCACAAGACTTTGAACTTCGGCACGCCACCGTAATATGATGCAAGTATTCAGTACTAGTATAGAGTCGTAACGACTATAGCCGAGTATAGACTACTGAGACACTCTGTACTGGATCTGGTTTTGTAACACACACAATACTATATTCCGTCAGTAGTACTATTATACTAGTATTATACGGGTGCGAGCGATGCACTTATTTTTACCTGATAGCGCAGAGCAGTCGGACTCGGTTCACCGGACCGCATGGATGGCGATTCATCTGGCGGTCGGCCGCGAACACGTTTTTGGACATTTCGCGCACGCGCTCGGCTGATGTGCACGGTCGGCGGGCGGATGATACCTGGCCGAGGAAAAACCGAACGGAAAACACGCGAAACCGGCGCGACGATAACGGCACGCTGGCGACGACTCGCGTCCGCCGCCGAACCGGTCCCCTTTATACGCCGCGGTTATGCTAATGAGATCCAAGCGCCTTTTTACTAATTCTTTTTCAGCCTCCGCCGCTGCTGCGCGCGCGTGTACGGCCGCCGTGTGTTTTGTTCTCGTTTTCTCCTCGCCACGCGCATTATGTTATATTATGTAACGTAATATAATACCCGTAACATATACCTGAGATATGTATTTATAAAATACAAACGCGAAGCGCGTTTACGTATTAACATTATTATTATTATTATTATTATTATTATACAAATCGTTGTACGCGTGCACAATGATAAATTATTATTAAAATATACGTTCGCAAACATAAACCGTCACCGCCTACTTCGTTTTTCTACTCAACGACGATCGTATCGCGGACATCGATCTCACACGTCGATCGAACAACACAAAACAATCACGTGCTGCTGAGAGTTAGGTACGCGTCGCCGCCCGTGCGTCGTTGATCCGCATAATTGTACCTAGGCTACATCTATTTATCCCGGAGGCAGTGTGTTGTTATCGAGGGGGGGATCTGAGATCTCCGCATTGCATCGTCGCCAAATTCATAACATTGCCAAGTTTACAGCAAACATTTTAGATTCAGAACAATGCGAAAATAGTCTTATTGTCTTAAACATTTTAGATTGAAAATAAGAATCAGTGTTTTTTAGATTTTCTGTGAAGTCGTTCTTAAATAAAACAAAAACAACTAGGCGCTAGAAATACTTTTCGTCCAGCAAGCGCAAAAATTATTTTTGTGTTTAAATATTTTTATTTAATAACCTTATACAAGAATATAAGACTCACTTTACTCACTTTCTGACGTTAAAAACGGAAAAATTTCATTTGTTTGATATACGAGTACTGTACAGTTAATTAACTATTAAAATTGATACAATAGGGTACAACAAACGTTGAAAATAACTCAAATACAAACCTCCATGTCAGATTTTATTATTAACTATAGTGTGTAAAAGTTTGAATTTTTTAACTATCCTTACATGACGTTATTTTACCTCGATTTCACGTGCGAGGATAATAATTATTGTATTCGTATGAGATACCAACGCTTAAACCGGTAGGAGGTATTTCTATTTCATTCTATTTATTGTATGACACAATTAATGTTTAATTAAATACTTGCGTCAGATTCGTCAAATAATTGGATAACATCAACGACTATGACGCACATCGCAGGAAAATCATTATTAAACGCACCTTAGTCCTTTTACTTGAAATAGTTATATTTAATTCTGATAAAACATAAAAGTATTAGTTTTTTCGATTTGTTTCATACATTTCAAGTTTTTACAAGTATACCAATTTACATGAACGATATAATTTTTACACATTATATATTACATATGTACATGACTATTATTATACGTGATTACATTATAGTT
The DNA here is from genome assembly GCA_949715065.1 of Periphyllus acericola. Taxonomy (NCBI): domain Eukaryota; kingdom Metazoa; phylum Arthropoda; class Insecta; order Hemiptera; family Aphididae; genus Periphyllus; species Periphyllus acericola. The sequence continues at coordinate 1,810,727 of OX454272.1, read as the reverse complement.
GGTCTACTTTAATAATTCTGAGTCAGGCTGATTTAAATCGAATTGGAAAACATGTTTGTACGGTTATGCCGCTATACGAGTATTTTCTTAGACTATCCTTTTATAACTGTTTGTCGTTTTATTGGTTTATACATTGTATTTCTTATTTATTTATATTTATAATGAGTTTTTAACAAATTTTAATCATAAGAATTGCATAAAGATAATATTATAACTATTTTTGAAAGAGAGAATTTGTTTGTTCATAGTTGAGTGTAATTTTTGACTACTCAGATTTAACATAGAAATATGCCTACTAAATAGTTTTTAACATGTTATAATTAAGTATTCATAAATTGAATAAGAAGTAAGAGCGTATAATTAACCATATCTTATAAAATACATACGTACGAGTGTACGACTTTATACTAAATAGTATAACGTATATACTAGATTATACAGTTACTTAGATGTTACTTTTATCATGTCGTATTATTAAAGTTATTAAAAAAATAGGTAAATCGTATCGAACAGGTTAATTATAACTTATAAGTAACATAATATTTTCTTATATTTTGAATTGCTCGTCTTATATTATGTTTTGTAGGTATTACATTCGGTAGGTACTTAGTCTTAAATTTATTTAAAAAAAAATCTTATGGGTTACTTACGAAAATAGAAATTAAGAGTTTGATTTGACATATATAATACATAATTATTGTAGGAATTATGGTAATTAAACATGAATTATAACTACCAATTTTTTATGGAACAAATTTCGAAATCCTACATTATGTGCTCTATATGTGATCATTTATCAATATACATTTATTACATTAATACATTAATTCAATGATTAAATAATCGATTATGTAAATTAAGTACCTAATAGCCATGTATATATTTGTATACAACTATGTATAATTTAGAGTAGAAAAAATACTTAACACTAATATTACTATGTTTTTTCCAAGCTTTGATCGCCAAAGACCAATAAAAAAAACGACTATAATTAAAACTAACTACTAGTAAATACCATACGTCCATACTCATGATTTTAACTGCAATATAGCGATTTTCTTCTGTTTTCAATGTCAACTTCTCTTATAACACCATTATGTATGATAAAATAAAGATAAACCTTGCTTTTCGTGAAATTTACAAATATTGGCTTGTTTATTTTTGTTGGCAATAACTCGCGTATGAGTATTTTAATCAAGGCAAAATGTTTCAGTTTTATGTCTTCAACTTTCCTACTTTTTTTGTTTTACATCAAGGTCCACAATTTTAGTTGAATAAAACAATAACTAAGCTTCTATTATAATCAAATTATAATTATACTTGTAGGTACTAATCACTAACCAGTATAGTCATTAACCATTACCAACGAATAATTTTTCTTTGAATGTATTATACATTCATAAGTATTTATATAGGAAATTTGGTATAGGTAACTATGTAATTAAAGTTAGATAATTATTTTACTACTACAGTATTCGAATTTACTGACAATTTTATTGCAATTTATATACCTACTTAATATAATTGAACAAACATTTCTGAAATTGAGCTTCAATATAAATCAGTTAAAAAATAATCCATTTCTACAGTTTTTACAAATATTTGTAATACATTGGAATTCCATTTTAAATGTCATTATCTGTGATTCTGAATTAATTTTAAAACATTTAAATATTAAATATAAAATCAAAAAATTATAAAAATCGATAAACCGTTTCAATTATTGATTTTACATTGAAAACAAATATTAATTTCATTTTTATTTGGTTGTCGATGTAGGTACAATGTGTAATGAAAAATAGATAAACACAACGCATAAGTATGTACCATTAAACAGTGAAATAGCGAAACAAGTAAAATAATTTTTTAACACTTACAAAACTATATCCATTAATAGATGCACCGTGATTGTACCATCAATAATTACTTCATAAGAATATGTATAACTTATTATAAATGTTAACGAAACAAATAATTCTTGGCTCTTTTTACAACTGATGCTTACGGTGTGCCAAACTGCCAACACAACAATTACTAAGAGGCCATAAGGCCATAAGGGTCAAAGTATTTGTGTAGGGTTTCAACAAAATTAATTATTTCATCTGTACAAATTTGATGGAATGAAGTGAAACTATTTAAACAAAAGTTCTATCTAATTGCAAGTAGCATTTTACTTTTTTTTACTGAGCTTCATAATTTAATAATAAAATTACTAATTAGCGGTTATTGTTGAATTTTTCTAATAAAAAATTTTAAAACTTATATTACAATTTATAATTAGCCAAATTGAAATTTAAACTAGGAAATGTCGTAGAATTAAAAAATAGACCAACAAAAAATATCGATTGGTATATTTTACAAGGGCTGTCACACAACTAATTTTACCTTTATTACATTATTCTTATAATTGGAGTATCATAATTTATACTTATTCAGATAAATTCATTAATAATTCTTTGGTATAATACTAAAATTAAGTATAGGAAATATCATGAATATTAAAAGAAATGATACTTTTTAACGTTTAAACTGTGTAGACTACATTTTAAGTAATTAAACCCAAATATAAAAGTGTAATCGGATGTTGCCTATGATTTTTTATTGAACACTCAAATTACGATATTTGTGTATTTAAAGAGTAGATTTAAGAGTATAATTTTTATATTTTAAGATGTAAAGATAATTCACTTTTGTTGAAAAATAACCTTGAGACAAAACTATCGTGATTGTCAATTGTAAAATAAAAAAAATTATCTTGATTTATAAGTATGGAAGTCCATATTATTTAAGAAGTACCTATTTATAAATCTTTTAATGGCAGTATATACATTTTATAGAACGTTAAAACCAGTGGCGTATCCAGGAGGAAGGCTGAGAATGCCCCACTCTAAATTTCAGGAAATCTTAAATAATTATCTAAATAATCTCAAATAATATAAAATAAAATTCTACATCTGATTTAAATGTGTAGTTTATGGTTTTTAAAATGTAAAATAAAGTTTTTTTTTAATGTAATGATTGTGATATGTAACTGATCAGCCCCCCAAAAAAATTCCTGCATACGCTACTGGTTTAGACGCAATGAAATAAGCTACGTACGATGTGGGGAATCAATATTTCCATACAACCCCCACTGTTGTTGGTTCGAACCAAAAAAAGCAGCTATTCTATCTAGAAATATACCTAGTTTATATACTATATAGTATATAAGACAACAAAATAACCCAAAATAATGAGACTGAGAGTAATTTTTTCAATAAGTCTTACTAGAAAATATATAAAGATAATTTATAGGTACTTGGTCAGCAAAATATTTGCACATGATATAAAAAATCTTTTAGATTTTTTTTCATCTAAGTTTAAATAACGAGTAAAAGATTCTACATTTCACAAAATTCTATATTTTTTTTTATACATTTGTTTAAACATAATTACCTTAAATCAGTTTCAAAAATAACTAACTCGTAAATTATTTTATTTTATATTTTTGTGGGACAACTCACTATCTTATAATTTTTATTTCATATTACAAGTCCTAGTAGTTATAATACCTAATAGGCTATACTTTATTGAAAAATACCATCTACTCGTATATTGATCTAGGATTGATCATTTATATTGACAAGGTGTTACTCGGTACAAATTTAAAATATTTAGCATGTCACAAGCATTATAAAATATACTTATATTAAGCGTTGTTAAATTGTGGATAACTTTTGTGGAATTGTATCTTAAATTTAACAATATTTCATAAAAAACTTGGATCAGATTTTTCAGTAGTCAATTAAAATTTATTCAAAAAATTAAAAACCGCAAAGAAATATATGCACTTGTTAGTAACTATTATCTTTTGGATAAGCGAAGCTATTTTCCAATATATTTTGGAATACAATGATTATGACTTTCTAGTATAAATTAACAATACACTACTATTCAGCTGTATTATCATTAACACTTAGCGGCAATTGCCTTTTATAGATAATATAAACAATATTTATTTAATAAATTATTAATGTTTATCATCATTATTTTAATTCAAAATTTGCATCGTAATCGATACATGTATTTATGTTAGCTTAACTGGAACTATGTTAGCTTCCGACAATTTAACTTTTGTATTTAAAAAATGTAACTGTTATTATTATATATCATAGTTAATACTGTGCTTGTTGTAAGCCCAACAAATATTAAAACATTTATGTATAGTTTGAATTTTGAATGAATTTGAAAAAGATAATTTTGCTTAAACTGCAGAGTAGATAGTTCAGAAGAAGTATATTTTTAACAAAAAAAAATAAAATCTTTTAAAGGATGTTTCTCTTAATAAAAATTTACTAATATATGATAAATATTTATAACTTACCGAACCAAGTACAAAAGTAGTTCCCTGGGTGGTTCATAAGGTTGACCCGGTCTTAGTCCTAATTCAACGCTTCTTGCTTGTATACGCCTTTTGGCCGCTGGTGATGTCATTAAACTGACACTGGCAAGAGTTTCAGCCAACTCTAGTGATCTTTTGATCGCGGAAAGATCGTATCGACACGGCTTTTCCATTTTATTCTAATTTGTAATGAACGAATGAGGAGTGTTATATTATAAAAATACGATCTCACAAATGCCAAAGATACATTTATTCGCGGATTTAATTATATTGTTTTACTTACGAAGCGTAAAATACAACACAGCGACGAGCGACAACAATATTAGGAACCGGCAAGTTCACTAGTGAGAATAACAACTGTACGGTTTTTCGGGCCAGGAAAACACTACTTGATAAATAATTAATTTAGGTGATAGACAATGTATAATTAAAGAGTAAAAAAATTAAATTACCATTCAATTTCTGTGAGAAATCATACACAACAAAATAATCGTCCAGTCGAAAAAAAATGATAATCAATACGGTTTGACTCGTATTAGTTCGAACAGCGCGGATATTTTTCCATCAGTCAGGAAGTCGTACGCACGATAACTGTTGAACGACGGTGTCTCGGCGAAGAGACTTCAATGCCGAGGTCACTACCTGCGGCCGGCCTTCCAATGCGCAGCTTACCCGTACGATGTATAACATTCACCGATGTCACGTGACCAATAGTTTTCACTGATATAATTTCCTTTTTTTGCCCACTAGAGCACCTGTAACAAGCAAGAAAAAAGTCATCACACTAATTCATACATAGGTTCTCAGCAATTGCATGGATAACTTGAACCTCATCCAATAAACTGATGTAGCAAAAAGTGTACAGAAAAGAAAAATAAGTGTATATTATACTTATTATTTTGATTTTCTAATCGTGCAGTTAATGATTTGAAAACAAAGATTCGGGAATAATGTTAACGTATGATTAAATATGTATTATTAAATTTCGAAATGAATCGTAATGGATGACACGTGTGATTTGACCTATAATGAGACATACTATTTTGTTCTACGTTAATTGCACCTGGTTTCAATTTATGTGTATAATACGTATATGTAGTATTGCTAATGAAATATATAGAAGAAAACAATCATAAATTATAATTAATATTGAATATAAACAACTTTATTGTCCAATGATAGTAAAAATAAAAGGATTGAAATTAACTAATATAATCCATATAATTGATAAAACGATAAATGATAAAATTGAAAATTTGTCACTTCAATGGTGACCCTTCGTTCAATAAATGAGAAAAATACTCAAATCTATTGTACATCTGTTAGGATTATAATAATAGAGCAGTAATAAAGTAGTTAATAAACATCACTTATTTTATACTCAAGTTTTCATAATTTATTTGATAATAGTTTAATTTAAATTTGGATGAAATATAACATAATAGTATAAAAGTAATTTAGATATTATAGTTATTAGAAACATGTAGAGCCCAAAAATTATTTCTACATCTATTAAATAAATTGTCTAATTGTACCTACGTATTTATAATTTTTATTTTAAAAATATAACAAATGTTATAAAAGTTATTTTAAGACAAGTGTCTACATACAATCCAATGATTATGTAATGATATGTATTTAAAAATTGACTAACTAAGTAACTTGTCTCAACTCTCAGTATTAATTAATTTAATAAATATCGTTCTTATGTGGGCTATAGCCTATATTATTTTTTATTATACTATATTTTATGCTCAAAATCAATCAAGAACTGTACTATTCAAATTTCAAATTTGGTCCAATATTTTTTCAGTATCCATTTTAGTTGTAATAAAAAATGTATATCATGAGTAATTTTAATTTGCCATAAACGTTTTCGTGTACCTCACCATTGCATATGTATATCATGTGTATTATAGCTAAAATAGTACTTATAGTGGGTACATGCAGCACAAGATGATGAATATTAAAAAAATTCTCTACTCATAACCTCGTAATCCGTTATCAATTATGCCAAAACGATTCAAATTCACTTTTCCCAATAAAAAATTAATTTATGGACATGCTTTGATTTTATGGCACGATCTTGATTAAAGTGATTGTCTCATGGTCGGCCAGTGTATAAAAGTCATTATACTTTGAATATCATGATCATTAAATAAAATATACAAAAGAAATTGTAAAAGCGACATACTATATACATTCGATTGTATTATTATAGACGTATATTTGAATAAATCATAAATAAAAAAAAAAGTAGAACACGATACCTATCTGTAAGCGCACTATAAACATAATAAATAAATATTGTTTGGATAAGATATTAGTAACATAATACGAATATTTTGTAGGCTGTAGGACATTCTATAAACTTGATTTATATAATCTAACAGTGGAGCAAGGAAGCACTACTGTAGATTATGTATGACATTGTAATATTTTTTTCAAAAAATTATAATCGGGAAATTAAGAAAAACCGCATCAAGTTAGTTAGTATAATTTTTCTCATTTTTTAAATGCAATAACATTTACTTGTTGTAGTGTTATGAAAAATCTGAAACAATATAATACATTTATTGATTTACAGCTGTTTGCAGTTTTACTATATTATTTAGTTTTATATACTTGTAAAAAAATAATGACCAATCACCATCTGAAAACCCCAAGTCATATTTATGAAGGATGCTCCACCCGAAATATCAGCATTTTTAAAATATTATGTTTAAATTATGCTTGAGGTAGCCCAAAATACTAATTAAGGTATAGATTTAATATCTAGGTATGCATCATTATTAATTTGTTCCTTATATGAATACCTATATATTAGTTTTTTTTTAACAATATATTATACAGGTATAGGAACTAGTTATGTATGGTACTAGTTCACCACAAAATAACAGAAAGTTTAAAATTGTTTTTCAAATACATGAAACATTTCGACAGACCTGTAAAAAGATAGATATTAAAGTCCGTTATTTGTTTGATAATATTCGTATTGGTTTTCGTATTGATATTATGACGTGTGATGTGAAATGTGTAATGTGGCGAATTCACGCGATCTACTAGAATTTAAATTGAAATCACCATCTGTCTTACATATTATGTTTCCTTAAGAGATTGTTATCAGTCATCGTTTATAACTGGTCTTCTTTTTGAGTACAATATTCTATTAACCGGGCCAAATTAGATAAGTAAATATTGAAAAAATGAAAACAAGTAAAGCCTGCATTAAACTATTATAGGTACAACAATTAAGTATATTAATTATGTAGTTTATTATTTATACCTAATATTACTTACGTTATTCAGCCATAACAATTTTTATCTGCATGGCCACATCATAATAATTATGCAACCAAAACATGAGAATTAAATACTGAATAAAAAAATTAACATGTTTTCCTCTCACCTTAAAATCTGTAAGTACGTCAATGGCTGTGAGCTATAATGGTAATTTGTCCTTTAAGTTTGGTTTTATGATAAAATACCGGAACGGTAAGTAATATTTAAGACATTTAAGAACCACGGTAACAGTGGACAATACGGTTTATATCTCATTCTCACGCTGTAATAATTAACTGAAGGTGTTGCATTTAGATATAATCTTACGGCTAACTTATTTAAATCTGCTTAAATATTTTCAATATTTCTAAGTTATTTAGGTCGATCGGTAAATTAACCTGGTTCCATTTATTTTTATTATTTTGTTTTATCAAAGACATTAATGTTAAAAATTTATAAAATGAATCTTTTAGCTTGACCGTTATACGAGTTAATTACGATCTTTGCATATTGAGCGACGTTGACTTTTATCCTACATTACAATTTAATTCCTAACCTAACCTAACCTAAAACCTACATGGGAGGGGGAAGAAATTCTACACATAGCCACCGTGTTGTGTAACGATCGCGTGGGTGCTTATATACTTTCGTGGAGTTGCCTACCTCTCCCAGGTCAATATATAGAAATATTTGCAAATAAGTTTTCACAATTTCCAAATAGCTTCCCAGTCTATACCAAAAATTTTTCTAGGAGGAGGCAAACTTCAAGCAGCTCCCCTATTCCGGAGAATTAAAGTATGGGAAAAAACAGCGTCCAAAGAATTATTTGAATAGTTGTAATGTCCATAGAAAAATATAAATTCATCGCCAAACGTTTGCGCGAAAATCATGTCAACATGTATTTTATCCCGTGCGTTCGTGAGAGGCGTTAAGGGGAAAACACTGAATTTTAAACCTGCGCACCGTTATACGTACTCTTCTCGTCCGGCGTTCACCAGTGATTGATTGCGGTAAACAGTTTGGTGGCAGCTCGTTCGCAAATGTATGATATTAACATGAATGTATGTAGTCACCGGTTTGCTTATCGAACGCCGAAATCCGACCGCGATTTTATCACGGGAACACGGCTGCGGGGGTTATTATTCGCAACGGAAAACACGATTGTCAAAACACATAACGTCGGTCGTATCGGTGCGCGGGACGAAGACAAAAAAAAAACGAATCAAATCGAAAACACCGATCGTGTGATTTGACGCGCGACCGTTCGCGTTTTAACGGTAAACGCGTGTAGTACAAGCGAAAAAGATCGTAAACGTAAACGGATCGCACTATACGAATTATTACGACGACGGCTATAGTTGGCCAATTTCCGCGCGTGCACAGAGTTCGAATTAACGGACTTGGCCCGGTCGAACGTGAGGTTGTTGTTGGTACACCTCCATATAACGCGTTCGACTATACTGCGGTCGTGTGTCGCCGCGGCGTGCTGGTCACCGCGGTCGCCGTTTGCACCCGTGGGGAAGAAGAAAAAGAAAAGAAAAAAAGTGCACGACCGAAAACCGGATCCGCGCGATTTTGCCCCGAGTTCGTCCGTGCATCGGTGACGCGCGTCGGCGGAGTTTTTCTTTTGTGCGTGTTATACTCGTGTTTTTTTTTTTACGTTTCACGCGCACAAGTCGATTTATTAGAATGTGATACACACTACTAAAGTCTATAAAATATATTACCGTAAACATGTACAACCACCGATGTGTGTATACGTTTACGACGCGTGTTATTGTTTATACCTATATTAGTGCAGATGTTAAGTGTACAAGCAAGCAACGACGCCAACAACGCGATATACTATTATTATTTACTATTTACATTATATTATAATACACGTAGATCATAGGTACATATAAATATAGTATACATATAATTTGGAAGTGTATAATGTACGTAGAATGTTTGCTATATTATATCGTAGAGGTACCTGTCCGCGAACGATATCAATCACGCCGTGTTGTGATGCCAGCGCGTTAGGGCCGAGTCGATGTACAAGCCGATTGTTTTGAGCACTGCGTGTAAAAAAATTTATCGTGAGAAAAAAAATAAAGTTAAACGAAATTCGCGCGCACGACACGGTTGTGTGTTATATACTTACGAAACACTCTAAAGATATAATAATACAGAAACATGTAGTAGTGGTAGTAGCATTATACAAGTTTACTATAGGCTATAGCAGGTTGTTTATGATGTGCAGTATATACCTAATAACGTTGCGTTGTTTGTCCGGCGACGACGGACGACCGACCGCGTGTGTCGGGGACGTAATAGTACATATTATGTTATTATGCCGGCCGAGAGAGAAAATCTTTGTTTGCGAATATTTGTTATCATTATTGTTATTTTTATTCGCATAAAAAAAGCGAAGAGGAGGGTAAGCGTCCGGTGTCCGTAGCACCTCGTCAGCGTAAGATTAATAATATTTATAAACATACAGGAACATAATGATATGTAGACAAAAACGTCTTATATGAAGCCTATAGAAATAAATAAATATGTTTTCGTACATTATTTATATAACCGAGTAAAATATAAACACGCGTACGCCCGATTTGTAATAATATGCGTGTACGGCGACGGGTCGTAGAACACATATAATTATATTAATATATATATATAATATATATATTTATAAGATGTGCGTGCGAAAATTGTTTTTGAAAAACCGCCAAATGTAAAGACACGCGTTTCGGCTGCGTCGGACGACGGTGTACGAAAATCTCGAGATTTATTTTTAAAATGTTCAAGTGTAGGACATTTTAGCGTTGAGTCACGTATTATAATTATTATTATATGGACATCCAATACGACGGTGACACTGCACAGTATAAATGTAGTATAGTATAACAACTATAACATTGTGTCCAAACGCAATATACTCGTACTTATATACGCCATGGCCGATTTATCATTTTATAGGAAGTCCTACTTTGAACTGATTTTTAACAGAATTTAATTACAAATTATACATGATTACCATTTTATGATTAGTACAAATATTAGTCAAATGTTTGATATCTGTCACTTTTATATGTTCATACTAATTTAGTCACTAAAGTAGTAGTGTAGAATATTGAAAACCATTAAAACTTTAAAAAAAAAAAATGTGATTCTTAAATAATAGTTGATTACTATGTCTTACTTATTGTTTTTATAAATGCTAGTAACACATACATTTACACACTTTATAAACCTATGACGTACTTCTATCTATTTTTTATTATTTTTATCTATTCTTATTTATCTTGTTTTATGAAATCGTATTTACCAAACACAACAAAGCTTTAGAGACTTGCTCTAGACGGATAGCGTGTGATCAACAACCACGTCTTCAGTTCCCACAAAATCGAATGCTTATAACAAAACTAATACTAAAAGAAAACGTAATAATAAAGTCTTAAGAACACGTGACAATTTGCGAAACAGCGAACCGAGACGATCCGGCGTATTTTTCTGAATAATATAATACAACGTCAACCAATATAACTAATAACAATAAATAACAACTCGCATATAAAACTGTATTGGTTATAATGCGCTGGTTTATGTGAGGCAATAAATAGTATTTGTTTCTACAGCTATGTTACATTTTCTTTAAATTATTTTTTCTTTCATAGTGATTTATGTATTTTAGGAGAAGTTAAAAACTAATTTTTAATCATTGAGCAACATAAGTGAGGTGCATATCTTATGAAAACAAAAATAAATATAATATTTTCGTGTGCATAAGATAAAAGTGTATGATTTAAAAACCGTTAGTATAATTTTATTTCAATACTTATCAGTTTTATTAACCTATAAAAAAAAATCGTTTGAGATTTATTATAACAAACATCAATAGTCATGAAACAGTATATTATAGAAGTATGTAGTTACAGAAAAATCTGTGTAAATGGACGCTGGATAACACTAAACACTAACATGTTTTATAGACCGACATTTTATTGGGTTATGTCGAAAATTATAAAATAGGACACACAAGCACTAGATAAGCCAAAGGCATTTTTTTTTGGTTCCTTTATGGAACTTGATTCAGTCTTAGACTGTATTCATTGTACCGATATTGTTAAAAATAATTGTATCCTTGATTTTAAGTTAAACTCTTTTATGTTATTCATACACAATATTACAATATATACATCAATATCAACCTCAATTTTTGGTCTAACACTAAATAAATATAGTTCGCAAAGAGACGTCTAAGAAATAAGAATGAACAAATATAAATAAAGCCGTCAATTATTAATTTATGCTAATAATTTAATTTACATTTCCTAATGTACTGTGGTTCTCTTCAGATTTTCCATATCTTTAAAATTTCTGAATGAGGAAACACAAATCCATGTACGATGCACCCGCTAGATTTTCCTCTAAGCATTTGTGTATTAGATTTGAAAATTGTTATTGCGGAACCTTCGCCCTATAGTTAAATTAGTTGGTATAAAAAAAAAAACGTAACTAATGTGATAATATATTATTATAATGATTTAAAGGTGCGTGGGAACTCTCATAAATTAAATTTGCGTACGTAAAAAGGAAACTTTAAAATAAAAATAAATACAAATTTGTGTTTGATATAGTTAACCGTGGTTCGTTGTTATAAGTTGTTATAAGTTATAGTAAGTACGTCGGACAATGAATTTATTTTCTGTATATATAATATGATATATGAAGCCCGAAGCTATTTAATTATTTAATTTCATAGACTGTATGTTCACTTGGTGTTTTATAGTTTTTAAAAATGAATCAAAACCTGCTGGTTAAGTTTGGTTCAACCCTGATGTCTAGGCCGTCAAATTTAATTACAACTGCACGCTAAAATATGAAACCCATACTAATTAAAACCTGTTACTTTACCACATAGACGTTGCAACGATGAATTAATCTTTCTAAAATGCACATGTTAACGTGACATTAAACATTTTTAAAACCATAAAAAGGATCAATGAAGGAAGGTCACTATAGTTATACTTCGGAACTTCAACGATATACGTCACATCAGGTTACGATTCATGAAGCCAATATTAATTTTAATAAAATATACCTACTCGATTACTAAAATATAAAATGAAAATCTGTTAGAAGGGTTCAACGGTTACCATTGACTAATGTGTTTTGAGAACAGTCCTAAGTTATATTAATTTTATAGTAATGAAGAATCAAAGTTAAAAAGGAATTAGGTACGAAAAAATAGAATGTGTTCAACATGTTTGTTACCACAATAATATATTATATTCATATAGCGTTTTTTATTTTGTTTCATAAATATCCTCGTTTTATTAACAATAATAGCCCTTAAAATAAATGTATTATAATAAATTATAATTGTATATTTATATGTAATTAGATAACTACAGTTAATTTCTTTCTCCCGATTGATACTAATTAAAATAGTAAATAATGTGAGAGTAATTATTTATACATATTACTTTAAGCACTTATTCAAATAAATACATACACACATATATATATATATATATTACCTAACATAACGAAATTTAGATTTACCATTGTTGGTTAATCGCGTAGAGTTAGTTGGTTGTAAATAAGAAATAACAATAATATTATTTGAAAAATTCACTATCCTATAAATATGACTTAATCTACAGAAGTACAGACCTTCAACATTTGTAACTGATAATTATTTTTAAAGTGCACTATATAATACAGTCTGTTGTATGCCACAGATGCCTTGAAATGAATAGGTCAAAGAAATTACCTACAGTATATATCTATTTATTTTACATTAAATTATGTAAACACAATTCATTTCTCTTTGGAATAGAACAAAATATAATAAACGTACGAGATTATATTATAATACAAGTACTTTAAGTAATATATTATACCTGCACATGGCTTGCGATAAGACTGTCAGATATTAAAATCAATTTCATAAAAAGTAGTTGATTATAATATAAGTAAAGTAGTGGATTTTGATTTTTTTATCGCCATGTTATATATGTAGGGCGTAGACTATACTATTTATTATATAAAGTCTTAGTAAGTAGGCATATATCTGAATCTCTTCACGATTTCTAAGCCAATTTAATTTACATAATATAGATATAATAATAATTATATATTATGAGTATAGTCTGTTGAGGTTAAACAAAAAAATAAAAATACAACCTTAATATGATAAACGTATTAATACCACTGCAAATCACCAATGCAAGTCTATCGAACGCAGTCTTTCTCGATTTACGCATTTAATACTTTTCGTAATATAATTTTATTATTTATTAAATTTAAATGGCGTAGTGTGTAGTCTACTTTTATCTAAATTAAAATTTGTATACTCCTCTTCAAAGTTGGCTCAATAAATTATCACAAATTATAAATTTTTAGTAAATCGTAAATAAACTGTGTATATTTTATGGTTTTTTAATAGATATTTGGTGTTTAATATTTTATTCATAATTTATAAATACATATTTCAATATTTCAGAGAATTTAAATTTTAACTTCTTATCACTTGAAATCAGAGATTTTTAATAAAAATACATTTTTTTGTTGAATGTATAAAATATAAAGTACATATTTATATAAATTTATATATGTTTTTAAAACTTTTTTTTTGTTGATCTTAATTTACCAAAAACTTAATAACATGACTCAAGTACTCGCGACTGCCAACTAGCAAGTACTTGATCTATTGCAAGTAGGTTCTATTCATATATCTTCACAGGGTGTAAAATTTTTATTGTAAATCCTTTTAAATAGATGAGTAATTTGTTGATTCAACTTTAATTCGAGTCAAATATTTATTTAACAACATAGTTTATAAGTCGGGCAATCAATTGTTTTTTGGTGATTATTATTTATAAATCGCATTCACCAGAACATGTAATTAAAAATTATTTACAATATACACATCATGTAGTGTATTCATAAAAGCATTAAAGTAACCTTCACGGCGAATCCCACTATGGCGTGGGCGAAGATATCCAAGGATGATATAGTGACGGATTACATTGTCTGATATTCTGGTGTATGGTCCATTATTATATTTATATAGATCAAATATTGTAATTATGTAAAAAATAACATTAATGCACAGGCATAGGTTCTATTATTATGTTTTCTTTGAATATTTAAATTATAACGTATTAGACCATGACGTATCGTTCAATATATATGACATATAATTCTAACCATAAAATGAAACATTTAAATTTGTCGTCGATTTAACATGAAAGAATGTAATGTAATAAATAATTCATGAATTAGCTTCTTGAATATTCCAAGAATATATTGCATCTCATACTAGGTGGGTGTATCATTAAATTCAAAACTGATATAGTTATAAATTATTAAAGTTCATTGCCTTTGAATGATAGTTGATAAACTAATTTTTATAGTTTGAAATGATCACATAAAACTGCAGTCTTCTATCTTCAACAAAGCATTTATTTTCAAGTTTTTAATTATTTTTTATATTTTTCTCATATGGATATTATTTCTTACCATAAAGTTATAATAAAACATGCATGCATACTCATATATATATATATATATATATATATATTTACCATTTTCTACAGTTATTTGTTTGTCATATAATTGTCGCTTAATTCGTTTAAAACATTTTTCAAATACTTGTAAAGAATACATTTCTACAGTTTTATATTTATATGGTTATTAACCTCAAATTCTTTGCATTTATAAAATGTACGTCATTCCATGGAAATAATACAATTCAGGAACAACAGATAAGAGTATTTACAAACGCAGAAAATAATTTTATTTTTTTTCGCATTCGACTGTTTCATTCTTAGATGATGACATAGTGCGGCTGTTAAATAAGTAAGAGGTAATAATTCCGACGTTAAGCTTAAATTTTAAATTATCACATATATTGTATTATGTTCATCATAGAAAAAATATTTTTGTTATGTATATTTTGTATAATATACAGCTGTGAAATAATCCACACATAAATATGAATGTAATAACTAATAATATATGACTACATTTTATAGTGACATAATTGAGAATAACAAAACAGAGACATTATTAGAAAGATATATAAGTTATCGATTTTTAATTAACAATATTATTATGAACAATATGTTAGAATGGCAATCGTCATACCAAAGTGAAATTTAAGAACTATAATACGATACCGAATAAATTAACATTTATATTATTTTAATTCAAAAACACAAAGCGATGAACAAATTTTCACTTATGTTTGTGTTCAAAATTGTGATTACAAACAATGTAAACGTCGTAAAATACAATGATGTAACCAAACCAATACTTACCACTGTCTTCTATATTCACGTGCGTCACTGAAACAAAAATAAATTAAATTATTGTAAATTTAAACGTATAAGATGAGTTATGTTTGAAGAAAAAAAATGGCGATATTATGATTATGCTTTCAGCATATAATATGTTGAATTGAACCCACCCAATTTGTAAATTTACGACTTTCTATACAGCTTTATAAGTTTAACAAATAACTAAAGGTGATTCCACTTTATTAATATCAATTAGAAAAGTACTAGTAATATGGTTATATTATTCTGAAATATCCTAAAATACCTTCCAAAAAGTTTGAGGATAGCTAATTAATTAAGATAATGCGTCAAATGAAGTTCGAGATTTCTTTGATATTACAAAGAAGTCTTATACTCGTAGACTAAGTAAAATTTATGAGTGCTATATCTATAATTTGAATCAGAGCCACTGCCACAGTTAATAAACTATGGTACGTAAACGAGAAATCGTTATCCTGAAAAAAAGTAATACTGAATTTACAACCTCAAAAATCTTTGTATAATAATAACAATTAAAAGTTATTCACAAAGAAAAAGTATAGTTTTTGTTCTAATCTTCTAAATAATATTTAGCATGGAGGTTTTCAAATTGTCCAACCTGAGGTGTACATATTGATATTTCCTAAAAAGAAAGCATGATATAGATACTTCCTAAAAAGAAAGCATGATATAGATACTTCCTAAAAAGAAAGCATGATATAGATACTTGCTTTATTTAAAATTATTTAAATTCAATCTTGACTAGTGCTGTTGATTCACATTATTATAACATTAAAAAGATTATAATTATCAAATTACTGTACTCAGTTTTTACCACTAATTACAGAATAAATAAGGATATATATATATATAATACATGGTACGTACATTTATACAAGTATTAATAATTATACGTTTCACGCGGATATAAAATGATTTACAGACACGAAATTATTGTTGAATATACCTACACGTGTACTCGTATGTAACAACGCGAGACTGCAAAATTGGTATGAAAAATTTAAAACTCTTCCCCCGTAAGGAAATGGTATATGGTGCGCGCATAAAATTGTTAAGGATTTCTGGCCGTTCGAAGGTCGTCGACGTAATTGTAATAGGTACGCTCGTCATAAAATGATTAATTCAAATAATATCGATCGAAAATGAAAATACGAAATTAATGATACAACACGGTGAGCACTGGCCGAATGATTTATGAATAGAGTAGATCGTGGCACGCGTGAAAAGTTACTTCCTAGTCGAGTAAGACTCGAAATAATATCGTGTTCGATAATTGTGATTGCTATATTAAACATTATAACGTATCCATGTACAATACAACGAAGCAAGAAAAAAAATCATGAAAAACAGCAGTATGACAATGAAACATAATTATTGTACGTGCACCTGCAGGGTCTTTCGAGCCTTACATATAATATACGTATATATTATTATTATATTTACCGTAACAGCTATTTTCAATGCGGCTGCATATAGATGATAGGTGAATCGACCTATATACAGGGTGTCCCACCGAGATTGACACAGAGCGATATCTCCCGTGTTAACAGAGATAATCAAATTCTGTTTTTTCTTATGAGCCTCCCGGGGCAAAATACATTTTGTTGATAATAGTTTGATAAATATGAGTGTAAAAGAAGTTAAAAATTTAATTTTTTATATTATAACTTTTATAAGTTTTGAAGACACCTATTTTTTTGGCTTATTGCTCTGAAAATGTTGACGATTCAACTTTAAACCTTCATTAACTTCTTGTTTTTAATAATTTTTCTAGTTTACAAGAAAATAGCGTACTATTTACACAATTTTAAATAATAATAACATTATTAGCAAACCTTATTGAAAAAATGACGAGCTGGTAATAATTAACATGATTTCTTTGTAAGCTATAAATATTATTAAAAACCATGAATCATGAATCCAATGAAAATTGAAAGTTGAACCTAGAAATTAAAAAATAAAGAAGCCCTATAAAATGGCTAACTTCGAATTTCATAAAAAGTTAGTTTTTAACTTCTTAAATAATACACTTATATTAACCATACTATTGTCAACAAAATTGCCTTTGGCCAGGGATACTTATAAAAGAAAACAGAATTTGATTATCTCCATTTACACGGGAAATATCGTTCAGTGTTAATCCCGGTGGGACATCCAGTATATATAAACATTTCAAATTATGTGGTAAATTTGAAAGGAGAACCTCTACCGTAGTAAACCAAGATTACCATCAGAGGCTTTTACATCAACTGTCATATGACACATTATTATATACGAAAGTGTTGAAAGACCTTGGGTATGTGCAGTGTGATACAGATCGGTGGTATGTGGAGGGGATGATTGGCGTATGTACGGAACATATTTTGTATTAATGGGTATTTTCAGAAAATAAGAGGTAACCGCAATTTTACCTTATACCTTACTATTAAAATGTACTAAACACAAATTGTGTGTTTAATACGCGACGATTATCACGTTAATAATATGAAAATAAAATGATTATTAAGTTTGGGAATTCCGATGCAGTGTTCGTGTGATTACAGATGATTCAATATTTGCGGTTTTTTAACTGAATATCTTATTTTTATAAACATTTTCATAACGTTTTAAGCACCTCTTTTATTCATATTATTATTAATCAACTGCGATGCACTATCGTCGAGTCTTCGTGTTAAATGTCTGCAACAGGATCGTCACAAACGGTTTGGTGTTATGAAACATTAGGACGGATTCCAAGGACCCGGGACGAAATCGATTTTTCCAAAAACTGCAAACTCAAAGAGTTACAGTACAGCGTGTACGCACAATATTTTCCACGTCGATCGGATGTCAAGCGGTACTCTATAACATACGTAATAATAAAAAAATAATAATAATTTACGTGTACAATACGTTTGAGCGGAACGAGGCGGGTAGGGATGTGAGAGGCGTGGTTTTCCGTAGTTACATTGGACATTCGCTCGGGGGTGCCGAATTTCCAAAAACGGTCCTGGGTCATCGGTCAACGCAGGGTCAACGAGAACCACGATAAACCAGGGTTGTGCGGACTCGCCGTAGTGTCTCTGCCAATTTCTCGCCGCCCGGCGCAGAAAAAACGTCAACTATGCATTGCGATTTGTTACCGTTGCCGCATTTAATACCGTGATTCAACGTACTATCAGGCTACTGCTAGTTCAAGATTTTACCACTATTTTCTCGTGCATCAGTCGAACGAAATCGATCGTCGTGGACGCGGTTATGTGCGCGTTTATTTCGAAGGTATCTGTATTGGTAGGGCACCACCCCACTCATACTCCCTTGAAGAACAACAAGTCTGACCAAATACTTACGATGACGGTTTCGTAGTTTCACTAGGACCACAAATTTCAATACACGAGGATTCAGATTCCCGAAAAATCCTGTCAAATAGTCGAAAAATTCAAATCAAAATCGTGTTAGAAACTTGATTCGCTCGAAAAGTTTATACAGTTTATAGACAGAACAATTGTTATAATTGTATATTTTTGTATACGTTGTATATACTATTTTTGTTGTTTTTTTTCTTCGGCCGAAATAATAAACTGAAGCCGTATGTGACTTTTTATCGTAGACTAGGCCGAAAAACAAAGCTATTAATAACGATTGTAAAACAATAATATAATATATGACGGTTCCTTGAATACCATGGTTTACAAACTTTAAGCAGAGTGTACAATCGAATGTCATACTTTCGATCGCTGTGGGTAGTTGGAAACGGTTAGATACGACTTTCTCCTTTGCCGGTCGAGACCTATAATATTATTAATAGTTTCGAAAATTAAACTTTTCTTGTCTCACACACATTATATAATACATAGATAAGTTTATGTAAACGTTCAATGTCAAAGCGTTTATATACAAGATACAACGCACATGTATCCATTTCGATGACGAATCGGAAACCTTTTGATTCGGCGATCGCCAAAACACTGTTCGTTTTTAGCTTTACCTTTTAGAGGGGGGGGGAGGCTTTTAAGGCTAGGACCCTGGGCCTCCACTGTTTAACACACGCGCCCGCTCATTGCGGCACGAAAAATAAATAACAATAAAAAAAAAACGACGAGTTCACGTTTTTCTCGAAAACACGACCTTGACGCTCGCGCGCGATGATAGGATCGTATATTATGTAAATACGTGAACTTTGGCGCTCGCGCTGTTCCAAGGCCGCCGCCGCCGCCGCGTAAACTTGGCCGCGCGCGCGTGTATTTCCTTTCTACGTCATTGTGTTGTTATTTTATTATTATTATTATTATTACTATTATCATCATTATTAATGTTATCGCTACACATTATAATATACGCGTTGTACTATTATTAACGGGCGAGCAAACGGGTATGTCATAATGATATGTACGAGAGCGCGCGCGTACGAAACGAACGGAACGACCCCATTGTTCTTCTCTAATAACCTTTTCTCGCGGGTAGACACCAGGGCGCGGCGGTGCGAGTGGCAGGTAACCAATATGCCTACACAAATATTGAAGTGTGCAATCATTTTGGTGTGATTTAAATGGTATATCATTATTTAGTAAATACCGCTCGTGGGCGTTCTCACGAGGGACGGACCCCAAACTCCGTATGGTCTCTGTTTAAACAAGTAGAAAACATTGATTCCGAAAACATTTAGACGTCTGGGCTCGAAAACAGAGGAAATTCATTTCGTGAATTTATACGAAGACGACATCGCACCCGCGTGCGTTGTCTTCGTTTTACAAAATGTACAATACACAGCGAATCTGCGTTCAGTAGAACTAATTTTCTCGTTGATTGTTTGTTTGTTTGTATTAGAGGAAACTGACCTACTCAAACCATTAAGGAAAGAACAATTAACATTATCCATGTATATCTCCATGTATATAAATAAATAAATAAATAAATAAATATCTCTATACATTTTTTACGATATTTTCATGGTATTTTAATTCCTAATCAAGTTATAAACTTTTTTAAATTTTAATAGTTTACTTAATTATAACGACAATTATAGTAAACTTAAAAATTAAAACATCGTAAAAAAATCACAAGAAGACTCAGATGTTGTCTTCACCTCTAAGATAGAGTTACTCTAACATATAAAAATATACCACTCAAAATTGGTTCTACTGACCGCAGATGTACTATGTCCAGACAGCACATTGCGGTGTTCTCAATCAAAATAAAAAACAATTTCAAATACTAACTATATTTGCATTTAAATTATACGTTTTATATTGTTAATTCAGGGCGTGGTGAATAGTGGCTGCTGCGATATTTTCACGATACGAATAAGAAGTGCACGACGTCCGACGACAAGGGCAAGTTGCGGACTTAAACGGAGGAAAAACGACGTAAAAAAAGCTATACTGGTGAACTTTTTGTTGCAAACGTTTATCGCTCGCCGATGGAACTTCACAGTCGTTTTTGTTCTACTTAGAACAAAAACAACCAACTACACAATACACATTAAGTAAAGTCCAGCAAAACTCTTGCACACAAATGGACGCCTCCGATGACAAGTGGAGGCTTTTCCATGATTAATCTCTTCTCCTCTCCCCCGTTTCCAACACACGTGTACCACGTACTGTATAACCTCTTAATCGGTGGAGACAAACGTAATGCAACTGTTGAACGTGCAGGTGTTAAGTTTTATGAAAAAGAGCGTAGGGATATCGCAGATTAAGTACAACTTTTTATGTAAATTGAACGTAACTTGTATACAATTATCACTGTACTATTGTTTATCATTCTAAAGGGTATATACCCGTTTATATATATATAAATAAATATAAATAAATAAGTAACTTATTTTAAATGTTAGAATAATAGGAAAAATGTTGTTATTTCAACATTTAAATTTTCTGAAAATAAGATTTTAGCGCTAACAAATCCCCTTGTTTATACTACGATCGTATAATACATAAATTGTATATTTTGCGCAGTACGTTTTGGAGTGTGGAAAAAATAACAAACTCCCATTCGAATGTTCTATTTATGTAAAATATTATAATATACCTATGTTGTATATTATGCGCGTGTACTGTGTAGCCGTGTAGGTACTATTATGGCCTAAGCAAGCGATGTTTAGATTATTGTACGACAGTGCGGCGTATTTTTTTGAAGAAGAACTTTTTGTCTACAGTCGACAAAAATAAATCTTTCACTCCTAAACATATGCAATACCACTAACAAGCTAATAACATCATAATTAGAGTACCTACGTTTCTAATCGATCGGTAGGTTATACCCGTGTGAAAATCTGTAGACAAATCGACGGATTGACGTTTTAATACGATTTAATAGTAATCATTAATGTCCGTTGTTGAATGGAATCAAATGCGTATAATTTTAAATATTGTATTTAATACGAACGCATACACAATAGCTATCGGAATTATTATAACCAGAGATAACTATTACGATTTAATGCCCCAGTCATTTAAATTGTAATAGACTTTTATTATGTGCGTCTATATATTTTATAACGAGTACCTATGTATCGTGAACATTTAACGCACATACGCTATACGTAATGTATTAAAAGTATTATTGTATTTTATGTAGGTTTTATTATTTATTACTGCATGTTTATTCTATGTGTTAGACGTCGCGTTAAAAACGATATCGTGTTACGAAATATTATTGAGTAATAAAACCAATGGCAAACCTAAAACTAATAACGAATTGCTTCCCTGTAAAATCCTCTGTAAAATCAATGCTACACAATAATCGGCACACGACGCGTTGATTGAAGACACGAATGCGGACAAAAAATTACAACGAAACGATAATAACCTATATCTATACCCATGAAAACAACCGAAAGACGGTGACGACGTTAAAAAAAGAACTGTTGCGCGCGTATAAACGTATGTCGTAAAATGTTCGTCGAAATTCAAAAAGGAATACACGAAACCCTCCCGGAAACCAGATGCGTATAAACTTTACAAATTTATAACTATACACCAACAGTCTCTGTTGAATCTCAATTCAAATAGTCGTCAACCATGCATAGTGACCGTGCGCTATATTGATACCGATATAGGTATACCGTCTCTCTCGCGAGAAAACTATGATTTTTTTAGACGGAAGCTCTGTCGTCTTGGCACTCCGAATTCAAAATGTTGACGACGAAAACATGGATAAGATTAGGTCTAGACTTCAAAGTTCATGGTAGTTCAAGTTTGACATTTTAAATTAGGGGTGCCAGGCTGACACGGATACATTGGCACACGCACATAGATAATATGTCTTATCCACAACACGAATAAGTAAAATTAACTCTGCCTTAACAACGATTTGGTTGTCATGGTAAATTCATAGTCAAACCATTGTCAAACTTATAGTACTATCAACCTATTCTGTTTTTATAAAAATACTCGGACAAACTATACTATGTTTTGACTATGATTTTCCTATAAATTTACAATGACAACCAAACCGTTGTCAGAGAAACGGTGCATCTCACTTATATTTTGTAATTTTAATTCTACGTGACGTTTCGAACAAAATGTTAGTGTGTTAGGAATATTTATTGTACATATTCTGAATATTTTAAAACAATAATAATTAATTGTATTAATTTTATTATATAATGAATACTTTACAGTAAAATATAAGTTATGAGTTATGATTTAATTGTTATTATATTTGAGAATGATATATATTTATTCGTTGAAGACAAACTGGAACGGCACTTAGAATTACGAGCTCCGCCTGCTTTCTTGCACTACCTTAATTTATGTTAAGTTTTAACTCTACGGGTTAATCGAAAATATCATTATTAACGTTCATATATTGTTGACCGATTTAAGATTTTATCAATCTGATATGGCCATATGCCAAGACAATACTTGTAAGAGAAGCGAGTGGTATAACTTTATAGTGAGTAGTCAAACGATTTGTTAGTATTCGCAATTAAAATCGCCCGGGTAATGTACACATTTCCCGTGACATATATACACATAAAATATGATTTTAGGTATCAAGTATTCGAATAGTGGATCGAGCAAAAGTGTTTTTGATTTGATATTAAAATATTTTAAAAGCTCGTGAATTCATAATCATCCTCTACCGCCAGCAACGTAAAAATCGTTAGCCCCCTATAATTTAACCTGATTTCCGCATATGCGTTGTGTGTGCGTGCGCATGTGTTTATGTGTGTGTGCATGTGTATCTGTATGTGTGCGTGTGCGATTGTGCTATGTGTATACGACCCATTGTCATGAGGCCATTCGTTTCCATACACACCTATTGTATCGTACCGTACTGCAGACGTTTATTCATGTTATTACGGCGCGGGATTCGCTGTCGTAGTATACCTTGTATAATTTGCGTTTAATACAGTCGGTCCGGAAACTGCGTGCCGCGGTTCCTAATATGGCAATAGGTATAGTTTATCATATCGGTTTGTTTTTGTTTTCCACTATCGTTTAGGCATGTCCTGCACGCACACGAACACACGAACACACACACACACACCACATGTAAATGTACTCGTAGAGTATACGCATGTGTACAGGTATAGCCGGTGTACCCAATTATACAGGGCGGCGCGGTGAAATATTTCCGCAGTGACCTTACGACGGACAATCGCACGCGTCAACGTACATAAAATACACAACGTAAACGCGTACTGCGATGCAAGTATATTAGTGTACATTTATTTATTTTTCATATTATGTTCAATGCGTACGGTTTACATAGTTCTATTTAACTACTAAGCGATGTATCTGCCGTGTTTTATGGCCGCCTTTGAAAAACCTACAGACTTCAGTGCGTCGTGATAAGTGATTTAATAATATACTGAAAATAATAGTAACGTTATATAGTATGTATTATGATACCGTTATTGCGATAGTATGATCGTGAATATATGATCTGGGACCGTACGACCGCTGCAGCGGATGGAGAAGACGTGTAAGACATGCTCTAATTGACCTACACCACCTACACATTTTTCCCTCCGTACCTACGTGTTAGCTAGTGGCGTAGGAAGTTCCAGTAGTACTCCTGACAAACTTCGAAAAATCCGCCCTTTTTATCAGTAAGGTTAAATAAAAATCAAATAAAAACAATATTTAACAATTTGCGACTCGACAATAGTCTAGTACGAATAGAGGAACAGTTCGCTGTACTCTTATTGCTACGCTATTGATGTGATTATTTTTTTTTCTTTTAGAACATTTTCTACTCAGGCTTCAGCATTATAGGTTTATATATATTATTTATAAATTATAGGTATATGTATGCGTACAATTTATTTGTACCCGCCACTGTCGCTACATATGGTCACGAAATTCGAAGTTAAGTGATTGAGCGTTGCATTTTCGCGTAGTACAAGTAACGGATTTGGAGGTTTTTCGGAATTCTGGCACCGTTCGATTTCGCACCCCGGACGGCTTTTTCCTCTCACGTTTTTCGTTTATAGAATATTCCAAACAGCAGTTTTTAAAAATATAACAGATATACAAGTATTACTACCCTACTGACATCGTTACTATTATCAACGGGCTCCAGTGTTCTCGTCTCCTCAACAGCCCTGTTCAGTATTTCTCAGTAGTTCCAGTATCCTGTTCAATTTTGTACACGTTTTTTTTTTTTTTTTCGCGTCTTGATACTTTCCGTTTTTGTATATTACGATTTAATTTGCGTGTCGACTTTCCTTTACGTCACGAACATTTCCCCCCCCCCCCCCCCCCATTTGCACACACTGCGAAGGTTCGCCAATTAGTCACCATACAAACTTAAAAGTGGTCTTACGCGATACACGACGAGTCGCGCCATACATGTACGTATTTGCACGACGGTCTCGGGCGAAATCCGCATTGCCCATTGAATTTCAGCGCGCACGCCGCGGCCGCACAATTGCGCTCTAACATGACTTATTAGCACTAATTACTCATATCCATCGGGTACGGAACGAGCGTGCACTCAATCCTCCACAGCACAACGCTCGGCCCCCCGCTCCGACTTGCCGCGGACCGGGAATACGTCATCAGTATATAGGCTCGAACCGCGCACTCGATAACATCACGTATTCGGGCTGCTCGTCGTCGTCTACATTATTACTTCGATTTCACCGGCTGCACGGCACGTTATGTTATAGTATAGCCGTGTGGAAATACAATCGAATCGTTAAAATTGTTTTACGGTCGTCCGCAAGGGTCACGACTCCCGCCGACGCTGATCGTGTCGTTATCGCGGACGCTAAATTCGAGTGCAAATTTCTTATAGGAACGCAAACAATTTTCTCAATTTTCGATTACACATTTTCAACACGTTTAACAGCGCATCGTTTTAACGTCTTGTATTTAAAGTCATGTATCCGCTTACGTATAAAAAAAAAAACTAAAACTACCGATTGTTCGGATTCTCCTGCATAGACTAAAGAAAAATAGCTTCAGCGTAAAATGTAAAAGCCCGTTTTAAGGTAAAAAAAAGCCAAAAAGCTTAAAAATTATATTTATTGAAAAAAATGGGTGACATTTTGATTACGAATTGGTAAACGCGTCATTTCTATAAACCGATTAAATGAGTTAATTAAATAATTTTGAGAGAAATAACAGTAAACTCATATATATACTCGTATATATATATATATTATATTATGTACTATACGTACGCCCATTTAAAAGGAGTAGGTGTGTATGTGTGGATATATAAACGAGAAATTACGTAAACAACCATATGCGAGTATAATGTATATTATCGGAATAAAATCAAAACCCCGCCTCTCATAGATGTGATTGAAACCGTTCAATATGTTCCAATTACTTGAATAACAGGCAACAGTTATTGATATGACGATATACTTGCACTCTTCTCGCGATGTCATCGATCGGGTCATTTAATATAGCACCCTCTGGCCACTAAATTAACACACCCTCATTAAAACTATAAGGAAGAACATAAAAACCTTTTCGTGTAACATTAAATGCTGAGAAAAATCAGAAATAAAATCCTTTTCAAAAACTAATTTAGCATAATATAGCAGATACCATGATTGCAGCGGCATACATTTCACAAACCAAATAATAATCTAAAAAAGGGCAAAACTCCGCGGTCGGGATAGATACAGGGATGAGTTAATCGCTGTCTTTGTAATTTAAACATGAAACCGATGTACCGTTGCTCTCGAAAAATAACGAACTTATGAACTCTAATTTGAAAAATGTTATTTTTAAAATAAAGTTAATATTTAATAGATTTATAATTACAATCATAGATTCTAATCGAGACTAGGTCATATTACAAATATATATAACAACATTTTGTATTCATGAAAATTAAACAATTGGATATTGCGTGACGAAAATACTAGATGGTGCAGCAGTGTTAGATTCTTGAAGTGTTGAGACTTTTTTGCTCTGTTTTTTTCAATTATTCGGAAACTGCTGGGAAGTTAAAAAAATAATATGTTTCCAAAGTATTAACTAGTTAAAATTAATAGTACCATGTTTGTATACATCGGAGCAATCATTCTGGTGATAATCGTGTACACACTATACGGACAAATAAAAGAGAAAAAAAAAACATTGCCTTATTCCGTAATATGACTATTAACACCGCTTGTCGCAATTGGAACACAAGACATCAGATGTAATTTAGAAATATAAGTAACAAATAATTCAGTACTATTAAATTTCGAACGAAAAATATATTTAAAAAATTAAAAATTTACGAAGATATTCACAACAATTATGGTTATCATCCATACTTATTGTAAGAGGAAAAATTAAACTTTTTTCTCATTTTTTATTTTCTAAATCGT
This sequence comes from Periphyllus acericola, assembly GCA_949715065.1. Lineage (NCBI taxonomy): Eukaryota > Metazoa > Arthropoda > Insecta > Hemiptera > Aphididae > Periphyllus > Periphyllus acericola. The sequence continues at coordinate 1,782,961 of OX454272.1, read as the reverse complement.
GCAGCTTTCTAATATTTTGTCATGGTTACTTTTTTTAAATCTTATTTACGTTTCCATAGATATAACTTGAAAAGTTTCGGTCTATAAAGAGCGTCTATAACATTATGAATCAGTTTTAATTTCATACAAAATACCAAACGAAACGCAGATAAAAAAAAAAAAAATAAATATAATTATGTGTACGACCAAGACGTATATAATAAGTATAACGTATACGTATATAATTCTTCAGAGAATACATAATTGCGATTGCGTGTGTCCATGTGTGATGTGTACCTGAGTGAGAGTTATTTTTTAAGTGTTTATATAACAAGCCATTAAGGACTTAGTAAATAAGTGTTGATTGTGAATAAGTTTTTTTTTTCAAAAAACATTTTATGTGTATATAAAACGTATTAATAGAAACTTTTTTTTTTAACGGTTTACTATTGAGTGTGTATACGAGAACTAATATGAATATTCACTAATTGGTCGATTTGTCACGCCGCTAAAACTATACTGTTAATGAGACCTGCCTATCGCAGTTCGCTCAAATTCTAACACATATTCGCGCGCAAATGACAATAATGAGAGATCGTCGATAACCAATAATGATTATAAAAAAAAACCTAGATAAGGGTATATCTTGAAGAAAATGGATTATTTCGATTGACTGCGTGTTCACTATTGTCACAGTAGTACTGCACAGGGTGTGTTGTGAACTATTTTCTATAAACTCTAAATACGTACATTGAGCCGTGGTCCGGTCTTATGCTTGAAAAAAGTTTTAAAAGTAATACCAAAAACTATGAGTAATATGCTCTTATGCGATTGAACGTTTAAAATGTATATCGTTTACAGGATTAGAAAATCCTGGAGGAAACTCCAACTGATCCGCATTGTGACGACAATGTTTATGACAATCATCTGCAACTCGAGTGCAGAGTTTCATTTTGATTTCCCATGTTTCTAGAAGATTTACGAATTTTGAAATTGCATTTAAAACTATTTACAATTAATTTACAACTGTTCAACATTTGTCTGGAATCAATCTGACAATGTTTCGAGGGCTACGTGAAGTTGATCCCCATTTTGATTTTGAGTTTCTAAGTTTTTCGACGACATACAAATTCTGAAATTGTATTTACAATTATTTACAACAAATTTGAAAAAAATTAGACCAAGTCGAAGGGGTGGGGGGGGGGGGTAACTTCACGTGCGTCTCGAGTGCTCGACAAGGAAAACCGAAAATAATGTGCTCGAGTGATGGGAACATATCTGTGTTTATTTTTTGATTGCGAAAATGTAACGACATTGTGCGCGCGGACGACAATGAGCGGTTGTCGAATCTCGTCGCGATGACACGAGGTGGATTGACGATCGACGCCGTCGAAGTCGGCCCGGGTAGATCTGACCATCGCAAGAGAGACCGACGCGTCCGACGTGCGATGACGACCGCGCACCTCGACAGCATAATACTTCGTACGGATAGGATTTGGCGAAAACGTAACTGAGCGTGTGTGACCGGTCAGGTTTCGTTACGGAACACGCGAGGCCGCAGCGAAAACCGCCGATAAGACGACGTGTTAACATGAAAAGTATTGTACGTCGAATTCAACAGGCACGTTTCATTGGAAAAAGCATATAAAACAAAAGCTAGCTGGAATGTAACACAGGATTGATATGTACACTACTTCGTTTCGACTCGTACGACAATAAAATCACCCTGTACATATTACAACAACACTTGAGTACACTTTTCGGATAATGACATGAGTGGATGGGCACCTAAAGATTGTTAAATGTTTTTAAATGTCTAATTATGGCAAACGATATTGTAAAATGCCTCTGTTGAAAACATAGCGTATGTAACTTCTTGAGCTATTAGCCACCGCATTGCAGTTGCTGATTATGAAAAATAAAATAAAAGTAGATACACACCTATATATTATGCGGATAAGGCGAAACTCTTCTTTGAGTAAATTATACGTTTGTGCGAGTGACAGGTAGTATTTCTTCCTAACGCCTAGTCTAATTGAAATGTCTAGTTCCGCATGTACGATTTGTTTACACCTCGCATAACTATAAAGACCACAATATGCGTTTGTTAAGTTTTCAAAATAATCAGAAACAGTAAAAAAATAAATATATTATATTCTCTCATTAGTTTTGAAACATTTGAAGATGGCATTATAATCTCATCGGGTTAGTATATTATTTTTCTAAACATTTTCATGGTTCAATACTACGAGTAGTAAAAAGACTAAAAAAATTAAAAAAACATACCAACAATAAGTGATAAGTTATCACTTTTTCCTCAAAAAATACTTCTGAACTATCATCAGGATCGACAAGTGAAATCTGTACAAGTCTAATATAATTATAGTTTCGTTATAGATTTTTCACTTTCCGTCTGCGTACTCACGTTTTGAAGAATGCTTCGACACGTTGAAAAATCCGAATTTATCGATTGGCGCACAAAGTTTAACGCGTTACGTTTTATTCAATCATCGTCAAATCCGTTAACGGTTTTGGTCGGTAAAAAAGAAAAACATCTATTTTAAAAAACGTCTGGTATGACCGTTTTTCCGCAGTGCCCGTCGTGTATGCGGATTACCGTTGGATAAATCTGAAATGTTCGCGTTTTCACCGAATCGAACGCATGACGATGTTGTGGAATAATGTATCACCTCCTAATACCGGACGCGATGCGCGACGCAACAGAATACTGAAGGAGTTGGGTAGGTTTTTTAACGTCCATTTACGATAAATCGATGATTATACTATTATACTACGACTATATAGTTACGTGTTTTTTTTAACACGCATTTATTGTGTTCCCGTTACAGATAAGCGACATTTTATAAATGTAAGATTATAATTACATTATTATTATTACGTAGAATAACATTTTATTTCTATTCTGTATTGTATAGTTAATTGTGCACGCGCATTTTTCGTAATATTGTGGAAGCGAATTGTAAGACTGCGAAGTTTCAATAGGAAAAAAAAAACGTTTTTATTTGCACACGTTCCGCAGCAATAATTGTAGAATTCAAATTGTAGAAAATATGTATGCATATATGCACTTAAATTAACCGAAATATGCTACTGAATATAGCAATTACAAAATTTGAACATTTTAAGATACTCGTAAAAACAATTAAACGAATACATTTTAAATGTAGATCATTTTTTATTTGGTATTTTTTTGACAACAAAACGTCAATAACACTAAAGTTATTTTGTATGATAAATTTTTGACGTATGACAAAAATAAAATGTTCACCTTTAGAATAAAATTACTTCATATAAAATATAAAAATGTGCACATATTCTCTAAATAACAATTAAATTGCCAAAATTTGTCAAATATGCATTTTGCCTAAAAAACGACAAAATATGCAAAAATATGCAATTACAATTTTTGTATATCAGACCGTTATGTCTTAAAACAAATTTATATCTTACTTAGACCGTTAAACAATTATTTTTAAAGAATATGCGTGTGCAACAAGTCCCGAACCCTACTCATTATACATATATACGTCAAGACGCCAAATCCGTTTGATTGCTCGTACCGTGCACTCGCGCGTATTTATATTTTATACACGTTAATGACCGCGATGAACTGCCTGTTTGACAACAATATTATTTTAATAGACCGAAGTAACGGCGTATTCCACGATGAGTACGCAGAGCAAACGTCAAATAACGCGTATCGCTTGATCTGCGAACCTAGAGCTGCTAGTGATGGGAATTAAATCCGGATTCTCCGAAAATCCAACAAATCCGGATTTCGGATTTTTGGATTTTGAAATCCACAATGGATTTCTATATTCTAACGATAACACTTTCGTTACACCACTTTTTGGTCTCTCTTTTGATTCTCAGACAAGATGATGGTTTAAATAATTATTTAATAAATTATTTATTTAATTATTTAATGGTTTAAATAAGATATCGCTCAATAATTGGTAAACATTTATCAATTTCACGCACCACTAATTTTTGTAAATACGACTTATTATAACTACAATTTATTTATATATTGATATAATATTATATATTATTTATATTTAGTTAAAAAAAAGTTAGGTATTTATTATAAAAGAATACTAAAACAATATTTTAAAATCCAAAATCCGCATTCAATGCGAATTTCGAATTTTAGAATCCGAAATCCAGATTTACACTAAAATTCTCGGATTTCGAATTTCAAAAATTCGGTTTTTCAAACTTCGGTAAACTCGGAATTTTGCGTTACTTTTCGCCGTAAATTTTTTCTCTTCGCACGTGGGGCACTCTGCTCACAGATTTCGCGTTTACCCGTACCATACGCGGTCGCAGGTACGTATTCATCCCGTCGCTTTTGTGCTCGAAACACTTAAGCGAGTGGTGCGAGTGACGACTAACACGTGTGGGATGTGTGTACACAACGTGCAAGACCCAAACGAGTTTAAACGCTTACGGTCTATTTATAATATTGTGTTTATTAGGGACTAGAGTTAAGTGCATCGGTGCATCGTGTTAAGCTGCTGCTGCAGTTGATTCGGGTGCTTCATTCCTGTACACGATATAAACCGCCGTGATCGAGAGTCGAATTCGTTCATTTAGATTTATTTACGGTTCGTATGGTCAGGAAAAATTACAATTTTTTTTTTTCAATTTTTTTCCTGCGTAAAATGAAACCTTATCATACTATCTCATAACAGAGACGACATCGAGCTGTTTAATAGCTGAGGGGCGACGATGAAAGGGACTGTGGCGGAGATAGAGTTGGGTACGTTGGGCTCCTTATTGAGTGACGCGGCGAGTAATCACGGGACCTTAAGATTGTTTTGTCCTGCACGTATAAACGGCAATCAGTGAAAATATGTTTGATATCGATACGAACACCGCAGAATACGGTCAACTATCATCCAATCCGTTAATCATATTTTATAAATTGAATCACGTGTGTACGTCCGGATCTCTATAAGGAGAGTCATCATTGCCGGGAATCGGGCATCCTCTAAGTTAGTGTTTCTAAAGGGTGCGCCGTGAAAACTTGAACATTTAAAAAGTCGTTGAGTATTTATTTTTGATAAATAGACTGCGTTGTCCTCCGAAGTCCGTCCCGAATTACGATAACCAATAATAATGGAATAATGGAGAAACGTTTGGGAATAGCTGCTCCATAAGTGTGTGATATTATTATAGAATGTAGTGGTGGCTTATATTATTATACTGATTTGAATTTTCGTTATCATAGTATTATGCTGATTAGTGCGTCGCCGCCGTGGTCATCGAAATAGAGCGTAATAGCCAGCGAAGATTTTACGTTTGGAAATTTTAAACACGTGTAGTGGAACCCAAAGAGGCGAACGAGTATAACGAGATTCTCTGCATTCTAACTTCCCATATTATGAAATTTGAGAAACAGTCAAATATTATGGTTAAGTAATAATTTTGCGAACGTCATGTGGACATGTCACGCTAACATTAAATGTCTACCGTATACAGCATTTTTCATATTGATTTCTAAATTTCACTTTTATGCGCGTTTTACAAATTTTACAAAACCGATCCGTAAAGCTCTTGCTATTATCAACATAAAAGTGTACGAGCACGTGAAATACTTGGCGTAGAAGTATACAATTTTTAGATTAGAGTATTATTTATTAAGCTAAAATGAATGGCAATAGTATAATAATTTCGTATAAAAGGTATAACAGATACTTAAAGCTACATAAAATGTACTTATATACAACGATCAAAAGCATAACCCTTGCATTATACAATATTAATGGTCGTGTGAAACTTATACGAGAAAAAAGTTTATGCGTCCTTAGATTTTTGTACACGACAAGAAATCGAATGAATTTGTCTGACCCTTAATGGCCTTAATATTACAATGAAAATATGTACAACAAGACTCGGTTAGTCGACTTCTAGCTTTCGGAAACTGCCGTTTAACTGATTGAATCCGGCGACCAAACTCTGGTTTTGTTCCGTTTTCGTTTTCCTAGTTATGATGCTCTTATCCGACAGTAACCGCATGTTGTCCAACGCCAGCACCTGTTCCCTGCCCGCCAGCAGTTCTTTTTTCCACAGTTCTAAACGAAACAACATTACAGTATTATAGTTTACGGCGCGAACGCACAATTATCGATGATAATATTACTGATCATCTCGGCCATTGGCATTACACCGCCGTATTCTTTGGGCAGAACTTTGACGTCGATATCCTCGTGCAATTCGGAAAGCGAACTGTATATCTAAAACGTTAGGAAAAAATCGATCAAAATTCCTGCGAGTTCAGTTGTTCCGTAAAGACGGTGTAATTATCGTCGTTTATCACACACATACACACACATATATACACCCGCTTCGATTTTGGGTGTGCGTCTTAAATGCCATTTTCGCAAAAATCGAACGTGAACGATTTCCGTCGTACACAATAATATTATGAATCGACAACATTAATGCGTGTTTGCAACAATGCAACAAATAATGCTTACCTTCATTCGTCCGTTGATTTTCGAGCTAAGTCTCGATTGGAAAAAGTCGTAAGTAAACTTCAACGGCGCCGGCACGTTTATCCAATGTATTGCTTTATGTCTCATGGGAATTGATTGCTGCGCACATAAGAATTTTAAATTTTTTTTAAAAGTTCGTGATTTCATGAACTGTATGCTATTCCTAATCGAAGCCCCGTCCTAGGAAATCATCGATTACAGGTAGGGAAACCGTATGGACTAAAATTGATTAAAAATATACTGTCAAGGTGTCTTATCGAATATAATTTTTTTTATCAACATATTATGCGAAGTAATATGCTCTGCACAGGGCGATACGTTTAACCAGGTGGTCTAGGAAATTAAAATAAAATCCGCGTTCAATTATTTCTGGAAATCGTTCGCAAGATACCGTAACACAGACTATCGTAGAGAATCGCATAATCTAAAACCGTTTAATCCGCTCGTTCGGCGTCTCGTCAACGTTAGACGTCTGAGCAATCGGAATAAAATATTCATGGTTATAGAGTTAAAAGATCATGAAATCAGCGTCCGTACTCAGGCTAGAACATGATAATAATGTATACTTGTTTATTTTGTTTTGAACGTTTTTGGTCTCCGCAGCATAATATAATTTCGTCGTATACACTGTATAGGACTCATTGAAATAACATGTTGTGTGAAGTATTAACAGTGCATCATCATTAGCGGGCATTATTGTAACGGACGGGAGATCACTGTACATAACACTAACATGTTTGTTTTAAATAACAATTACGTTTTGTAAGTATTCGTTTTAAATTTTACGAGGACCACTTTCTCCCATTAAATATTACGGTGTACAGAGAGGCGTTCGATAAGAAGAGTGATTAATGTTGTGTTGCTAGGATTTTTACGTTTATTATTTCGTTTCAAGTACAACGAACGACCGTGAAAATTTAACATTTGCTCTGAAACCAAATTGCCTATAATTATTATAATACGTTACGATTAACGATGCGAAATATGTAACATGTCGTATAATATTACGTGGTCAAGAAACTGAAACGAGTACGCGAGACTGCAGGTTCATTAAATGTTAGACAATCATCGGCCCGGTGCACTAGGGAAATCGTACTGAGGACTACAATACACCCTCCCCCCAGTACAGTATTCCTAGGATTTTATTTATATTATTTCGTACGATTCGGAGCGCATGTTTACAATTTTACGGAACGTTTTTAAAATCGAAAGAGTTGTTCAGATTATTATTTTTTTTTTTTCAATAACCAAAATATTGGTCGGGACAGCTTTTATAGAAAAATAATGTGCCGTACGTTTCATCATATTTTCAGAATTTCTTTTAAAATGTATTGAAACATTACTGCCCAAAAATATTGGATGGGGACAAAAGACTATTTAAAAAACAAGTATAGCCGTATCCTGAACATTGCATCTTGTCGATCATAATACTCACAATATGATAACAAATATTTATGTCCCAGTATTTATAAATCTCATAAAGTGAAAAGAAATTACAATTAAGATCCATCGTCAAAATATTGATTATGAATGCAAAATGGTTATGTGTAAAGTTTACCTCTCCCCACTTGATCAGGGTGGCGAATTCGTTTGGAGCAAACAGAGTTATATAGGCTGGACTAATGGTGGTCAAATCACCGATATGGGTGAATCCCATCACCTGATTGACTTCATCGATTAACAACGTTTCGTAGGTGAGCATATGCGTTTGACCCAAGTCTTTGTTACTAAATTTTTGAAGATCGAATCCTTCTGTGGATCAAATCAAATAAAACACGATTAGTCAGATTTTCGTTCGACTTGGCAAAAGTCCTACAAAATGACCTACATACGAGTATTCACGTAATAATAATAATAATATTTAGCATTAAGTAATACAACTTCACTTTCAACGAATACATTTTCTCTGGTCACGCCCCCAAGCCTAGGGAATAGTTGAGGTTATAAAATGTAGGCTCATCGTTTAGCACCTACATAGGTACATGTTACACACGTCGAAATGCAAAATATAATTATAAATTTGCGATTTGTAATTTGAATAAATAAGCAATCGTATATTAAATCGATATTCGACACAAAACGTGTTATGGATGTATACAACACATGTATTTTGAAGTTATATGACATATTTACTTATATTTTGACGTCATATAACCAGGGGGTAAGAGTATAACTCGTTTTCAACTACATACCTGTTATGTATTATAAAATGTAACCTGTACATTTCTCCCGAATTATTAAATTTGAGTTTTTGATCACACGTTTACGAATACTACGAAATTGCCAGTGTACAATACCTTTATACCCAACGTGTATCATAAAAACAAATAAACACATAACCCCCGCGCCTAGATATCAAAATAAAAAATAAAACAAAATTCAACACTTAATATGGATGCTCCGAAATAATCAGGTAATAATAATAGTAATAAAAAACATTTCTAAATTAAAAAATTTAAAAACAAGATAGGTACATCTGATATTCGGTATTATTAACCAAATAAGTGAATAAAATAATATGTTATCTACTAAAATATTTAAAAATAGCCGGTACTCAATTTGTACGTGTAAAAAGTATGACTGACGGTTTGGCTGTGATCGCATCAGGACAATTAATGTGTATTTTGTCCAGAAATCGAATTTGAATTTGATTAAAAAAAGAAAATGCTTTAAATGGCACCACGCTGTATTTAATACAACTTTTTTTCTATGAGTTAACACTTTGGATGTTCAGTGGCAACCGAATTTCAATAAAGAATTAAACGCCTTTTACTATTTCTAAAAGTATTTATAATTATTAATCGTGAATTAATCATTTACTACGCATACGTAAGAAACTAATCGATTCGCTTTGATCGGTTACGAATTAACGTTCTTGAAACACGTATAATCTGTACAATGCATTCAAAGTGATAAGTCGAAAAATGATTATGAAAACCCGATTGCAATGATCGTTTTAACCGTTTATAGTTGTAACAATGCGAGTTTACGAGTAATAACTCATTACGCCTCGTAAAAGTCGTTACGATTAATACAGTTTTTTTTTTTTTTTACCACATCACATAGAACAACGCAATAAGTGCGATGCACGTGGTTACATAAAATAATATCAAATATCAATCATATATGATTTTCGTATTTTTTAAACGCATTCACAATAATACATCAAACGTATATTATTTTCTATATGTTACACGGGTACTTACTGGCACTGCCGATGATGACCCGGCGTCCGTGACTGTCCCTAAAAGGCGACGCGTACATGTATCCAGCGTCCACGAGATCGTTAACTGCTGGACTCAGACAGTCTAGGTTCATGTTGTACATCGGGTACTTTTGACGTAAATTCAAATACTTGAGTAACATTTGTTGCGCCATCGGTAAACTGAACTTTTTGGTGCGCAGGAACCGCAACAAGAACGTTTCTCCTGAAAGTGTACCATCGATAACATATACATATTATATATTATATTGTTATGAAATCAATTAGATAGCATTATGCGTGAAAAAATGTACGCACGAGCTCGAGATCATTTTTGCGTCATACTTGTGTAGTAATATAATTATGTTAAACCGATGAAAATAAAAAGAGATGACGGTCTTAATATTAAGTTATGTCATTTCGTTAAATTACGTGTAAATATGATCATAGGTATATTTTTTTTATTTTAATCTTCGGCAACTGTGGCCATTAACTTTTTTGTGGGTTAAACTCGTGTTTTTGGAACAGCAGGTTGTGAGCGAAGAGGTGGTGGTGATGGCTTCTCCTCTCCGGACGGTCTCCTGGCGACCATGCGATTCAGCACAGCCGCCTTATCCTGCACTCGGGGCCGTGCTACCCCTACCGGTATAGGTAGAATAATGTTATGCGATTGTTATCCGGTGCATAATATTTTGTGAACAATTTATATCGATTACGAATCATATTTGATAACGCGTATTATTATCGATGATAAGTGGTTTACGCTCGCGGGTAAGATCCGAAAAAAAAATTTTATTTTTTCTTTTATTAGAAAATTTACAATCTGTATTAAAAAAAAAACACAATAAGTAAAAAGGAAAATTTGTACAATAATATAACATAACAGGTTTATTTTGATGAGGGAGGCTATCCATTGATAGAACCCTTCGTAGCATGATAATTTTAGTTAATTAAAGGAGGTCACGACACCATCGTCTTTTCAGACGGTGATGAGGGTTTTCGGGTAGTGAGCGTGAGGATAGGTGTGGTATGAGCGGGTTTGGATGGTGTTGTAGCTTTGCATGAAATTTCGCGTAGAACTTTCTGGCCAGTTGGTCTACCGAGTCCACTTTCAAGTCCCTATGTAGCGCTTTGTTTGTAACATACCATGGAGCTGAGGCTATAAGTGGGAGGGATATAGATTGGAAGGCTTGTATCGAACGAGTTTGGGATGGCTTGGCGCAGCCCCAGATTTGCACGCTATAAGCCCAGATAGGTCTTAGTAGGGATTTGTATAGAATTGATTTAGTGTGGATTGATAATTTAGATTTAAATATAGGGCGAAGCATATGTAGACGGTTATTTAGTATTTTGCGTTTAGATTTTAAGTGGGGGCCCCAAGTTAGACGTTGATCGAGTGTAAGTCCTAGGTATTTTACCTGTGAGGTTATGGGGATGTCTACTCCTTGCAGTTTCAGTGATGGGAAAAAAAAAATTACTGCGAAATAGTTGTATTTCAAATAAAATTGTCGCGATACTCGTCAGCTCTACTAGAACTGAATAATTACTACTACTACTACTACTACTACAGTCGATCGTATTATGTAACATCTCGGTTATCTTTAGAAACGCGTATTACGTGCGGTTGAACAAATTGCACGCGCTGCGGAACCGTCGTCAATGAAAATGATAGTTAAATCAATTTGAATCGATTAAATTAATTCATCAATGAACGCCCACGGAAAAACAACGTCGTCCGTAAATTATCTTTTAAAAAAAATCGTACGCACACGTGACGTCGAGTCGAATGCTACAATAATACGATATCGCGTCTGATCGATGGACGCAACCGACAGGCGGCCGTCTATCATTGTACTATTAACCAATAATAATCAATCGTTCGCCGTCGTACCGGTGTTCACGTTTTGGATGTCCGGGTTCTTCGATATCCACTGGCGGAACGCCAAAAGACATTGTTTACGTGTGCTCTCGTCCTCCCGTAGCTCCTTCAAAGCGACTTTTTGCACGTCTTCCGGTAGCTTGCACGGCTCCTCGGTCGACCACCAGTCGCATGTCTGCGCCGATTGCTTTTGCAAACGACCTGCCGCAATCGTTTCGGAAACTATTGTCGGCGCCATTCCTGCAAAACAGTTTCAGTCTCAAATAATATCGAATAAAATACTTCGGCTGATTTACATGTACAGTTTATGGTTTTGAAATTTAAAATAAAGTTTTTTTCAATTTAAAATTTAAGTACGGATATTTTTAACGCGATAATTGTGATATGTAACTGATCAGCCTCTCCTCCCCTGGAAAAAAATTCTGAACACGCTACTCTCACTCTGTTTCGGGTCTCGCGAGCTTCATCATTATGTCTTGTGATACGCCTACCTGAATAAATTTTAAAACCAATTCGTAACGTGAGCGCGATGTGAAATTTATTGTTTTCCTGATGTCCCTAACTACTTGCACGTTGACCTCTTTTCTTTTCTTAGCTTATCAAGTCCGACTTGGACGACGAAAATAAAATCATTTCAGTCATCAAATAATAGCTGTCCGTGAATAGTATTTAATTTCCCTGAAGAATTTTCCCCGTTTTCACGACGTACTGCACTTCACAAATTCTATAAATTCTATAATGTCATGATACTGCAACGCACTGCATTCGATAGTCGATGTGATTTATGGACAATGACAATGTATAGAAACATGGTGTGCGTATGCATTATTATCGAGCGCACATATACTTAACTATTATTCGCTTTCTACAGCTTAATAATTAGTAATAATTATAATATTTGATAGCACGCGAGTCGCTCATTATGAGTAAATACTAGGTACATAAATTATTATTATTGCGTGTTGTTTTTTATGACAATGAGGCGCGTTAAAAATTTTTTAAGGAAAAAAATCGGATTTGAGCTTGAATATTAGCGCATTTTGCCGTTTTTAATTCGAAGTACATATATAGTTATAGGATGTAGTTTATAGTAGATAGATTTTTATGATAATGAGGCGTGTTAAACATTTTTTAAGGAAAAAAATCGGATTTGAGCTTCGTGCGTTTCCGAAGACCTTGAATATTATTAGCGCATTTTGCCGTTTTTAATTCGAAGTATATAGTTATAGGATGTAGTTTATAGTAGATAGCTAATTATGGGACATGAACTATAATACGCATACAGGGTGGCCCACCGAGGATTTACCCATGTGATATCTCCTGAGATAATGAAGATATTCAAATTCTGTTTTTTTGTACAACACTCACAGCAACAAGGACTATACAATTTTTCAAAATAATAATATAAAAAAAAAATTTTTAAACTTTTTTACCAAAACATTAAATTCAATTAAAATATGAAATACTTATAACCGTTGTCCCTGTGCGTACTTTATAAATACGGAATTTGAATAACTTAATTTTCTTAGAAGATATCGGAAGTATACTGCGGTGTCGAACATCGTATATAATTTTAAGTAGTTGAACACCGTTCTTGTTGGATGTGCACTTGGGGGAGAAGTAAACTTATCCCTTATCCTAATCCTAGTAACGTGTTTGAATATCGATTATATAAGTGAATATGTAATGCTGTTTTCAGCAGTTGTTTTTCCTCGTTCGGACAACGGTGTTCAAAATCGTTTTATAACAATACATGTAATGTTGACAAATTGTAAAATAAACCCACTATCGAATATACTCCGGATAAAATGTAACGGACTCGGTTGAAGTCTTCGGTATAATTAGTTTTAGACGACGAAAACGGTTACAATTTGATTATAACAATAGGAAAACTGAACATTTTTTTACCTTATTCTCATAATCATAGGTTTTAAAACGTAGAACCTAAATCCGTGGATTTATTGAAAATTTATTGAGTTTTGAAAAATGCACATGCTGTAGTACATAATATAGTATATACCATATTCGTAAGTGATATTATATTTGCTAAATGTGTAACAAAATGACCGACATTATTAAACGTATACATTAACTTATGTTATATAAAATGTGCTATTTATAACTGCGTATAAATTATTTTGAAAACATCTGCCAACCGATAAAAAAGTCTTAACAACGAACGAACCGATTTTTGAAACGATCAAACGGATGTCAAACATTGTTTTTCAATCATTGTTTATTTTTAAAATTGAAACACGTTCACGGCTTTAAAATTAACTAAATAATTAAAACATAAATCATTAATACCGACTTTAGAAAATGGTTTCAACGAGTAAAATCATAAGTCCAACACGTTGACGAGCTGATACCGTCTCATACTTCTTGTATATTACAATAGGTAAAATGAAAAAAGCGCTGACAAAAATGGTTTCACTGAACTTACTGCTTGCTGGGAAGAAAACGGAACTTTTCGAGTACACTGTTACTGTAGGTCGGTTTCGCAGTGAACAACGTTTGTCGAATTTTAAAAATACATTTCTTAACTGGTTTGGTCGTACGGCCCCGCGGTGTATAATATATAATAGATGGATGTATGCATAACACGTAAATACGCACCTTTCGTGGTCCAACAGCACACGGAATCTCGTACCTAGTTATATTTTTATACCATGAAAAATGTAAATTTCGGTTAGCATGCACTTTCTCTCCCGATGGTTCGATACTTAACACCGTTCTCCGTTCATCGATCAACAGTTTGTAATCCAAAAATATTACGGTAGGTACGTCTCAGACACAGCGAAACGACGCTATCCCCTACCCAAACCGATCCGCCCTACCCGCGGTAGTACTTACCTACGAGTATACGGCTATCCGTCGGGACCGTACTTAGCGCACTGGAGTTTTTGAGCACGTTTTTTCGACGCAACAAATTATACAACCCGCCGATTCCACCACTATAGCCCCCCCCCACCCTCGATTTCACTAATTATGATATATGTTATGAAACCGATAAATATTATTCGAAAGCAATATCAAGTGCGTAATAACTAATTTTTAATAATCGAAACGATGTCGTAAACAGAGGGACAGTGCTTATCTTCTTGCTGTATGCTTGCTTCTGTCATATTTCATTTTCCATCAATTTATGATCCAAGTAATTTTAAGAGGAGCAATAATAAATTCTAAAAACGGTCAAGTGCGAATTTCAGTACTTCCTACGGAAGTATACGAGGACTTTTTAAACTCGAAATACTGTATGACGAAATTAAATGTATTATAGTCGGCCGGTGTTTTTACTATACACGCGATTGATGTTCTGATTAGACGGAAAAGATAATTTAATAGTAATTTAGATAAACAAGATAAATCATTCTGGTTACCGTTCGCAGTACCGATTTTTCTGAGCAGTTTTCACAATAGATCCTTTTTTTTCATACAAACTCCTTGGGGGGTAAGGCCGTGCTAATGTTGCTCTATCATCTAATGCGCCATTTTAGAAATCTGTCCGCATTCAATATTAATTCCTCAGCCGCATGTGAAGTTTTAAAAGCATTATACGTTATCTACGAAAGTTACGAAAGTTTATACAACAATGCAGAATAATGTTGTTTGTCTCTTTGTTTCGAGGATGGCGTACAATGATCATCGTCTATGCTGCACGCTGTATAGTCTATTAAAACAGCTCTACAGTGCACACAATTTCTCCATCGCCGCACCGACGCGACAGTCGACTAGACAATAAAACTTGAGTACCTACCGAAATAATCATTTTCTTACCCAATAAAACATTTAGTTTTCCAACACTCGTTTGAGATTTCGATCAACAGTAGAGACGCGTGATTAATAATTCATCTCAACGCGTAGTCAACGTCGGTATACTATTTTGTTATTAGAAAAAAAATTATGAACGTATAATTACACCAATCATGGCGATCTTGCCTGAGTATTAAAAATACCAATAACGAAGTACGTTTCTTTGTTAATTTGATTTAGAAAAAAAAAAAACGCTGTTCATCACACTATTCTATGTTGTTAGTACACAATATTTTCCTCAGTCGTTCCGGAATACTTCCCGTTCATACCAAAAAGACGTTTACTACGTTTACATATTTAAATTAATAAATTAATTCTACGCGCCCCTCCTGAATGCCAGTAATCAATTTTGAGGTTTTAATTTTCATCAAAATCGCTGAAATGTAAAAGTGTATTACTTACATAAAATATTAAAATGAAAAAATCATCTCGATCGTTCCGAAAAAAAAAAATATTAAAAACGTACAAATTGCATGATAAATTTTAATTTGTGCAATAATGATAACATTGCGAAAAATATTAGAGTGCCAATTGTTAAGTCTTGAAATGTCAATGTTTAGTTGGGTACAGGTATATTATATTTATAGCCCATATAGGTGTGTGCTACATTGTAAATTGTAATATATGTAGTTCTGGCACGCGTTCAATTATTACACGTTTTAAAATTCCAACTACTTTTTTTCGTTAAATATTATAAATTTATCATCAAGTGAATAATAATTTCAAGCCATGAATTAATTAATGGTTACAAATTGCAGTGATACACTTACGCACAATTACATATTACCTATCACATAGTACTTCATATAATATTTAAACATGACGACGAATGGACGCTTAACTCGTACCTACCAACTATGTTTATTATCCTTCATGTTTTCGTTCGCACGTGCAATAGGTACATCATGAGTGTCATAGATTCTGCAGAGTGAAGCGAGTGATTTTTTCTTATTATTAGATGCATTTCCCCAGCATCCCCCTCCCTCCGGATTTAGTGTTCAAAGTAAGCATTTTTTTTGTGCTAGGTTTGCCGTCTTACGTGTTTTCGCGGGACTTTTTCCTTAAACAAAACGTTATCATCCATAATACCTATACCGGCGATGCCCAACCTTTTTTCTCCGGCGGTTAGGTTAGCAAAATATTGCCTTCCTATGGGCCACTAATTCTGATATATATTTAATATTTCATTACCGCAATGTACCTACTCGTCGTATAACCGAACGTTGTACCTTTTACCTGTACAGTATCCGCTGTACGATGGAATATCTCGTTTTATTTTGTTTCGAATTGTGAACTCTGCACGTGGACAAATATTTTCTCAAATGAACCAAACAAAATCAAATAATAGATCGCGATTAAGTGACGATCATCCGTACGCTCTTTTAAGAATTGGTATGACGAAAATCAAACTTGAGGACTTCGCATCATTGTAAAAACAAATTTCAAATTAAATTGTATACTGTTTGGTTATATTATATTGTTTTCTTCTTTTAATATTTTTTAAACTACCAAATAATTTTTAGAACACATCTATAAATTGCAAAGTATTTTTACATAGGTGAATTAAAAAAAAAAAATTACTACATAAAAACAGGCCGCAGGGCACGTCTACGGTTGTCGGACACCCTTGACCTATACCAACATTGATCGAGCTGCCCGTGTCAGCCGTTGAACTCGTTGACAGGTCTGAACTTTCCCACTGCGGTCGTTGATTCAAATTGTTTTGTGATTCGACCAGTGCGCCGCGCGCAACGGTGCGACCGAAACACTGCGAAAAAAGCGACTCGAGGATTAAAGGACTGCAGTCGCTCCAGTCACCCGCGCAACGGGTAACTTTTTCGTTTAAATGCAACAATACATAAAAATATGCATATGTTAAGCCTGGTCGCTGCAGGTATCGCTCGTCACGTGACCGAAGGGTATAAACCATATAGTGCTCATGAACCTGTTGCAGCCGGGCTCAAGTCGAGCAGATTTCAATGTCCTTGAACCGTTCGGACGTGATGTAAACAGAAGTGTCAACAATGGTAATCGTATGCACGGTCCGAACTCGTACGATTAATTATTATGCGCACACGAATTACGCAACAGGTTTACTATTGCGCTCTCTCGTAACATAATGCGTCGGTCGCGTGCTGTGACGTGGCCAGGAATTTTGTGTGGGGGGGAGGGCGATTCCCATAAAAAAAAATTATTAATAAAAAAAAAAAAAAATAGGCGAAGAACCAAAATTAGTAAACAATTGTTTAATAAAATCTGTAATATATTTGTCGTATTAGGTATATTTTTTTTGGATGTGCACTGCTTCATCAAAAACCACCCACGAACCATCACTGATCAAGTACAACAACTGTTGGCTTAAATAAATACGAATCGTCGCGGCCAATATCATGGTAATACCGTCGAATACACTCAGATCACACTCTAGGCGTATTATATAGAACCAATGGTTATGGTGAATCAGTCGTTCGTTAAAATATTTTATGATTTTTTTTTTTTTTTTATAACTTTTCGTTTGATCTGTATCCAAATGGTGCAATGACAAGTGTGCATTATAATTATTATTACTTGGACGGTAAGAGCGGTTCGATAAACATGGCCCATGGGAATCAGGTACCGATATTGGCAATATCTAGACCTTACCGAAGAATAACTTTTAAAACCGTATTAATCGTATGCCGTCGACCGTCGCGTTTGTTGCGCGTGTCCGTCTAATGTTTTGAGCCTGGGCCACGTGAAATAAAACGATAATTATTACTCGCTGAAAGGCGGATAAACGATGAGTCCATCGAGTTGTCTGTTCGAATCAACTATATATACGCGCGCAATCAAACATTCGTTCCACGCGAATCTTTCACGAACGAACACGTTTTTGTTTTTCACGTTGAGTAACTCCCGGTGCGTGCTCGTATTGTACACGTGTAGCTATAGGAATCGACAGCTTTGCTCGAAGAACCCATGAGCGGTCGATTATACTTTCGAAATGGATTGAACTCCGCGCGAGTGGAAGGCTAACATTAATAACAGTTCGCCATTCTATCGAAAGTATATTATTATAATGTTACAAGTGTCAAAAAAAAACAAAACTACGTGCTCGTATGTTTGTACAGCATGTGCACGAGTACATTATAATTCAATGTTTAACATTTGCTAGTTATTGAGAATAAATTGGTTTGATTTCTGCCCCAAATATATTGTTTAAATTCTATGTAATTCTTGTTGCGCGTCTTACTTTTAAAATTTTTATTTCAGAGCAATATAATAATTTATGTATTACGTTATGTTACGCGTTCAATTATTTCGTTTGATAACAACAAGACGGATCTATGGTGGACGAACATTAACACCAAACAATACAATTAGTCCTTATTAGCTATCTGAACAAAAGTAATAGCTCTGCTCATTACCTTAAATTACCTATAATTTCCTCAACTATAGAATTATTAATGTAATCTTAAAAAGCAAACTATAGACTATTGCGGGTTTGAAAACAAATGTGTGGGAAATATTTTACTTTAATAGTAAAAGCTTAAAACCAAAACCAGGTTGAACAAAAATCGAAGAGTAATTAAAATTATGAAACGAATAAAAAATAATTTTAAATGGCATACTTAATTACATCGAAAATTAATTATACCTGTATGCAGATTATAGAAACCAGAAGTAATTATTATTAATTATATTAGGTAAATATTGGTGCACGAACGTACAGAACGTACACAGTTGAAATATAAAAAAAAATGCAATCCTAAAAATTCAGCTTTCACGATAATACTTCTCGTGTTACTGAATTAACTCGTATTACAATGAAACGTATACTATATTATGGTACAGGTCAGATTTAAATAATTTCATTATTCATACGCTCGATTATTAAGACGTGTTTAACCTTGTACTCGGGGGGGGGGATGAATTCTAAGAGAAAATAATAGTCGTGATGAATGCGAAACTATAATACAGCGGTACATAAACATTTGACTGCGTCTGTTCGTTTACATAATACCATATATGTATGCAGCCGTCATATTTAAGCTCTCGAGAATAATACGTTTGGATATTAACGCGATATATTATATGGATAATAATGTTTCGAAAGGTGTTTTATTAATATTTATCAACAATTAATTTCATAATCAATCATATCGGATGAATATACATTGTAAGTACGCGTGGTATATGTTATAAATGCTTTTACTCGGTGCAGGTACATCATCTCTTACTGCGTACGCTTAATACATAATAATTAATTTGCCATACGTATAAAGCGTTTAGCGTCTACACCGCCCATATTTCGATGACGCAACCAAAACGGAACATCGTAAATCACAATTCACAATATAATAATAATAATAATAATAATAATAATAATAATAATAATAATAAAAATAAAAATGTCATCATTGACAATTACATGCCCGAATCGATTTGATTTCGTTCGTCGGGCCATGAACACAATTTATTTTGACATAATTATAAATTCAAAATGAAATTGCAACATTCGAGTTTGTCGTTGAATATCGGATAAACGGCCGAAAAACGGTAAAATGTTTATATTATTATGCAAAGAACTGGATGTTAAGACTGTTGCCCGGAGTATAAAAACATTGATACATTTCAATAATAATAAGATCGAAAGCAATGGTAAATCATGGCATTGTAAAAACCATGACAGCTTGGTCTCATGATCGAGTTCAGATGATTTCTACGGCTGAAGCATTCGTAAAAAACTATACACACATATAGGTGACATCATATGTAGGTATAACGTTTCGTTCATATCCAAGTATTCTATTACAAATCGCTTCACTGCTAACCGGTCCAGACTTATGTGAGCCCAATCAGTTGATCGACATAGGGTGTAAAAACTATAAGTGTATGAGAGGGAAAACCATAAACTTTGATAGTGTGAAAACATGAATATTTTCGGTTAACGTTTTCACGGAGTGGTGTAATAAATAATGTGCTCAAAAATATATTTCGCATCCATATTTAATAATATGTGTTCACAGTGTATAGTGTCACTGATATGCTCTGACGATGGAACCTGCAGCGCGCAATGGGTTTATTCCCAATAATTATCAATATATTTATTTGTTGGATAAACGCCCATGTGGGCTCAAGTACAGTGACAAAATTAATACATTCAATAAATCATGATGAAAATAAAAATTTACAAAAAGTACATTAGAAGTATGATTAAATAGCATATTAATAGGATTATATTTACAAATATTATATGAAGATAAATTGATAGTAATGTACATCAAGTGGATGAAAAACAAGGATTCAAATGATACAATTCTCTTATATTAAATAAATCACATTTTTTTTCAAATTATTACATTCTCCGGCTATTCGATCAATTGGATTATTATTGCCATAGGATGTGCGATGAAAAGGAATTTCAAAAGTAGGACAAGAACGCGATTGAAATTGGGGAACATAAATGTTTATTAGCTGTAATAGTTCAGGGCAGGATAAAAGGGCACCATTTATAAATTTAGATAAAAAGCAAATGCCCGTATATTAACATATAATTATGGAATAAAAATCCCAAGTAATTAAGGACTCTATGATGAACTGTAACAATAACATTCGGTGTGTGCATCCAAATTAACGTATTTTTTTACTATATTTTTCTTAGTATTACAAGGTGAAATAAAAAATAAAACCGAAAACGAAAAGAAAAAAAAAAAAACGTTGAAGTAAACCAGCGTTTAAGTTTAAGTTATCTTAAATTTTGAAACGCGATGGAATTTCATCACAAATTATGCTGTCTAATAGTTATGTAATTTTGGTGTGACGTTTAGCAAAATTAAATTATACACGAAAGACACAGAGGTGTATGCATTTCGATTTTATCGACATCTTTTTTGGATTTTTTCCTCCATAAATATTCGCTGTGATGCTCGCGTACTAACTGTTTAATAGTAATATCGCGACTGATAAAAAGATAAGAAGTAAGCGATGAAACCGACATTTTAGGTCGTACGCAAGAAAAAAAATAACCTTAACAGAAACTCGTTTTCATGTGTGTGTGTGTGTGTGTGTAATAAGTCTACAATCTTACGCAAACCGCCTTGCTATAAGTAGGTATATTAAAACGATAGCCGTTCACAGTGGGTGTACGCGTTCGATTTCGTTTACATTAGTTGTATTGTTGTAAGCAATAAGTAATTTCGGCAATTTTATAACCCGATACTCGTGACATTTTGAACAACTCTTACCCCGTATTCCCGTGTCTCAGTAATGAGCGACAAATGCGTAATGCGTGGAAAAAACCGTGTACACGATAACAGTATTATGATCGTGACCTCGCCGTGGATACTATCGTAGCAATACTGTGACGGTTTGAAAAAGTACAGTGGGTGCGCACGAACTGCCGAAACATATCAATTATTTCTCACGTTCGTGTACGCAAACGAGTTCGTATAACCCCATACTGGCTATCACAAGATACAAGAACTTGGTGTGCATGATCGACGGAGCAGTCGGTTTTCAAGTACAACTTATTTGAAATGTGCTCAAACGAGTTTCACCGTCGTCGTGGGTATTCTATACATTTTATACTTGACACATATATAGCTTATCTTACTATATTACATAAAGAAACTGCGTTTGTTCGCAAAAATTTCAAAAAGTACTCGAAGGATTTTAGTACAGTTTTCACCAATAAACAGGACTTGGGGAAGGTTTTAGTGAATAATTTGTTTGGAAAAATGTATTGACCGTCCAAAAAAACTACAAAAATGTACATGATTTGAGAATATTTTAAAATTCCGGGTGATTGTTGATTGTTGATTCACGGGTTACCTTGGTAACACGAATAAAAAAAAAGAGAAGGCAACGCAATGATCTAATAGCAACCACCACCTGTAATGTAAAAATAAAATGTTACGTTTCCACAACAACGATCAATTTATTGGTATTTTGCACGGGAGTCAGTTGCAAACATTCTACACATACATATATTTGATGAGAATTTGAACGAGAACGGTAAAACTACAGCAAAATAATCATTTGGGATAAGTGCACGATGGAGATTTGCGCGAAATAATCAGGATCTCTTTGGGGGTACGATGATCCTGCTGACAGGTGATTTTCGCCAAACGATACCGGTAATTCCACGATCAACAGCTGCTGATGAAATCAACGCTTGCTGGAAGTAATCGACTTTGAGGACGTGCGTGAAAACTCTCGAGTAATCGACGAACATGCGAGTCGCGTTACGAAATGACGAGTTGGCGGAAGTATTTTCCGAGCAATATATGACATTGGCAACGGAAAGATTTCGGTTGACGCTTCCACTGGCCTCATTCCGTTTCTACATATTATTATTTGTCAACTCACATCTTCGCAACGCGAACACTTTTGGTTTTCACGTTATGTACACACCATATTTCTACGACCGTGGTGGGCGAGTGAATTATAATATTATATTACAGTAGTCTTTGTTAAATTAAGTTTGAACGGATGTAATGTGAAATATAACCATACGATTTTCATACTTCCAAAGTACACAACCTTGTTAAAATACTAATATACTTATATACTGTTAACCTAACCTAACGTGCCTGTTCCTCTATAGTCGTGGTAGTCGAGAATATCATTTCGGTTCGATGCTATTCATTGTTTTTTATAATTATGTAAGATTGTAGACCTAAGAGTATCGTTTCGAGTAAAAAAATATCACCCAGGGCCTCAGGGGTCTGAGTATACGTGTTGGTAAATAATTATACAGCATTATGACATTATAATATGGATTGTTACCTGAACTGCAGATAACCAAAATCTTAACTACAAGTAGAATTTCTCTGTAGTTCAAACATTTCGAAATATATAAATAACGCTTCACGATATTCATGATTTAATAACGATTTTCAAAAAAAAGTAACGATTTTTATTAGTATAGAAAGTTATTTTAGCCCAGCACTTAATTTTTATTATCAAGTGTTGAATTAATTTTAGAGATGACATTTAAAAGTTTTAGGAATTTTTCTTTTCTCTACTCAGAAATAACAAGTACAACCCTATGTTCCCGAAAAACCAAATCTTTGTAGAAATTAACGCGACTTTATCGTCTTTTCAAAATGTTCTTATTATGTCAAATCAATTAATTAACCAATGTCCATAATATGTATGTACTAATTTTTTCAATTAAAGAACAATTTTTTTCAAACCAAAGTAATGAGACAATACTAGTGCAATTAATCAATATATATAGAAAAGGATATTTTCGTACGGTCATTTAATGACTTAATCATCAAGCAAGATTAATTTGGTGCTAAATTGAGTAATAGCCGATAAGCACACATCACCGAAATAAACTTTGTACGAATTCATTTATGTATTCTATCTACCGCATAAATTATTATTTACTATTACATAGAAAAATTACCCGACCAGTTCAAATTAATCGAGTGCCCCCGACGGCCGTATAAACATAATAATATACAATATTATGTAATGATATGTAGAACACAGAATTAAGTAAGTGATCATGTTTGGGACCAGGGATAAATTAAATTACTTTTTGTTGTTCATAAATATACCTGAGCATTTAGAACGTTCGTCGGGTAAAATTGATACCTCGGTGGCATGGTGTGTCAACATTAGAAAGAACGAGTTTTACGTTGTTGTCGCAACGTCTACACACAATTAATATATCGTCCACAAATCTACATCATTCCTTTCGGTAGACCCGCAGCACGTGTACTTAATAACTTATTCGAAAATTCGTGCCGCCCAACGTACGAAACGTTGTGTGCTTAATAATATTATGTTACGAGCGTGTACAACAGTTCGACTTCCCTGGACTGCTTGGCGTATTTATTTTTTGCCCTGCACATCCCGTGACGTTAGAAGTGATAAGTTTCAAACGCTAGTGCGAGAAATCTCTTTTTGTTCTCGCGTCGACGGCGATAACAATGTAATAACAGTGCACGACGATGACAATCGTACTGCAGAAAGCACAAATCGCCGATTTCGAAAACTCTCTCGACTATTAAGTCGCACAATGCAGCGCACAACTTACCGCCTGTTCTCTTACGATAGAGAATCATGTTTAATTACATCGGTATTCACGAAATGCGCAGGTGAGATGCTAAGCGACACAGCACAGTTTTCGACGTGAACGCGTACAGCTATACTAATTGTGTGCACACAATCGTTTTCGTACAGGAAGTTCACAGTGTGCACCGGTCTGATTTGGGCATCAGTCGAATGAAAAATTACCCGATAAATTGTTTGGATAACAAATGATCTATATATTATTATAATCAATATAATTAGCAAAATAATCAGTTGTTCGTGGTTTCAGTAATACGATTTAAGCGATGGATCAGATTTTGCTAACATTATCACCTAAATTTCCAGTTTCACACGGTCAAATTTGCATACGCGTGTCTAAAATAATTTTTTATATCGTCTTTGTTCTGTCTCATCGTCATTGCGGTGGCCCTATAAGGCTATATAACACGTAGTCCATCCCGTCTCACGTAAGTTTAACGTTTAAATGCGGCCGTGTTCCATTAACAGGCGATGGTATTCGTACAAAATATTTTACCAATAATGTAAATGTCTACGATTTTATGATTATTTTTTAAGGCGCAAAAAATTCTTGACTTCTCTCGTACTTTCTTTTTCTTTCGACGTTTTGCCATTTTCGTTTTACTCATCAGACTGTATAGTCGTAACGCGAGGTTTTTTTGCAATGTGTTACGAGCAAGTGTAATTACTATCGAATAACGATCCTTGTTTTTTTGTTCCTCCACGTAATCTCTTAACTCGATTTCCAAGACGACTTCCTCAAAATATCTCTCTCGCCATACCTGTTTATTTTGTATTATTCAAAATCTCTAGAACTCTAGAACTCGGTGGTTCCGCACTTCAAATTTCCAACAACCACATACACGTGTCAACTCAGTTTATTTTTGAGTACGGATCTATTATATTCCCTATTAAAAAACAATGAAATAAATCAAATGCTTTTTGCGCCAAATCATCCAATTTTTAGGGCTTCGCAAACCCAAAATAATTCATTTCATCAAAATGAAACATGAGTGATCGTTTGACAAAACTCAACTTTTTTCTAATTTAAAAAAAAAAAATTGAAAAAAAATAATAAATACAATATTGACCTAATTAAAGTTCTTTCGAGAGAAATTTCCAATGTAAAAGATAATGAGTCTGAGGGACAGCAGTTTTAAAATATTGTATCATCCAAATAAATTTTGTTTTCATATTATACCAAATTTTATTTAACTAAATTTATACTAGAACTAAAAGGATAAAACTTTTGAGATTTTGAAAAAATGCTTTCATATTTTTTTTTTTGTATAAATATTTCATTGCCTCTTTTCCATTATATTTATTAATTTTCACATTCGTTTAAGACATCTAAAAATAATTTTTAAAGACATTTCGTGATGGAATGGATATTTTGGACCGCCTGAACTCGTTAAAACCGTTTGTTACCACCGTGTAATAGTGATCTAAAGATATTTAACTGTACTTACGTTTACACTGTTATTACCTACATAATATTGAAAACGGTTTTATCGGAATTACTCAATAATTCCATTTAGAACTTATTTATTACGTCATCAAATAAAACTTGTTTGCCAATTTTGTACATGAACTAGATAAATACAATGTATAAATACTTCTTGTTATTAAATTAACAATAACATTTCTTCTTATGCCAATATATATCTAAGAAATATTGAGTTTTAAACTCAATTATTGAGTTTTAATAAAAGTTTGAATATTTTTAGCGTGCTTCTGATGATATTAGCCCCGCCTACGTTTTTCAAAAGAACTACAACTGGACGATTTCAAATTAAAGCTTTACAAAATACTACGTAATACATTGATTATAGAATAAACTATTATATTTATTAATTATTATTGAATTATTCTATAATCAATGGTAATACGTATGGTGAATTTATCATATTTTATTATAATAAGGCTCCCCCTAAAAGAAATGACAGCGCCTCTAAAAAGTGATAATAGATAAAATTTTAAATAAAAACACCATTGCTTATAAGTGTTTTTGTGTTGTATTATTAAATGAGAATATTTAATTATAATGATAAACTTTTTCGTCAATACAAAATCGTTATCACAATGTGGCCATATTCTGAATTCGTGAAGCATTATATCTTACATTCATAAAAACGTGCATAGGACATACAAGGAATTCAATGGCTTAGCAATGAAATGCGCAAATATTTACGTTTGACGTTTCGCGACAAAATAATTATTAGAGTAGTCAAAGATTTGCGTAATAAAATGTATGCGTATTACAGTAGACATGCACCTACTATATTATTAATTCTTGTAATTACTGCCGCAAAATAAATGTAATTTATTCTGCGCTACTATATTATACATAAATTTTAAATACCATAAAACATGAACTTGTTCTCATAACATTGTGTAACGTGGGCTACGCAGTGATTTATATAACAAGCATCATACAATCAATATTATTATAATTCTCAGGACCCGAAATCAATCCAACTTGATGTACATCGAAATGAGAAATTAGTGATTCAAACATTATTTCATCTAGTTTATTATTTGCTCGCCGATCACTTGAATAAACTTGAGCTTTTCTGAACACAAAAACGAATAAATACTATGATAATACAAAGCCCATAACTATTTCAAATGTTACATAGAAATTTTACTCGCGGCGTTATTTGGTGTTGATTAAACATCCCGTTACAGCCTATATAGGGATAACGAGAAACATAATATATTATCAAAACATTTGACTAAAATGTAGTATCATTATTATTTATTATTGTTTAGCGTTATTAACGGTTAGGTTATAGTGTTTTTTTTGCTAACTCGAAGTAAAATCGAAGTAATTAATGACATATTTTTTTCAGAAATATTGATATTTTTGGTAAAACCGAAAAGCCGGCTAGTGAGCCGTGCAACGATTTTCTGTATATGTAGATATATCTGTCTATGTAGAAACATTTTATCCGTCGATTATTATTACTTATCAGTTATCAGTGAATCTCAAAGATTAGCCAATTTCATAACTCAAAGTGTCACATCATTCTTTTGAATAATAATTAATGCATTTTAAAACGTTTAAAGAAACATGTTTGTAATTTAATAATCTACAAGGTGCTTCGATAAACCGATAAAATTTTATAGTACACTCAACATAATATTATATTTTATAGTCGTAAGATAAAAGGCTCGGGTAAACATGAATTAATAAATAAATCACTCCCGTTTACCTACCGTATACTACTGCATTTATTATAGAATAAACTAAGAATTTATTCTATAATCAATGGGCGTTTAAAACATGACATTTATGTATTTTTCAATTCGAACCGAGCTTACAATAAATAGTAACAAAATAAACATAGAAATAAACTGAACGTTAAGAGCGATTTGAGCAAAAACCGTGCAGTTTAAATCAAGATGTTGACTCTTTTAGCGTAGTACATAAGCAATGTCAAAAATCACATTAAACTGTGTTTAACTTGTAAGCAAGTAGAATAAAATTTTTTTCTGGTGATCCCTAGTTGTAAGTGATAAAAAAATGTTTAAGTTCTGGTTGTTGGACTCTTCCATTTCTTTTATTATTATACAAAAGTAACTAAGGAAACCCACAATAGGGTTGAAAATATGTCAAAGAGGGCGGTTTTATGGTCTTCGATTTCAATTCAACAATTATAAGAGTTATCACAAAAATGTACTTAACCTTAATTGTAGAACCAGCTATGTTCTATAAGAACATGGTGTAGAATATTTTTTGTGAATCAATTATTTTCCAAAAAAAAAATAAAATAAATTT
Organism: Periphyllus acericola; assembly: GCA_949715065.1. Lineage (NCBI taxonomy): Eukaryota > Metazoa > Arthropoda > Insecta > Hemiptera > Aphididae > Periphyllus > Periphyllus acericola. Next base: position 1,754,738 of record OX454272.1, on the reverse strand, counting down.
CGTATATACTTGACAAAATTGATTATTTAACGGTTATTTTAATACAACAAGATATTAATAGGATTTTGATGAAAACAAAAAATACTTTAATAGACAGTTTAATGTGAAATTAATTTAGTATTTTTAGCTGTACGGTTTGAATAGTAAAAATTCCATTTCTAAACACTGTTATCGGGGGTGGTCATTAGTTGTAGGTGATGGCTAAATCGTTTGCGGGAACGGGGCTCAAAGGTTTTTGTTTTTTAGAAATTCTGTAGTGGTCCGTTCGCACGGCTAAAAACTGTTCTCGGGCATCGCTGCCGTACGTTGGTAGCCTACATTAGCGTGTTACTCGTATCACGTCGCGCGGTCTTGCGTACAAATAACGAATGGACTTACCGGAAAGTTGCGCGTGTGAGCGTGTGTACGTGTGTACGTGTGTACAGGTAACCAGACAGACGGCGACGGGCAGAGAGTTGAATCGCGACGATGCTGATACGTGTACTGCACGTTGGAGCCGATTCGCGTCGATTCGCGATCCGGTGCAGCGGGTAGGACAGTAAGTTGTGACCGACACGAGACCGCGCGTTCTGGAAAACGTGCACGGCGGCGGCGGCGGCTAGGCTAAACGGGTCTAGGCCGCCGCGGTGCGCGCACGTAATAAATGCGTCCGTCCACGTGCGCGCCGAACCGGTACCGTTGCCGTTCGCGACGAGTCGTGCGCGCCAAGGCCAACCTGCGCTCGGGCCGTTCGGGAGTCGCGGTCGACAGGAGATGGATCCGAGGATCGGAGAGGAAACACGACGAGCAATAGCCGTGGCAGCTTCGACGGTATCTTCGAAGAAGGATTGGTTCGTTCGTTCGAATATTGGTTCTAATGATGAGGAAAAAAAAAAAAAATGCTCGCGCTCACAACAATAACTCGTGTCCATCATATGAATGGTTTCATATAATTCGTGGACCGTCCGTAGTAGCTTCGTTTGCTTTACCTGTTGGCTGGTTAAGCGAAGAAGCCCAGGAACCCAGGGACAGGCATGTGAAAAAATATAGAGAACATTTTACGAGAAAATCGTCTCGAACGGAAACAAACAGCGATTTATTTAATCGGTTGTTGTTGCCGTCGGATCCGAAGATAATAGTGGAACTCACGCAGTGAATAGAAGAAATAGGAGCTTTCCTGGTGAAGTAAAAGAATTATTAATAACGAGGAAGAAGATGCACTTTCTAAATGGGTCATTGAAGTATAGTTTTTCTACACTATGGTGTAATCGTACAAATATTTCCTTTATACTACGCTGTGCCCTGGAGTCCGTACAAAACGTACACGTTAATTAGATTTGTGAATTAGATTGTGTTAATTTTTATGCCCGAGGAATCTGTCTGTACCCTATTTTTCAAATTAGACAGGATACTGAGTGGGTCGTATATCGATTTTGGTGTTACCTATCTCAAGGGCTGTCCTTTGAGATGAGCTATTGTATTCAGATTATTGTATTCGACGAAAACAAGTTCTATCGACGTATATACTATACCTATATATACGTGTATTGTCCACATGTGTTGCTATTGATTTTCTCGAAACTTCAATAGTTCTGTCAGTTTTATATACGAGTCGATTTTTAATTTTCAATACATTTTCCCGAGGAATGTGGACGCCTGCGACGGATCGGTGTTTCGGGAAATCGGGAAAGTTTCCGGCCGACGGGTCGGTGTTCGCGTGGCCGCACTTTGTTTATATTTACAACTTACTCGTAATTTCTTATTGGAATAAAGGTTATTTTGGTCCGCTTTTATTCATTTTATTTCCCAGGCCGACAAATATCACCGAACCATCCCCGGTACGGCGGTAAATAGTCTAATATACCTGCAACGTCTGTTTATACTGTTTATAGACAATATAGTCGTACCCATATACGCAATATAATTCTTAATAATATTGTGACAAACGCAAAATCGATCGCTATATGGCCTACTTTTACTTTCTCACTTTATAAGTATCCTGTATGCTCGTCACCATCCCTCCCCAGTACCTTATCCGAGGACAAAAGGACTAATCGGTAAACACTAACGTCTATCGGTCGCGGAGTGCTTATATATTCAATATATATTTTAATTTATATATTCATGTATAATTTCTTTGTTTATGTTTGTCTTATACTTTTTTCTCTGTTCGATCAAATATTTAGGTGTTCACCTCGATAAAAGGCTAACCTGGGCGACACACATAAAAATTAAAAGAAAATCCTTAAATATCAAATTACTTTATTAGTTCCATAAATCTCTAAGTATGAGCTATAAAATAATAAGATTAAAACAAACTTGATATATATTTTTTTAAATTTTAATGCGAATTTTAAAAGTAATTAAGGTGCTTTTTAAAATAATTTTAAATTTTTAGTTCCTTATTGCTTTATGTTGAAACGGTACGGTCTTCCAACCGCACCGCCTCGTGATGAATAACTCGTTAGGTTGGTTAACAAATTGGTTACAATGTTAAGTGTTTATTTTTAGAGTTTTATAGAGCTACAAGGTCCTAACTACATTAATAGGTTATATTACATTATATAAAAACTATTTTTATGGTTTGTAATGAGAATTTAAACAATTAGCCGGAAACACCATAATTTCAATCCTATAATTTTAAAATGGTTGAACTTCTTTAAAACATCACACCATAAAATACTAAAATACCAAATCGCTGAATGTAAGTTCAAGTATCAAGGCTTATTATTTTTGTATTGTTAAAACAAATTTATAAAAATTCGTATTTTACATATTTTAAACTGGTAAATGTTTTTATGTGTTTGTTAGTTGCTAGGAAAAAAAATATTATTAAAATAAAATATATAAATATGAACGAATTTGTATTATTTGGAATGAATGCATAAAGAGGCATTATTAATCAAAAGCTAAAAATACACCAATTTCAACATTATCCTATAATTTATACGGAAAATGTACTTCTTTTAAATATCACGTAATGTAACATCGTAAATATCTGATCCCTAAAGGTTAAGTTCAAGCATCAAGGTTTATTATTTTTACATTGAAAATGTATTACTAAATAATAAAAATAAAAATAAATAAATATTTTTAACCGGTTTGTAAATATTGTTTTTTTTTTCGTAATTTTTAAAAGTACTTTTAAAACTATTTAAAATGTTTGAGAAGTTGCCTTTCTAAACTCTAAAACCCTAACCTAAATACAATTGTTTTTCTTCAATGTGGCATTGTTTTGTTGAAGACCAGTTAAGAGCATATACCCTAACTACAAAAAGGAGTAGATAAATACATAACAACTCATACATCGTTATTATCATTATTCAAATGATTAACATCATTTGAGCTGGGATAGTATAAGTTATATTCTAAAAAAACAAAAAATATGCCTTTATAAATTAAAAATATTCAAATATGTCCTAACTCTAACCATGATTTTAAATATTAATTTTTAAAAGAAATATCGCACTAACTAAAACAACAATAATCGGAATAGTTAGGATGAAGTGCTTTTAAATATCAATGGTGGATTTACAAATGTTCATGAGGGGGGGGGGTTGCATACATACAAATAGAATAAGTAAGTTTTTGCTAATAAGGTAAAAAGTTAAATTTTATAACACTTATGGGAATAAAACAACGCATTAATTATATGGTTTTACGAACTAATAGTATACCTTAGTTTTATAATATAAAGTCAAGTTATTTATGTTTTTCTTCAGAAAATCTATCGATTTTATTTTTGCTTTTCAGAGTTATTTTCACTATTAGTATTTATATGTTCATGAACATACATAAGAGCCAAACCTGTTAATCTTTCTTCACCCATTCTTACCCTAAACCAAGATTTAAGTAGCCGTAAAAATGAAAGTTTTCTGAATTGGCGGAAGGAAGTCGTCCTCCCCCCCTTCCCACGCTTGAATCCACATCTGTCAAATAGGGTGTGTAGTACCTTATAAGTACAAAAATTATACACTCATTCTTATGTTATCTAAAGGCATATAATACTACATAGTACTACAAGTAATCAAAATTAAAGTTCTAAGAAAATAGACCGATATACTAGTATTTAGTATAACACGTATGATTATGTATAGCCGGGCAGTAGGTAATTAACAATGCAGAAATCCACGGTTAATTTTATTACACAGCTCAACTGTACACTAGTACATTTGAGACTATACGTAGATCATAAAAAAATATCGTATACGAAAACATGCATAATAATCTGTTGTAATGCGCTACGTATTACTTTAATGTAAGACTGTAACGAAACACTATGTAAAAGCGTTAATTTATATCTACTTGTGATTAAACAGAGTAATTAACGCATCATAATAAGCAATAAAAAGTTGGCTCACACTGAATACATATAAGAATATCCTGTACCGGGGTGATAAAATCATGTACTTCTTGTGTTGCACACGCGATGGGAAAAGCGCGTGGCCACCTTGACTAAACTTACATTTAAATTAATTAACCGCGAGACCTTCGAGACAGGAAAACAGCATATTTCACAAAAGACGGGGGATCAGTTCAAGCCGTGTATTTAACGACTCCGGGTCGGTACCAAAGTCAGACGTATCCAGCCGTTCAGTAAATATAACTTATAAGCTCTGCCTATTACTATCATCAAGTTTATTTATTGTTATTATGCTGATTTGGCCAATGTGTTAAATAAACGTAATACCGTCACAAGTACACTATAATCATTAAAACGCACGACTACCTTCAACACCTAAACATTGTAACTGCTGGTGTGTCAAAGCCGATACGTAACACCTTACATCAATAAATTATGATCTGAGCTGAATAAAATGACGAAAAAAAAACAAATTAGTACCATTAAACGAAGAAATCTTTAGAAATAACAAACACTTATAAGAAATTTTAATATTTGGAATATTAGGATATCTTTTAGAGCAGTGCCGCAGAGACAAATAACAAAGAAGATAATCTTACAGGCAGAACCTGCGGTAGAGGGAGACACTGTGACGGGATCTGATTGAAGTCAAAAACTGTCTCAATACTCGAAAAAGAATGATTGGAACATTATCTTAAACTATCATTTTCACAACACGATTATTCCAAATGTAATTTAGATATACATACTAAGTGAAACGAGGAATGTATTGGCATTGTTATCATGATGTGTTTTTTTTTCGACACGATTTTGACTAGAAGGATATTACTTCGATCATCGCAATCATAGTAGGTTTTTGAGAGAAAATGCCAAATGGTATCTTGTTGGTGCATCAAGGCGGTAAATTTTTTTAATTTCTCACGAGTTTTCCGAATAATTGGGAAAAACGGAGAAAAACTGTTAAAAACTGTAACCTAGATCGAGATTCAAAGTTTTAATCCTGCACCGCGGTCTGGTAAATTTTGTCACACAACTAGACCATACCAGTTAACGTGATTAAAGTTTTATTATTGGGCAGGTATAATAATAACCACCGAATTTATTCGTTCTCCAAAACCGTTGGACTAGTAAATTTATTATGGGTACGTGTATTGAGATGTGTGAAGGTTATAAAATTATGGGGTAGAATACCGTCCAAATGTCCAGAAAAAAATCCTATCAAATGTTTAAATATTTATAAATCTTACAATAATTATTTGATATTAACTTTTGTATACATTTCGTTAAACTTTACATACCAGTCATTTTACACTAGTTTAATTGAGGTCAGATTAAATGATAAATAATTGAAGTTTAAAGTGAGATTATAACGACAGACTAAACAGTAGAATCGTGTACAGAACTCGGTAAATGATTAATGTACGATAATAGACGCATGATGATATTATCGTTTTAACTGCGTGCGGGTGACTTTATGAGCAAACATAAAAACATAAAATGAGCCGAAAATCCAAGGCCGAATAAATAAAACACACCTAAGTATAGTTGGTGTTTACAAAACAGTTACAATTGTTGCACAGTCATGATAAAATGGAATGATAGATTTAAACGCTATAGCTATAAAATATGCACGCTGGATGAATACATAATTCGACGAAAAATCATTTTTAGTTAACAATTTAATAAATACATAATACTGCCACAACAGGAGGCGGGTAGACTGCCTATCCTTTTCGTATTATTATTGTATAGTGCGTACGAATTACACAAGAGTTGACCAAAAGGATCAACAATACTAACACATTACACGTGTGTAAGTAGTTACGCCGAAAAGAAACTTAGACAAATACTTTTTCTTTATAGGCGTAATTTTAACGACTTTGAAGAAAACCAAAGGAAATGCACATCAGTTTTAATAAATCAATCGTTGAATGTATTAATCGTTCGAATAGCCTGAGACCGGTTTACGCGATTCGTGGTTTTAACACGGTAAAACCATGGAGATCTTCGAGTCACTACAGTTAAGCCGTTGCAATAATTAGTAATATTGAAGCTGTAGAAAACGGCTCGTCTCGTCGCGAAATCCGTCTCAAAACCGTCAACACGATGCTGGGAGAGGAGAACAAAAATAAAAAACAATATCGATAAAGGGTTATTATACGGATGGGATGAAATTGACGAGGCCGCGGTGGAATTGTTGCGAACTGCACAACGTGTATTCAATTACCCAACCCGTCCGTCCCTGGCCTGGCCTGGACATTTTTTCATCACACATTAACACTCATTTATAGAAATGCGCTTACACGTTGTTTCGTTAAATTTGTGAGCAAAATAATAAAAAGCAGTCCGGTTATCGATTCTGATGTTGGGTAACCCGTCTCGACTCGGTCACCTGTATACATGTGTGTATTATTGTTTTCGATGCCAACGAATAAGTAATAAAAAAAAATAAATTACCTACCTAGTCGAAATGGAAGTTTCAAAAGAGTTCGAGGTCATTTTTTTTGTTTTAGTTTTCTACTTAAATTCATAGTAATTTTTTGTCATTTTTGGTGATATTTCAAAACATTAAGAAGATTATTTTATTCACCGTTAATTATGTCGTATTTTGACGTTTATTTCTATTCTTTTTTTTTATTATTATTTATTTAGCAACTAGTATTACCATTTATCTCAACAATTACAAATGTCAAATGTAATTAACATTTTTATAAACAAATATTAATAATATGAGAAAGAAATGATATATTTCTATACATACATCAGTTTATAAGATGTGCATTGTGCAACTTTGTTTACAATTTCTACTAAATATTATATACACACACACACACACACACAGATACTACATACATATTATATACTTATACATATTTTGTAATATGCATAAAATGAAACGTAATTGTAAACGTTTTGTTATAATATCGAATTTTAAATAAAAAAAAAATCAGTTTATTGACAGTAAATCAAATTTTGAAAAAAACAAAACGTTAACGATATTTAAATAAGTACTCAATTAAAATCGTGTATACTCGTATTCATATGAAAATGTATTTAACAATATAAATCTATCAAATATACTCTGTAATGAAATAGTATTGAGGAAAGTTTCAAAATAAATTCTATGTAGGTATAGCCGGTCTCTCTGGATTATTTTGTAATTGTATGAAGTGTCTATGTCAACCAACAACCATAAATCACACAAAATCCTAATCATATCTATTTTCGTTATAAACCAGGCACCACGGAAGTCAAATAGAGCAGGGGTGGCCAACAGGTCGATCGCGAGATGAATTTGAGTCGATCGCAACTCCCTTTCGCATTTTAATGAATTTTTTTCAGAAAACAAAATAATTGTAGTACCAATAATAATATAACAATATAATAATTTTTTTTTGGTTTATTTATTTATATACAACCTTTTTTTTTTTTTGGTCGATCGCGACGACCTAGAAAAACTCAAAGGTCGATCACAAGCCTATTAAAGTTGGCCACCCCTGAAATAGAGCATTTGATTACTAATTATAATGGTTTTAAAAATGCGTACTTGTCTACGGACAGTTTTGATACGATTTTGAACAGTCGACTTTTGTTTATAAATAATACTTCATATGTACACAACACTGTGTACGTTTTTAATTTTTTAATCAAATAAAATCGGTGGTTTCATAACACATTATTGCTGTCAAACAAGGCCATTAATTTCGGCATCATCGTTTGATGATCGCACAGACTATTTGATCGCTGCTCGGTGTCGACGTGATACAGCGAATGTAACACAACGCGTTTGTCACTCTACTCCGGTAGATCGTAATCTGTGGAAGGACGCATAATATTACGATTAAATAATTTTTATTCGTTGACGAATGATTTATTATGAGGTATCTCTGACATGGTTAGGGAGACCATATAATTTTCTCTAAAATAAAAAAAAATTGACATGCACCTAAAAATGTTTATCATTTAAGTAACTGCTTACTGATGCACATGTCGACGATAAAACTATCATCACATTTAAATTTAAAAATAACATTTTGTAAACAACGATCGCCTAGCCTCTAGCGATCCATGTACATATTATTACGATGTCGAAGGATTTGTTAATCCAACACTTGATGGATTAGAAAAAATGTGAAACAAAATTAAACCTGTCTAATTTTCTATTTTATTTTTATTTACTTGAATTACCTTCTTTTATCTTTTGGATTACTTTAATTACATTTTACGCTCAATAATCGGCAAGATTTACTGAAATATTAACACGTTCATAATTCGTGTATGGGGTATCCCCTTTGATTCTGTCATCTTAAATCGACAATAGCGATATTCACAATTTTAACAACATAACCGGCAACACAAATGTATGATGTACGTTAATAATTGCGCAACACCTTTGTATAAACCGCATATTAATCGAATACTGCGAATTTCAAAAAAAATAAAAAAAATACTAGTAGAAACTCTTTCCTCCGTCCACCTCCGCGGCATCAAATCTCCTAACCTGTACAGTACAATTTGAATATCTCTGGAAAATACCATAATTTCGTGTACCTACATGTAACATCATCATACCAAATGTAATATGTTCGTATAATGGCCACAGTTGCTTAGGATGCTTATGTATAATAATAATAAGTTAATAGACAATATATGTTAAAATACGATGGTTAAAACTTACTACAAGACTAAAATTATTGCTGTTTAATAATAATTGATTTACTGTTGATCGTGGGAACCAATCAAATCTCACGAACTGATGCAATAAAAGTGCAGAAATTGTTCAGAAAATATATTGTTATAATACAAAAACGTACAGCTTATACGGTTTTGTCGAATCCCAAGAAATGGAGCGGACACGAAGTTTCGAGACGACGAGAACTTGTAATATATACTGCAGGGTTGAAAAAATGTTCATAGTAATATATATATATATATGCAATAATGCGCGTGCAATATATTAATATGTGAAAGAATACGAGTAAACTTTAGACTTTGGAAATGTAATATAATATGATGTTTTATATACTTAAAATGAATTTTAATGAATTTAATATACTACCGACCGACGTGCCTAATTTACAAACATATTGACTCATATCAATTTTAATTTCTTGTACTTAATTTAATTTACATACAAAATACTGTTTATTTTTTATGATTTATAAATAACATAACATGAATAACATTTCTGAGATAAGTAATATTTAGTGAGACTGTTGAAAAATAGGCTTTGCAATTTAGTTGATGTCACTAAGTGTTTTTACAGTATTAACTGACTAGTATCAAATACAAATTATAAACTATACGGTAATACATACCAATAATATATGTATAATACCTAGGAATTGTATGGGACGCTCAAAGCGATGTAAGGATTAGTCTAGTCCCCCCCCCCGGCTGTTTTTGCTCGCTTTAAGGCCCCTACTGTAAAGTGCAACGCTTAAAAAAGTTGAACGATTAATATCCTCGCAATGTTATCGCTCGGTGCAACGAAACAATTATTTTCGAAATGCGCATCCTTAGTAGAGCACGAATGCGTACGTGATTGTCTTAAATTTGCATTCAAAAGCGTGTCGAGAATGATATTGTTTTGCGACGACGAAAGACCGCGTGCTGATACGTATGATGGAGTCGTCCGCTCGTAAGACAGATGCAATTTGAAGACCGCGCGTGCGAGAAAGCAGTGAAACCCCACAACGCCCTTGACCGCGCGACACCGGGCCAACTGTTTTACAATAATAATAATATGTTTTATTGCACTTCACAATACCGGTTGACAATGGTACACCGTACCCGTACACACCGCGGGTAGGCACATAAGCGTCAGAACTCGGAGTCGCGTACGATAGTACGAAATGTCTAATCGTGGAGACGAGGACACAATATCGCCATGTACGATACGCAGAAACGAAAAAACTCGAACGATATAATAAACACTAGTAGTAATAAAAGGGACGCTTTTACAATCGTTAAAAGTTAACAATTCATCGGCGGCGAAGTGGAAACGAATATTATCGTAGATTAGTGTGTATGTGTGTGTTTGTGTGCGTGTGTGCGCGTGTGTGTGTGATGCATTTATAACCAGGGTTCGGGGATTATAAAGCATTTGCTAATTAATTCAGGGCTAGGATTTGTATGCAATAAAAAAATTGTAAAATATGCATTTTATTTACCAAAATATGCAAAAATATGCATTTTAATTTTTATAAGATAAACACAAAAATATAGTTACAAAAAAAATATTTATTTATTGAAATACATCAGTGGTTGGCTGTTTGTCTTTGTTTGGGCCGAGTGTGCAAAATATTATTGCACTGTTCTCGGGCACCGACTTATGCGTGCGGTCGGTTCCACCGACCTACCAATTATGTGTAATTGTGTTGTGTCGTGTTGTATATAGCTCATCTAGCAATGGTTGGGGTTGCCGCGCAATTACTAGTGAGCTATGTGGTGGTGTGAGTGTGTGGTGTGTGTATATATGTTTTGTGTTTTGTGTGTGCTTAAAAACTATGATATAAAATAGGAACTAATAGGTAATGTAAAAAAAATAATGGTAAAAATGTGATATAAATGATGTAATAATAAATGGCCCTTCTGGCCCAACAGAATAATAAATTAACAATATAAATAATTAAACAGAAAAAAAACTCACAAATTGGTGGAGCGTAGACTGGCCAGCCGCTACCTGTACCTAAATTCTTACACAAATAAAATTCACTGTGGCGATTAGCGCACACACAATATAATAATAATAATAATAAAAAAAACTGTTTTTACGGCGATTAACGCACGTAAATAATAGAAATAATAAAATACTGTTGCGGCGATTTGCGCACACAAACTATAATAAATACAAAAATAATAATTGCAATAATAAATAAAAATAAAAAATATAATAAATACAATTTGCGGCGATTTGCGCACGCGGAATAATAATTACAACGTAATAACAGTCGGCGATTAGCGCACAACTTTACTATTTATGGCGATTAAGAGCCCGTAAGAACAATATAAAAAAAATCACTAAACCTGATTTAATTAGAACGATATAACAATAATGGTGATTTGCGGGCAAAAAATAATTTTAAACAATAAAAATAATGAAATATATTACACGGGCGATTGGCGCACAGTAAAACAAAACTTTGTGGACGACGTTCTACTCACATTGGAGATGGACGCACGACAAAGAAAAATTATAAATCATACACAAACAATACACACGAATAATTACAATAATACACACACACTGGTTTTTTGGTTAAATAATAATTCACGATAACATATATGGAATAATTTAAATCTTAATATTAACCTAATCTACGTGTTTGTTTGTGTGTGTGTGCATTAATTGGTCGGCCTGTGGTGCACCGGAATAGCCGGTGACCGAGAAACAGTGCACTGTGATCGCGACGACAAAGCTCTTGTTGCCGTTATCAGGCGGCAACAGTCTTAATATAATATAATTGAGAAATAAAATAAAATATAATTAAATATAATATAATATAATATAAATAAATTATATCTTGTCTTGGATTTTATATTGACCGAAATACTTTTATTAATTGTGTTTATTTTTCTCCGTCAAACTATTCAATCTTTAATCGCATAACTATTGTACTATAGGATTGTATTTAAAAAAATAAAATTTGTGTTTGACAAAAAAACCAAGTTTTATACTTTAATCAGCAGATCTAGAATTAAATACGAAATATTAATATTAAATTATAAATATTAATTACGAAATATAGTATAAAACATGCATTTTTCGCATTCTTATAATAGAAATATGCAATAATATTCATTTTATCCAATATATGCATTAATATGCATTTTATCCAAAATATGCAAAAACATGCAAAATAAAAACTCCACCATTTATCTCATCATGAGGTGATTCGTGGACATAACTGACAAAATCGATAATCAGAAGTCGCAAAAAAAACATGCTGTTGCATACAAATCCTAGCCCTGACTCATTTCACATACAAAAAAAATATTTTTCATTCAGACGAGATTTATAAGAAAATTCAAAATAGAGCATGCACATTAGTGAAAATAGCACTAAAAAGCCCAAATACTTCAAATATGCAAAAAAAAAATAATATCAGAATCGAATTTTACGTTTGGAGTGCCTGATGCATAAGACGAATTTATAACTCACTCAGTTTTTTCTACCCTTATGCTATGATAATTAGTAGGGCTAGGATTTATATGCAATAACAAATTGTAAAATATGCATTTTATTTACCAAAATATGCAAAAATATGCAAAAACTTTTATCATTATTATTTATCACAAAAAAATGTATTATTTATTATAATTTATTATTATTACTTATTAGTTATTACTATTAGTTCATATTATTACATTAAATATTAGTTTATATTATTACATGCTACTATGATATGTTGTTTCAAATTTTCAAATACGAACGACCGGCGATTTGAACGTAGAATAGATTTATACTGACTAAAACTCCTTTCCACATAACACGAGGTTATTGGAGCATATTTAAATCACACGATTTGTCCTGGAGTTAAATTAATATTAACATCTTCATCTTCCTCTTCATATTCACCGTTTATTATGCTACGAATTTTAAAGAGTGTTTTTAATCCTTTATTCTTCTTTAGTATGAAATCCATTTTAGTTTTTACCAATTCTGCTACTCTCCCGTTACTTTTATAGAGTTTATCTTTCACATTTAAAATAATTTTTAAGCCTTCATCAAGAGATAGTGTTCTTTTTTCAAGATTAGTAATAGCTTGGGTGAGAAAACAAAAATTACTTTTTAAATAAGCTAAATCATTTTGTAAATGTTTGTCTTCAAACAATTGTTTTGATTTTTTAATTGAGTCTGCTTCGTTGTCTAAATGTAATATTATAAATTTGATTGAATCAAAATTATCTGAATAGTATTCTACTGCATTTACCATGTATTTAAAATTAACAATAACTTATAAAAATTTAAAAATTGAAGTTAAAAAAAATCAAATTCTCAAAAATCTATGAATATGCAATTATATGCATTATGTTCAAAATATGCAAAAATATGCAAAAAAAAAACGGTTCTATTTAAACGAGAATAAGCCAAATCGTGGACAAATCTGACAACCAATCAATTTGGACAAAAGGAAAAAAACATGCAAATGCATATAAATCCTAGCCCTACTTATGACGTAGGTATACACAAATAAGTAGTAAAAAACCAGATCAAGCCGATAGTGTCTAGTGAGCAAAATCACATCGACCAGTATGGAGGATTGGAGTCGTAGCCCAACTTAAACGAACAATAAAATTGGTAATAGTTGATGATCGTGCGTGATATTTTGAATATTATCAACGTACGAACTACGCGTTTCTCACGAGCCACAAACCGCTTCCGGGATAAACAACCTTTTTTTTGTGAATTTTAATGATTCATTTCGTTTGTTCCGCTATTATCAACTATATCGCGATTCGGCGAATGCGATTAGGAATATTTGTATAACATTTGTATACAATTATTTTGTGTGAACCATCGTTAGCGGCAATATTAAAAATATATAATTTGTAATAATATCACGATACTATATGCGGTATTTTGTAGAAAAAACAAACACGAGTGAGCGATGATTATTATTGAACGATTTTCTAGTTTCGGTGCGATGAGCCGTGTTATGATCAATCGTCTTGTGTGGATTTTAAAGCCGTCAATCGACAAAAAGACGTACAGATTTTATAATTCACTCGTACAATATATCCGTCCGACCTTGTTTTTTTTTTTTTTTTTTTTTTCGTAACCTTTTGACTTAATATCCGTGATTATGTAAACATAATATACATACGCGGTACAGGTATAGATATGCATCTCGAAGTAAAAATGCTAATTCGTGAACGTTGTCCACAAATGTACGACGCGGTATACCTACGTACAGTAGACGTACCGTAAACCCTATAATTGCTATAGGTGTAAAGAGAGAAATTTCTCGCGGCAAGCGTTACAACAAAATAAATTATAATATATTACATAACTACACGGACCATTTTACGTACGTAAAGAAACTCAAAATGGAGCCGGTTATAAGTTGAAGAAAAATAATTACTCAATTTGGTGAAGTCAACGTGAAAATGTTCTGTTTTTTAGCCAATCGACAATTCAACAAGAACTCTGCGAGTTCAAAGTCAGTGATTATCTTACTTAGCTCTGTAAAAGCCAATTTTTAATTAACACCAATAATAGTTATATATTTTATTCATTTGCCAAGTATTTGGTAAGAACTAAATACCGCATTGTATTGAACATTCTTCGTGGTTATTTTTTCACGTATTTTGAACTTACCGTCGTTATAATCTAAATATTGTACACGTATTGAAACTTGTTCTATGCCGGCTATATCTGCAGTTTCATCTGCTGTTACCGAAAGAGCTTGCGCTTTATTGACTCGTTCAATAATCTGTTTTTGAATTAAACTATGAATGATGACAATAAATTCGATTTTGAAAACGGTTACTCTAATTTACATAGCGTTTTTTGCTGAATGTTGCAAAAAAGTACTAAGCTGTTCGTCAATCTTTGCTCGATATCTTAAAAGAGCCCGAAAATGACCGTCGTTAGTTATAGGTTCTTCGGGAGTTACTCTTGCGCACGGGCCTGCTACACGCACGAATATGTATTACTTTTATTACATTTTAAATGCCATAGAATATCGTTGGAAAAAATCTAGAATATCGCGAAAGTTAATTAAAAACCGGTTAAGTTAACAAATTATAAAACACAAACGGTCTATAGTCAGACGTTATCCATCTATGTATAAATAGATGTGCAATCAAAATAATTATAAGATTCTCTCCTCGTCGGGCTCGCTGTATTGTATGAATTAGCGCTTATATGTTTTGAAATTTAGAGAAACATTATATATATTATAAATATATAGTGACGCAGGACCCTATTATACAATCGTACAAAAAAAAGGAACCACCAATATGCACGAAAGTATTTCGCAAAACATTCTACATGTTACTCAACGTACCAAACACTTTCTTTTTCAAATACTAAATAATATATACCGTCACGTGTGTAAACGATTAATGGGCATTCGCGATTCCCACTGAAATAGGGTTACCAGATTATATTTTTCCGAACCCGGGACATTTTGAATGGATAAATATTATATATATATCGCCATATGAAAGAAAAAAAAATCTATATATAAAATAATATTTACTTTTTTTGATCATTATATGTATATATTTTTTTTAATGAATTATGAATACAAGCAATATAATAATAATAATAATTCATATTCTTAGTCTTCGGAACTTTTGGAGACCAGGGTTTCTTCTGTTGATTTTGCTACATATTTGGCTGATCCATGAACTTGTTTTAATAAAGACTTGTTTCCCAAAATTTGGTCGTAGAATTCTTCACAAAATTTATTATTGAAGCACGTTTTTATATTAAGAGAAGATTCTACCGTTTTTATATCAAGTTTGTTTCTTGAATGATTGATTCATGACTGACGGAAATGAACTCGAACAAATTGTGCAGTACACATCATAATCGTTATCGCTACAAACTTTTTTCAAAAACGTGAATTCACTTTGCAATTTTCTGTAAATCTACATAACCGTTTACCACTCCGCGTTGGTGTCTTCACGAGAAAAATAGCTCACACCAATTAATTTAACCAAAACTAAGTAAATATTTTAGTTATTTTATACGAACGGAAATCGGAAATTTATTGTTGACAGCCAGGCGGCGATACGGCATGAACTAAGAACTATAAAAAAATAGTATATTTAACGTGTACAACGACACTGAACATTAAACTACATTATTACCGTAGTGATGTAGCGGTTATAATAAAGTCTAAAAATAAAATACCTATGATTATCGCGCGTATAATCTTGGCATTTTGTAAAGTGTAGGAAGATGATGTTTTCTCATAATTGAAAATTGGTATTTTATCAAGTAAAATGTTGAAACCGGGACAAATCGCTGTCCCGAAACTCTTTCTCGGGACACCGGGACACTTGGTTAAAAACCGGTAGTGTCCCGGCAAAACCGGGACGTATGGCAACCCTACACTGAAATACTAAATTTGAATACTGGTATTCAATTAGTATATAATTATGTGGCTGAATACACATGATTGTTTGTACTAAAATGGCGACCAGAGGATATCGAAACCTGGTTAAACGTTGTACTATTACAGCATTTGGTATATGGAACATCCGAAAGATTAAAAAAAAAAAACTTCGATACTCTTGACAATATCGGAACAGCGCAGACGCACATTGGTACAGAGCGTTTTGGATAATTTCTTCTGCGTCTCTCAGACTAACGAAATTCGTTTTGCTCATCTCACCGCGAAACATACAATGAATAAGTAAATTTAGCGCTCGAATGGAGGTTGCGCAGCAGGACGGAGCTGCTTCACAGTGTATTGTGTTTAGCGTCCCTTAAATTTTTTTTCGTAACTAAAACTTAATTTTAACTAACGGCCATTGTTTTCGATATTATCCAGATCAATAGAAAAAAAAAATTCTCGACGAAGGAACGGAGGAGTGAGACAAATTAAATAAGCGTTAAATACATAGTGATCATATATTCATATGCCTAGTATAAAAATGTTATATTATTGGATTTTCAAACACATACGAAATATTAGTGCAAATTTATTCATTTGACTATTGTGAATTAACTACGTACTTTGTCGTTGATTTGTCACTCCCATTTTGAGTACATTTATCTCTATCTAACAATATCAGTTGCTTCTTCGTGGCAAAGAAATCTGCCCTACTTTTGTTCAACATTGGATTTTAGATTCTGTATTGTTTTTTTTTTCTTGTGAATGCTTACACGATTTTGACCAGATGAATGGCTCCACAATCCACATATCAAGTTATACTTTCAGCTAACATCTTTTGTCTAGTTTAATGGTGGACGAGGGAGTAAATATTGGTTTTGGATATCCAATACTTTTCTATTTTAATTTCATAAGCGTGTAAAGTTCAATTTGATGATAAAAAAAAATGATTGTAAATCAGATTAATGTATAATACCTATATGTAATTATAAATATTAATCCATCAAAATATTTAGTGAAATATTGTTTTTGTGAAGTTTGTAAGTCATAAGTTTGTTACTGGAAATGGAAAGTTTTTACGGTGGTTTTTTTACTTTATGAGTGCTTTTTATAGCGCTACAAAATCCTAACTCTAACGTCTCCAACTATTATGTATAATGAATTTGTACACTAGACAGTATAAATAAAACAATAAAACAGAATGATCATAGCCGAATAATAAATTAATTTTGAAACAACTAATTAATTAACTATGATGATACGGGTAATTATAATATTGGTAAATAATTATTGTAGGTATGTCTACGATTTTACTTCGTAGCTTATAATATATTATTATACAAGGATTCATCCTTTACTTTTAATGCTTTTATATGCGATAGCACAGAAGCTTATGTTTACGCTTGTAGCACGGATTATACATAATATAGGATTAAACTATAAAATGTGCTATTATGGTTTCTAGATGTGAAATTAGGATTTTGTAGAAAAATTGTGTACGTTCGTAATATTAATACGAATCTACTACTGTAGTTATACTAGTTGTAATAACACTAAATTATTGCGTTTCAGCGAGAACTTTACAAATCAATATGAAAACTAATAAAAATGATATTAAATGTGAATTAAGGTAAAATAAATTGTAGGTCGTTAAAACAATTAATAGCAGGAGGCCAGGACATTGTGCGTTTTGTTTTGAAAGAAAACTCCGAATAGGTTCTTTACACCTAGCGATGTTGTCCGACCTTTGGACACTATGCCGTCGTACGAGAATTGATTAAAATTAATATTTCAATCAATCGGGATGGGACGAGTCGACAGTAATTTTTTTTAAGAATACACACAAGTACAGTATTTTAGAACTTGTAGGTAATGGAAATACGCAGCATGGTACTTTTTGAAATAAATAGTAAATAAATAATAAATATAAGTTAGGTATGCGAATTGTTATGATTTATAATGCAGTTCATATAAAAAGAATGTTAGTTGCTATTGGCATGCTTACATGATTATAATAAGTACGTTAGTTGCACAATTCAGTTACGTAATACATATTTGTTGGACGGGGGTATACATTGTACGTATACGTATTACGTTACATTGGTATTTTGTATTAATTTATTTTATACATTTTATAAAAACGTTCAGACGTTCAGTGTCTAAGTGAGCGCTGTGTATTCTAATTTATATCTTATACATAGGTATACGGTATTGCGGTGTTTATTCTCACGTGGATGAAAATACAGGGTATCCCATCGGGATTGATTAACACAGAGCAATAACTCTCGTGGTTCATAGAGATAACCGAATTAGGGTTTTTTTTTATCAGTGTCCTTGGGCAAAGACAATTTTTTGGGCCGTCAATAGTTTCGTTAATACGAGTGTATCATTAAAGAAGTTAAAAAATTAACTTTTTCATTTTTATATCCTAAATTTTGTAAATTTCGAAGATGGCCATTTTATAGAGCTTATTTTTATGAAAATGTTGACGGTTCAACTTTCAATTTTCAGTAATCTCTTGATTCTTTACCATTTTTTTAGTGTACAAGAAAAGAGTATACTATTTACTATATTATATACAATAATAACATTATCAGCAAACCTTATCGGAAAAGTTACGAGGTGATGATAATTTACACTCTTTCTTTGTAAACTAGAAATAGGTACATTATTAAAAACCAAGAAGATAATGAAAATTGAAAGTTGAACCGTGAAAACTTTAAAAAAAATAAGCCCTATAAAATGGCCGCGTTTAAAATGTATAAAAGTTATGGAGTAAAAAGGCAATTTTTTAACTTCTTTAACAATACACTTATATTTACCAAACTATATGGTCGACAAAATTGCTTTCGCGCGGGGTGGCTCATAAAAAAAAAAAAATAAAAAAAACAGAATTCGTTTGTCTCTATTAACACGGGAGGTAACGCTCTGCGTGTTAATCCCGGTGGGACACCCCTGTATGTTATAATACTCTCACAGCCGCGAGCGCAATTGTACCATAATTTATTCCGCACAATCGACGAAATATAATAATATTTTTGCGAACAAGACCGAATGCGCTCACTTTCGTGTGCACGCGGTGTGGTAAGGTCCAGTGCGCCTGCAGTGATGCTGTACGCGCACCTACACACGATCAAACTTATATGTTTTGAGTTCACGGGCGACCGGTATGTCCGCAGGTCAGTTCAACACGCTGGGAACACCCGAATACGAAGATTTGCAGTGAAATGATTTGTTCACTTCTGCGCACGTACTGGCGAAATGCTCCGTGTTTCGAATGTGTAACGTCCAGTAGACTCGATGATAAAAATTGCGCAAGCTAAATCCAGAGTTGAGCATCGGTCGTATTAAAAACGATCCGATTGATTATTTGAATAAACAATTTTTTTAATTTGATTGTTCTACTTTATATTTACGCGTTATTTTAATTTTTACGATTATTCGTCGTCTGTTATTCTACGGGTTGTTCTCGATTTTTTTTATTCATCATTTGGTTACCCGTTGTTCATTATTCGATTATTCGTTATTTGTTAATCCACGTAATCGTGCTGATCAAAAATGATTCGTAGATCACTTGAAATTACAATTTTATTGAAAATTAAAGTTGGCTCATATTGTATTTATAACATATATAATCTTCTATCGAAAATAGTATTAAGAAGCAGTATTTGATATCAAATTTAAATTATCAATTGGAAACTAAGAATTAAAATGTATCGTTATTATTTATTATTCTTATCGTAATTATTATTATTTCCTTTGTTACAAGTATTATATTGTTATCATCATTTTTTTTCACAAAAACTGAAAATTATTCATAAATGATTCAATTCATTTATTCAGAATAATCAATTTATTCACTAGTTAAACTGTTCAGAATAATTTTTATTTTTTATTCACGACTATAACTATTTAAAATAAAATATTATTCTTTATTCACAAAATAATCAGTTATTCATGGTTTTATTTTTTATTCATAATTTTGATTTGTTTTTGCCCAACTCGGGCTTAATCACAGTTTACACGTTCGTAGTGCCAAAAAGTAATACGGGAAAAGCCAAAGAAGTGACAGTAATATCAACTAATAATTGTTACGTAATTTTCATCTACATATATGTATGTATAAAAAACGTATTAAAAATTATCAACATGAAATTAGTCGAAAATTGTTGTTTTTTTTTCATTATTATTATTGAAACTTTGTAGTATTACACTTAAATTTCATGCAAAATGTGTGTGTACAACTGTTATAGAATGAAAAATGCACGAAATTAAAATTTACCTAAATTTCCTTAATATAATAGAATTATTAAATCAAAATTGTATTACCTAATATGAATTACTACAATTATAAAAAAAAACTTAAATTACCTTCTTCTGTTAACAATTTAAAAAAAGCTTATATGTACCTATGTAAAGACATTGTTTATATAAAACTATTAAAATTAACCGGAAACATGAGTAAAATTCAGGTAATTATTATTTATTAATTAAAGTCATAAACGTATAACATTCGATATCAATGTATTTAATATATTTTTTAATCGTATTAATATGATACGAAAATGTGGGAATTTGTCTAATGGTCATTCTCATCAGCTTTATTTTCCTGTCTCCGGCACCACAGACTGAGATCTTCGATTTTGCTCTATTTATTTTCATTTCTAATGTAAGTAACTTTCAGCTAACATCTTTTGTCTAGTTTAATGGTGGACGAGGGAGTAAATATTGGTTTTGGATTTCCAATACTTTTCTATTTTAATTTCATAAGCGTGTAAAGTTCAATTTGATGATAAAAAAAAATGATTGTAAATCAGATTAATGTATAATACCTATATGTAATTATAAATATTAATCCATCAAAATATTTAGTGAAATATTGTTTTTGTGAAGTTTGTAAGTCATAAGTTTGTTACTGGAAATGGAAAGTTTTTACGGTGGTTTTTTTTACTTTATGAGTGCTTTTTATAGCGCTACAAAATCCTAACTCTAACGTCTCCAACTATTATGTATAATGAATTTATACACTAGACAGTATAAATAAAACAATAAAACAGAATGATCATAGCCGAATAATAAATTAATTTTGAAACAACTAATTAATTAACTATGATGATACGGGTAATTATAATATTGGTAAATAATTATTGTAGGTATGTCTACGATTTTACTTCGTAGCTTATAATATATTATTATACAAGGATTCATCCTTTACTTTTAATGCTTTTATATGCGATAGCACAGAAGCTTATGTTTACGCTTGTAGCACGGATTATACATAATATAGGATTAAACTATAAAATGTGCTATTATGGTTTCTAGATGTGAAATTAGGATTTTGTAGAAAAATTGTGTACGTTCGTAATATTAATACGAATCTACTACTGTAGTTATACTAGTTGTAATAACACTAAATTATTGCGTTTCAGCGAGAACTTTACAAATCAATATGAAAACTAATAAAAATGATATTAAATGTGAATTAAGGTAAAATAAATTGTAGGTCGTTAAAACAATTAATAGCAGGAGGCCAGGACATTGTGCGTTTTGTTTTGAAAGAAAACTCCGAATAGGTTCTTTACACCTAGCGATGTTGTCCGACCTTTGGACACTATGCCGTCGTACGAGAATTGATTAAAATTAATATTTCAATCAATCGGGATGGGACGAGTCGACAGTAATTTTTTTTAAGAATACACACAAGTACAGTATTTTAGAACTTGTAGGTAATGGAAATACGCAGCATGGTACTTTTTGAAATAAATAGTAAATAAATAATAAATATAAGTTAGGTATGCGAATTGTTATGATTTATAATGCAGTTCATATAAAAAGAATGTTAGTTGCTATTGGCATGCTTACATGATTATAATAAGTACGTTAGTTGCACAATTCAGTTACGTAATACATATTTGTTGGACGGGGGTATACATTGTACGTATACGTATTACGTTACATTGGTATTTTGTATTAATTTATTTTATACATTTTATAAAAACGTTCAGACGTTCAGTGTCTAAGTGAGCGCTGTGTATTCTAATTTATATCTTATACATAGGTATACGGTATTGCGGTGTTTATTCTCACGTGGATGAAAATACAGGGTATCCCATCGGGATTGATTAACACAGAGCAATAACTCTCGTGGTTCATAGAGATAACCGAATTAGGGTTTTTTTTTATCAGTGTCCTTGGGCAAAGACAATTTTTTGGGCCGTCAATAGTTTCGTTAATACGAGTGTATCATTAAAGAAGTTAAAAAATTAACTTTTTCATTTTTATATCCTAAATTTTGTAAATTTCGAAGATGGCCATTTTATAGAGCTTATTTTTATGAAAATGTTGACGGTTCAACTTTCAATTTTCAGTAATCTCTTGATTCTTTACCATTTTTTTAGTGTACAAGAAAAGAGTATACTATTTACTATATTATATACAATAATAACATTATCAGCAAACCTTATCGGAAAAGTTACGAGGTGATGATAATTTACACTCTTTCTTTGTAAACTAGAAATAGGTACATTATTAAAAACCAAGAAGATAATGAAAATTGAAAGTTGAACCGTGAAAACTTTAAAAAAAATAAGCCCTATAAAATGGCCGCGTTTAAAATGTATAAAAGTTATGGAGTAAAAAGGCAATTTTTTAACTTCTTTAACAATACACTTATATTTACCAAACTATATGGTCGACAAAATTGCTTTCGCGCGGGGTGGCTCATAAAAAAAAAAAAATAAAAAAAACAGAATTCGTTTGTCTCTATTAACACGGGAGGTAACGCTCTGCGTGTTAATCCCGGTGGGACACCCCTGTATGTTATAATACTCTCACAGCCGCGAGCGCAATTGTACCATAATTTATTCCGCACAATCGACGAAATATAATAATATTTTTGCGAACAAGACCGAATGCGCTCACTTTCGTGTGCACGCGGTGTGGTAAGGTCCAGTGCGCCTGCAGTGATGCTGTACGCGCACCTACACACGATCAAACTTATATGTTTTGAGTTCACGGGCGACCGGTATGTCCGCAGGTCAGTTCAACACGCTGGGAACACCCGAATACGAAGATTTGCAGTGAAATGATTTGTTCACTTCTGCGCACGTACTGGCGAAATGCTCCGTGTTTCGAATGTGTAACGTCCAGTAGACTCGATGATAAAAATTGCGCAAGCTAAATCCAGAGTTGAGCATCGGTCGTATTAAAAACGATCCGATTGATTATTTGAATAAACAATTTTTTTAATTTGATTGTTCTACTTTATATTTACGCGTTATTTTAATTTTTACGATTATTCGTCGTCTGTTATTCTACGGGTTGTTCTCGATTTTTTTTATTCATCATTTGGTTACCCGTTGTTCATTATTCGATTATTCGTTATTTGTTAATCCACGTAATCGTGCTGATCAAAAATGATTCGTAGATCACTTGAAATTACAATTTTATTGAAAATTAAAGTTGGCTCATATTGTATTTATAACATATATAATCTTCTATCGAAAATAGTATTAAGAAGCAGTATTTGATATCAAATTTAAATTATCAATTGGAAACTAAGAATTAAAATGTATCGTTATTATTTATTATTCTTATCGTAATTATTATTATTTCCTTTGTTACAAGTATTATATTGTTATCATCATTTTTTTTCACAAAAACTGAAAATTATTCATAAATGATTCAATTCATTTATTCAGAATAATCAATTTATTCACTAGTTAAACTGTTCAGAATAATTTTTATTTTTTATTCACGACTATAACTATTTAAAATAAAATATTATTCTTTATTCACAAAATAATCAGTTATTCATGGTTTTATTTTTTATTCATAATTTTGATTTGTTTTTGCCCAACTCGGGCTTAATCACAGTTTACACGTTCGTAGTGCCAAAAAGTAATACGGGAAAAGCCAAAGAAGTGACAGTAATATCAACTAATAATTGTTACGTAATTTTCATCTACATATATGTATGTATAAAAAACGTATTAAAAATTATCAACATGAAATTAGTCGAAAATTGTTGTTTTTTTTTCATTATTATTATTGAAACTTTGTAGTATTACACTTAAATTTCATGCAAAATGTGTGTGTACAACTGTTATAGAATGAAAAATGCACGAAATTAAAATTTACCTAAATTTCCTTAATATAATAGAATTATTAAATCAAAATTGTATTACCTAATATGAATTACTACAATTATAAAAAAAAAACTTAAATTACCTTCTTCTGTTAACAATTTAAAAAAAGCTTATATGTACCTATGTAAAGACATTGTTTATATAAAACTATTAAAATTAACCGGAAACATGAGTAAAATTCAGGTAATTATTATTTATTAATTAAAGTCATAAACGTATAACATTCGATATCAATGTATTTAATATATTTTTTAATCGTATTATTATGATACGAAAATGTGGGAATTTGTCTAATGGTCATTCTCATCAGCTTTATTTTCCTGTCTCCGGCACCACAGACTGAGATCTTCGATTTTGCTCTATTTATTTTCATTTCTAATGTTCCAGGCAATTCGTTCATTTCAAACTGCAATCCACGTTTGTAAGTCACCCCTCTCTGCTATCACCCCAATATCATCTGCAAACCGTGATATAGAAACGATTTCCCTGCCAATTTTGATTCCAATATATTTTAGTCTTAAAGCTCGCTGCAGGCTATCACCATTTTCATAATTTTTTTGGTGTAGCAATTCAATATAAGTAGTTACAACGCGCACCCTTACTAGACTCTTTTTTTTACTCGAGCTTTATCGATGCTTTTTCCTTTTTCGATGTAAGTTTTCTGATTTTTAAAATAACTGCGAATGATAGTTGTTCAACATCTATTTGTGTGAAATATTTTGTTCTGTACATTTAATATTTAAACGTTCTGTGCAAACGGAAAATATTAAAAAGGCAACTCAATGAAAATAACTAACATTGTTTTCGTTTACGTTTATGGTTTATCGTCAATTTAGTCTTTAATAGTTACGGTTTAAATATATTTAATTTAAATCTTTACAGCCTCATAGGTCAATAAGAAGGAACATAATATTATATAACTTGGTTCACTTATAGTTGCAAAAAAATTATTTTTCGAATACAATTATTACATAACAATGTATATTTATACACGCGAGCCATCGTATTATTAAGACAAAATCATAAAATGTATAATGTACAAGTCTATAATGAGCTGTGCAAACATCCTTTCACTCGGGTACCGGGTTTATGGAATGCTACATGACAATAGTAATAATTTCGAACTTCAATTTTACAACATTTTAATTGCACTTTTGTACGCTTAACACGCGTTTATGTCGTGGATTGGTTCGAAGGTTCTACACGCGTTGTATTCTTTTTATTTATACAGTTCTCGGCATTCTCGCTGCCGGTTTCGTGGGCGTCCGCAGCATCACATTTTTGCAGACTGGGGCAAGGATGACCGCTTATAAAATATTAGTGCGATATTATTTTTCTGACGCATTCACAATTTTTATTTGACATTTTATCATTTTATCATTCAGACTTTAAGTTTATCATTTCAGTAATATTTTCGAAAAAAAAAAAAACAATAGTACCCGCCATTTAATTAGGTACTTGCGTAGATTCGGGTCGTCGGGTTTTATTTACGCACAAAAATGATGTACGTATATTTATTCATAATTTTCGATTTGTTTCGTTTTTTTTCATTGATACGTCGGCCACCAAAGACTAACTCGGTGTACGATATGGGTAATCGCTAATCTGCTGCGCGCGAGCGCGTTTACTTTGTACAGTTTACAGTGACCACCGTTGCTATACTGAACAACTTACCTTTCCAGTCTGTTGAAACTTAAGAGAAGACCTTGAGGTGGTTTGCGGACTACACCTCGCGGCGATTTATTGCGATTTGCGTTCTTTGGATATCGCTCTATCGGTTCTTCGGGTACCCCGATAGTCACTACACGGTCGCATAGTGTTTAAAGAGTATATTGTATATTTATATCACAATCGTGGTTCGCGTTCGGTTTTGTTTTCTCCATAAACCAGCAGTCTTGTAGAGTTCTTGAGTAAAAGTATTTGAATAAAAGCATTCAAATACTTTTTAAGCACTCAAATACGTACTTTAAATACTTTTGGAAAAAATACTTTTACTTAGTATTTTAAACATTTTACCAGAGTATCTGTATTTAAAATCAAATACTTTTTTTAAGTCTATCACATTAAAGTAATACATTAATTGTCAAGTTTATACTAATAGAATGTATCAACCATTTTAAGAAGGTGTAATATTAGTTTTATGTGTTAGTAGCATTGTGTTCTTTGCATCAAGAAAAATAAACTATACATAGTATACAACTATATTATTTATCATATACATATAGTTATATATTTCGATGGTTCATTGTCACATCCTTTGCATAATTGATGTAATACATGAATATAATATGAAAATAAATAAAAATGTAATACATAAAACTGTTATTACCACTATTCCTGTCAAGTAGAAAATAAGAGCATGTAAAATCCATTGGTTTTGATAGAAAATTTCATCGTTTATTATCAATTTGTTATACACGTATGCTTTTTTTGTACATTTTATACACTACATTACGATAAACGTTAAGTCTAAAAGATGTGCTTTACAAGCGTAATTCTATTAAACAACAAACATTTATCATTTAATCACAATTTTTACAAATTATCTAACATATTTTCAATTGTATCGCTATTAATTATATATATCTGAGCATGAACAATATGAAACCAAGCCATGTTACACAATGTATCAAGACTTATGGTTTCGGAAGTTAAAGACTTTGTAAACATCATTTGTTCTTCAAAAGCATAAATCCTTATTGGTGTTTTAAGTTTTTTTAAACATTTGAACACAAACATTAATTTAATTACAGGCAATATTCATCTATATTAAAATGTTATAAATACAAAACAAAATTCAATAATGCAATAATAAAAATATAATCTAATTTTTTTATAAAAAAAATAGTAATACAGCTTTTTTGATCCTCCTTAATACCGTACATTTTGTTGACGTATTTTCCTCCTTTCTAATTTCTTTTGTTTTTTTTCATTTATTTCTGGTGATACTTCTTCAGGAGCTCGTTGCATAAAATATGGTCCTAAGAAGTTTTTCCATACTACCCAAAATGCTTGACCTGGTGCCTATAGAAATTATAATAAAATAAAAAATAATTAATATTGTGTGATTATAATTGATAAAAACTATTGTATACAAATATGAAGGATGATTGAATTTTAAAAGATAAAAGTTAATGATTATACTTTTATTTCAGGATTTAAAAAAAAAATAAACTTGACAATAAAAACAGATTAATAAAAAGGCCATGTAAGTTTGACAAAATAATTATAGTTTGGTTTAAGTTCTTATATAAATCAACAACCCAGCTACCCAGCTAACACAAAAGACTTTAAACTATTATAGAAAATTTAATACGATTCTATATAGCGATCTAATTTTAGGATGAGTTATGATGTATTCTCAATCCATACATAAATTAACATAACACATTTCAAAAAATAAAATTTTAACAAGAAAATGATATCTCACTATATTGTTATACAGTTTTTACTTACTAGGAGCCACAGAAACCAAAAGTAATTAGAAATAATAGATAATAATTGGCAGCCTGATGTTAAAATAATCAAGTCCTTTGTATACCTGAAATTTAAATATTTAAATTGCAATTAGTAATTAATATCAGATAAAATAATATAATATAATTACTCGGCTAAGCCACCTTCCATGTTGAGATCTGTACCAGCATCTAGTAATTGACCGCTTTCACTGAACTTGGCTGTTGACATGTATGCCATAAATTTATAACTTCCTCCATGTGATGCAATAACAAGAGCATATAGAAACTGAAAAATAAAAAAACCTTAGCTTTCAATGTTATTTAAATATTTGTTTGAACTTAAACTAAGAGCAGTTCCAACAGTTTTATCGAGAACATAAAATGATGATACTTCACGTACTATGTTTGTGAGGGAAAAGATATTTCCAAAAGCCAAATTGAACATGATGTAAATGGCGCTAACCGCTCCAATCATGTTTCTGTAGAACCTCAAGGTGGCATCGTTCTCCTCCAGGATTTGTTTCTGACCTTTAGTTCCAGTCTTACCTTTCTGCGGAGCCTGTCGGAGGAAAACAAATCGTATTATTTCCATAATCGAGCTAGACTTCGGGAAGCACGGAAAAACGGTTTACGTGAAATGCACTTACCGCCATTTCTGTAGCAGTAGACTTCGTACGATATGTGCCGAGGTGATCGACGAACGGGAATCAACTCGATTCGAAGCGAACGCCTTTGACCTGAAGGGAATACTAATGAAACGATATACTTTCGTTTTTCGACATTTTTTCCGCTACACCATCCGCCGTCGACACGCTACTTTGATTACACGGTTTGACAGCCACGTTATCAACGTGTTATCACTGAACCGTGTGTGTTGTTTGGACGCACGCACGTTCGCGACGCGTGTAGACACGTCCGTCTGCGACGGGACGTGACCAACTGCGCGGCGAGAAATGCTCGTAGCGGCCCGTACGCCGAACGGACCACGGCCTCGAACGCGCTTCCGACGACGTTGTGCGATGCCTTCCGATTGCTTACCCGCACACGGATGTTGTCTTCAGATCGTTGCCCACCCGTGTACACGGTCGAAGAGTGATTTTCGGTCGGGGGCGAAAGGAAAATGTCGATCGCCCGAATGGTACGGTCATAACGTGTTCACGTGACGGTCACACTGTGGGCCGCCCGTCGACAACGGTTGATAACAGTTCTCGAGCACCGCGGCTGATTGCGGACAATAAACGTTGTTGTTCTTTCGCTCACGTGCTTTGGCCGTTCCGTGTGCGTCGTAGCCGTCCCGGTCGTTTTGTGTTGTTCTCTTTCGTTCGTGCTCGTCCGCCGACACCGCGATGGCCAAGAGTCTCAGGAGCAAATGGCGCAGGAAGATGAGGGCCATCAAGCGGATCCGGTACGGCGTGAAGGAATTAGACAGGTTGAAGACAATGCTGGTGAACGCCGGGGAAATCGAAGTCAAGGAAGGCGGTGAAATCGAACATGTCTGCCTCGGTAATTCCTCATTATTATTAATCGGTAATATCCTTCAGTCAGGGGCGGTCCAAAGACTAACCGTCCGATACCGTGTCATGGCACTGCTACTGCCTCGACACAAGACGTCATCCGCTTTCTCGCGGTGTCCCGTACTGTTGTTGTATCGCACCTTAAATGCTTGGTAATAATTGTTTACGATTTTATGCTTCGCTGTCGTACCATTTCCCAGTGGACGTATTATCGTCCTGTGTGCGATCATGACGGATGGATTTAACGCGGACCGTAGAGTCAAATTCAATAACGTATACTTTCTATTTACCACATTGTTATATTAATAATCACCCCGAAAATGCGTTTTTCCTTTACTGATCCGTATTTTTGAGAAACAAATATTATACTATTACAACTTTTGAAGATACCCTGATTTAATTTTGCACATTTTTTTCCAGTTAAAGCAAAAAATGATGAAGCTGAAAAAATGCAGTTGGAGAAAGAAGAAAAATCTAAAATCGATAAAACCCTGGAACCTAAGGAAACTCCCAAAAAAATTCAACACCCTACTTGGCTAAGGAAAAAAGAATACAAGAAATACATTAGGAGTTATAGAAAACAACAGTCGATCAACGCTAAGAGGTTAAAGAGTTCTGCTAAAAAATGAAAAGCGTATAAGACTTTTTGTGATAATATTAATTATTTGACATGTTTTCCAATCAATAAATGTGCGTTTATTTCATATTTGTTTGTAATTCTCTCATCAAAATTACAACACTAATTAATCTACTATAATCTTAATTTCTTAACAATTTTTATTTTTATTGTTAAAAACGTTAATAAAAGCTGATTATCAATAAATATTATTCATTTATTTTTACATTTTTCAAACTATATTTTACTTGCTCAAGTAGTAATAAGCTATCTTGATATATTCCATTACAGTCTTGTCGCATTATTTATATGTAATATTATAACTGATTTTAATAGCTATTGAAAAAAAAAAATAAAGATACTCTATTATGGTTTACAGTTATAAACAAACATGAAAAACATTAACATATTACATAAATTAGTTAGATAAATAGATTTTACAGGTACAAACCATTTGCTAATTAAATGTGTATTATTTATTATTAATGAAAATTGTATTGGATAACCGAAGATTAAACAGTAAGTAACTATTCAGTTTTTATCCAGTAGTTAAAATACATGATCGAGGAAGAGAACAACATTTTATTATAAACCTTTTATATTTGACCAAATAAATTGCTTTCTTAAAGCATCAGGTGAAAAATAAAACACAAATAGCAACAATACAAAACAATTTGTAAACAATATAATGATAAGTATAGTGTTCAGACTAAGGTCAACTCAATGTAGGGATTCCCGTATGATTCAAGAAACAATTTGGTTTGTCAAATATCATTTTGATTCGTTTTCAACTATTTATCATTTTGTACATGATTAAATTAAAACATTTCCAAAAATGGTAACATTAGGAACAACATTATACAACCGTTTTCATATTACTGAACCAATCATTAATTTTAGTATTTGCTTGTATGTCTTTGAAAGCTATACAACCTTCAATGCTTGAAAGAATGCCATACACTGATAAATCGGCTAAGTTAGGGTTATTACCACCCATGAATTTTCCACCATTTTCTTCGACAGCTTTCACCCACATATCGCATTCATCATAAAGTGTCTGGCGAACATCATCATTCAACATATACCTGTACAAATAATGTTAACAGTAGTATGTTATTGTTATCCATAACCGTTTTGGACTTTATAATACTTACTTTTTCTTCAATTTTTTACTAATCAACCACATCATGAAAGCACCACCATAGATCATGAGACCAGTTTCCCAAAATGGGAAATTTTTCTCCCACTCTCCTGCTATTGAAAACCATTTAAAAGAATCTATAGCCTCAGACAGTGAACGGTAAGCATTAGGGGAAAGTGCATGGACCAACACATCGTCTGACCATTGCCTCCACTGTCTTTCGTTACTGGAAAAAAAAAAAAAAATGTATCTTTGATTTTTCTTAAGTTCATATTGTGTTACTTACTCATATTTCAATCGCTTGGTTTTATTTGATTCATCTTGATCCATGACAAAATATTTGTTCATAACATCTGTTTTTCTTTTTCCGTCCACATCAACATACGATACTGGTGGATAAAAATTTGCAATATCTTCAATATTAGCGGTTTTATCTTTGAAATAGGTAGCCAATGCAGAAACGATCATGGTGCTGTCAGTTAGTGGCTGGTATCCATTGTTTGTTTTTACCAATAAAATTGGAACTTTCTTGTAACTTGACCAGTTGATTTGCTGTTTGAGCATAGGATCTACTTCAACCACATCATAGGGTACCTTCATGTAATTTAAGAATGCTCGTACTTTGCAACAGAACGGACAAGTTGGATATTGAAATAAAATAATATCGGCAATTTCAGCATCATTGTGCCCTACCTGAAATTATGGACATCAACATACATAAAACCGTGTGCGAATGAAACTTTAAGTCATATTATTCACATACTTTACGAGTAATTTTCAAATCTGAAGGTAACTGTTCTAAAACCGGCATCTGTTCTGGTGAGTTGACTATGGCACCAGGTAACTTCCGCTCAGAGCCCGAGAAGTATGCGTACACAACTCCAGCAGCAACTCCGATTGCAACACCATTAGCTATTACACGTGTTGTGCTCATAGGTTGTTTGGTGTGTTTAGCGAGCGGTGATTCACTGTTGAAATGTTTCATCCGGCTGAATGAACTGTTGATCCGCTGCAGATACGGTCCAGTGCCTACTGCCTTGACGTTAAGACGGGCAACAACCACCCTTAGAGCCATTTTCGTTGCGCTTGCAACACTTGAGGTTTTTGTTTCTTCGCCGCGTTCAACAACGTATATTCAACCAACAATGACCACCGTTTCCGAATCGAACAGACAGTAAAAATAATAGTATTGAATCGGAACAAGATCAATGAAAGTCGACCGCCGTTAACGCTGACAAGTGAAAAGCACCGAGGGATGAAATATAAAAATATTATCTTCAGACTTCAATCTCGACTTATTTACCGACTTGATCTTGAGAAAAAAATAATAATAATCATAACTTCGTAATATTGGTTTAATGACAATTTTG
Organism: Periphyllus acericola; assembly: GCA_949715065.1. Taxonomy (NCBI): domain Eukaryota; kingdom Metazoa; phylum Arthropoda; class Insecta; order Hemiptera; family Aphididae; genus Periphyllus; species Periphyllus acericola. Next base: position 1,722,076 of record OX454272.1, on the reverse strand, counting down.
CATGCACTGTCGTCTTATCTCACTGGTACTATCAGATCGGCACATGTTCGTCGGTTGATAACGGCTAGTGTTAACACTCTCCTCGATGCTCTTCATTAGCCCGTGCAATCCTCCGTCGAAGTCGCTCTCGAAGTCACGAACATTTCCGCGGTTCCGCCGTACGAGCAGCTGTACCCGTGCGTTGGAACGAGTCGCTCTCGGCTACGATCACCGCTGTTGAGACGGTTTCGATTACATTTTCGTTTGGAAGACGACCGGCCCTCACTCGCAGCAACAATGGCGGCGCAGCTGATCGATCTGAAGAAGTTGAACGTCCAGCAGCTGGCCAAGATGAAAGAGCAGCTGTTCAAAGAGGTGAGTCTGATCCAAGACTCGTTGCAGTCGTTGAAAATAGCGCAGAAGAGGTACATCAGCTCACAAGAGGCCCTGGAAAGTGCCAAAGGCCGACCGTCCGGCACGACCATGATGATCCCCCTGACCAAGTCCATGTATGTGGCCGGGGAGCTGGCCAACCCCGAGCACGTGACGGTGTGCATAGGCGCTGGATACTATTTGAAGCTCGAGATAGACGACGCCATCCAGTACTTCAAGAGACGTGTCAACTTCCTAATCAAACAGATGGAAAACATTCAACAAGTCGGCATTGAAAAACAGAAGCTGCAGAACATCATTACCGAAGTGCTGGAGATCAAAGTGCAACAGGCCCAAACTGAAACTAAATAAGCTACGGTTTTATTCTAATATTTTATTTTTCCTAACATTTAAATAATGAAAAAAACAAAAAAAAAATGTTTTGTAATTAATACCTATTAAACTAATCAAAATATTTTGAATATTTTGACCAACAATTGATACTGCTTCCTGTCAAAACATGAGTATTTTGTATTGTGTTGCTAAGTATACTTTGGTCAAACAAAGTTAATAATTATGTATTAAATTATTAAACATTATATTAATCTATGTTAATCGATAAAATTTTTTAATGGAAATCCATTTTATTCATTTTTTTATAAAACTTTGTAATAACTAATAACTGATTGATTGTTTAAATTTTTAAACTTAATTTTCTGTTGTTAAAAATTTACCTGCTTATTTTGTTAGGCGGTTTCAAGTATTTAGAGGTTGATACTGTTGATAGCGTATTTTGTAATAATTATAAAATGTAAAAATGTAGGTTGAAATCAATACACCTCTTCATTAAAACATAAAGTTCACTATCAAGGATCTAATGTAAACTTATTAATGTTTTATAGTTGTAACGTTGATTTTAGAATGTACCAAAATCAATCGTTAATGGCTATAACAGTATGCCTCATTAATCAAAAATCATTATTTCCATAGATAACTAAGAATGTGTACAACACATTATATGTATGTATCAAACAAATGTTATTGGTTTAACAATAAGTTAAGTACGGATTTAAATCTTCTGGTTATTGTTTAGTATTTGCTATGTTCATAATGTGTATTAGTTGAACGGTGATCTTTGAGGAAAGGTATATTAATACATTTACTGTAAAAGAGTGAAAATGAAAATGTTTGAAACACTATGGTAATAAAGTTATGTGGTCACAAATCTTAAAAATGTACATTTTACCGCAGAACACGAGAAACGGTGTACGTGTACTGATGATTACTGTTCCTAAAGTTTGGCACGTGAAATGTGGTAGCGTACAGACGACCATAAACTCGTAGGCAAAAAAACGTAACCGAGCCGACTGTTAAGTATGCCGGTCGAAAAGATTGATGTTCCAGCTCGTCCGACTTGAGAGTGAAAATCCCCCCCAGATCTCGAAATCGGTCTTATGTACACGTGATACATTGAAAAGTTTAACTTTCCCCCACGAGGGTAAGCCGACAGAGAAGTCGTCGACTCGTCCTTGTACGGTTATTTCCGGCGTTTTGTTCAACGTCTTCACGGGTCGACGAATATTTTTATTTTATTTTTCTCGATTCAACCACCGCGTCGTCGGGTTTGGACACACAGATCGCGTTGTCCGTCGTTCGCGGAATACGTGATTCATCCGTAGCGGCGAGTGTGGGGGGGGGTAACTCGTATTATTATTTATTATATTATACGTGTGCGATTCATGTTTCATAGCAATAATAACGTTCTACGATTTTGACGGTTCTCGTCGAACAAGCGCAAACGCACGAAAGATACCGACTGATAACAGGGAATCGTGACGTCGTGCAAACGCGGCTATGCACACAGGAAGTCCGAACGACCCGCTGTCGGCCACTGTAACCGCGTAATAGATTACCGTCGCGTCCATTCATTTGACGCGCGCCCGTCCGAGTCCTGCGGTTCCGTCTGTCCGTCGCGTGGTGTTTGGTGAAAAATCTCTGCGCTAAGGTACGTAGTGTTTAACGTGTCTGGCGCACGGGCACGACTTCGTTGTTCCGTTTGGTTTGATACGATTGCTCTCGGACTCGCGTAGAAGACCGTCGCCATGGACAGCAACGACCGCCTTGACGCGGACCAACTCGAACCGTCCCTGCAGAACGTGATCGGCCAGGACAGTTTGAAATGGATATTCGTCGGCGGCAAAGGAGGTGTCGGCAAAACCACTTGCAGGTAACGATCCCCAGGCCATTTCATTGTTACGGTGCGTCAAGTGTTATCTTCAATTTCAGTTGCAGCCTGGCCATTCAGTTGGCCAAAGTGCGTGAATCGGTACTTCTCCTGTCCACCGATCCAGCACACAACATATCCGATGCTTTTGGGCAAAGGTTCACTAAGGCGCCCACTAAAGTCGAAGGTTTCAATAATTTGTTCGCCATGGTAACTATTCCCAAAAGTTGTGCCCACGCAATCGAAGACTGATGTTGTGTTTAATATTTATTTCTCAGGAAGTCGATCCGAATGTCAACAGTGAGAGTGAACAATTATTTGGTGGTGGAGAAGAATCTGATACAATGAGGTTAGGTAAAAGTATCATAAAAGATATTATAGGAGCATTTCCTGGTATTGATGAGTCAATGAGCTACGCTCAAGTTATGAAGTAAGTTTAATTACTAATACCTAATACAACTCTGTCAAAATCAACTTAAAGTCTGTTACACAGTGTAACAAAGTGAAACTTTTACTAACAGATAGTTGACAGGTTATTAAGAAGTGTCCTCTAGTAATAGAATAAATGAGTATTGGTGAGAAATTTCAAAAAGTGTTAAATCAAGAGGTTATTTTATATTCATCAAAGAATTTGTGACGAAACCCAATAAAAAGTTCATCATAAACTAATCTCACTGTGTATTATTTAAAATATTGTTATTGATATATTTTCAAGACTTTAATTTTATAATGGTTTTTACATTGTTTTATACTGATAATAATTTTAATTAGGTAGGTATAAACAAGAAATAATGTTAACTATTTATTTGTCTAATTATAGATTAGTTAAAAATATGAACTTCTCAGTGGTTGTGTTTGACACGGCTCCTACTGGACATACCCTGAGACTGTTGACATTCCCTTTGATGATGGAAAAAGCTATAGAAAAACTTTTGGAATTGAAAAATAGAGTGGGCCCTTATCTAAACCAAATGAGTATGCTTTTTGGTGCTGGTATCAATGTTGATGATATTTCACAAAAACTTGAAGAGATGTTGGCAACCATTAAAACTGTAAACCAACAATTCAAAAACCCTGTAAGTAATTGGAATTTTTTAAATATTTATCATCAAATAGACTTACAAACAATTTTGCTGTAGGATCAAACAACGTTTGTTTGTGTATGCATTGCTGAGTTTTTGTCTTTGTACGAAACGGAAAGACTTGTTCAAGAATTAACCAAAAATGAAATTGATACCCATAATATTGTTGTCAACCAATTGTACTTAAACAACGGAGATTCAGATCCCAGTTGTAGAAAGTGTGCTTCCAGGCGGGCATTGCAGCGCACTTATCTTGAACAGGTCAGTTAACTAATATCTCATAGCGTACATTCAATCAGTTGTAATCGTAATACGATAATATTTTTTTTCAGATAAATGATTTGTATCTCGACTTCAATATTACCAGACTTCCTTTGTTAGAAAAAGAAGTGCGAGGAGTTGCAGATATATCAGAGTTCTCCAACTATTTAGTGTATCCAAATTATGCTTTTAATAAAAACAAATAACAAACATTGTTTTCCGTTGTACAATGTAAACGTAATTTGTTTATAACTCATTTAAATGTAAAAGCCAATAAACATAATTGCTATTACCTGTTACTGTTCCATTATAATTGTAGTTAGAATGTTTATTTGGTGCAAGTACTGAATGTTCCAAGAGTTGTTTGTTTAAATAAACATGTAATAATAAAGGAAAAAATGGTGCAGCGAATTTGTATTTTAAAATATATTGGTTATAAAAAAAAAAAATTGTTAAATTAAATAATTCAAAAACAGTTGTGGTACATTGTTATTTATTGAAATTGTTGGCATTGATAAATACAGATAATTATATTTACTTTTTTTACTTTCATTTATTTACACCCTATGAACATTCATTTGCTGCCTCGTTTTAGGTTAGAAGAAACATTTTGCTATGGGACTGCTCATTTCCTTATGAGAATATAAAAAGCACAAACATCAAGTGTACACACACAAAAACCATTATGTAACGGTGTATTGCTGTGAAACATGTACGTAAAGTGTGAACAAAGTTATAATATGACTACCATTGTGAAGTTATTGCGATAAACACTGGTACCAGTCTAAAATATACCTGCGAGATTTTTTCACATTCTATTTTAAACTTTTTATACGTTTAGGAAGTTTCTAGCGTACATTGTAAGTAACAAACTGTATCTTTTCGTATCAATTGTTGCACCCCTTGCGAGTGGCTCACAAGCAACAACAACATTAATACAGCACTGTTCCCGTTTATCATATTAAACGTTGGTCGAAACTTTTAAAAAAAAAACCCTGGCCGTTGTTAGTAATTCAAAAATCGCGTTCGGCACTTGCAACAGACGAAATAGTCGTACTCCGTTATGGAAATGTTTTTCTTGAAGGCCATCGGATGTACGTCACAACAGCGATATAATGTAAGTATCGATTGATGAGCAACGACCACGTTTCACCTTCAATGACCCGCTAGGCTAATCGTTCATTCGAGTCTTTCGCAAACCGTTGTACCAACGAATGTTTTGGCAACAGGCAACGAATCGCAGATCACGGTGGCTTATGAAAAAAATAACTTCGACCTCGGCGGAAAGGTTTTGAAACGTTCGGCGGTCCGACCGCGGCACCGCGCGCGCGTGCAAAAGTCTCCAGCTGACTTGGACAGAGTGACGAGATAACGGTTATCGCGCGAGACTGTTTGAAAACCGAGGCGGCGAGGCATCGCGACTTGATCGACGTATTATTATTTTCGTGTTCGCCGACCAACTCGAGTCTCGCGGTCGTGACACGAATTATATTGTTTCGTCACCGGCTCGATGAAAAATTTATTTCGATAACGCGCTCGGCACGAACGGCATTTCACCAGACACACTCCCGTTCGCCCGCCGGAAACGTTCCACCGGACGCCGACGATGTCGTCGGGCTCGCTGTTCAAAACTCTACTGCGCTGTTCGCGATCGATGTTAAACCGACGCAGCGCCTCGTCGTTGGACGGCAGGATGATGAACAAAGTAATGGGTCTCACCCGGAAGTCCAAGTAAGCGCGTCCAAGTGCACGGTAATAACGTGTCCGCCGACGATCACCAGTGTGTATCGTGCGATTTTATCTTTCAGAAAAGTCTGGTACCAGTCGAACGTTGGGGCCAATCCTTCTTTTGAGGACCTCATGAAACAGACAACCAAAAACAATGCCGGGCGTCAGGCCAGCAAGCGGATGGACGTACTGAACAAGTTGATCATGACAAATATCACCGACATCATGGCGACTGGCGAACAGTCGGATAAGCTCATTGGATTCGGTCTAGAAATATCAAAGGTACGATACCGTAGTTTGTCATCTGTTATTTACAGCTACCTATTTGATTTTTGTTCATGTTTTCATCGCCGCAGGTCACTATTGCAGGGGATTATCGATCCGTCAATGTATTTTGGATGGCCAGTAAATCCGAAGATGATTCCCATTTGGAGAAACTATTACGGACCATAAGTGGCCCGCTGAGGCATGAACTGTCAGGGTTAAGAATTATGGGAGAAATTCCAAAAATTCAGTTTGTCAAAGGTGAAAAATATGTCATGGATTGCTTAAAACTATGGCCAATAATGTTAATTATTATGAAACAATAACATCATTACTATTTTAGATAAGTCTTACTCAAACATTGCGGCAGTCGATCGGCTGTTAAACAAAGCGGACTTTGGTGAGGATTTCATACCAACTTGTCCTACATTATTGAAAAACCATCCTATAGTTTTTGCCAGTCTTGACCCAGGGATTAAAGTAATAATCATTATAAATAATGAGTAGATCTTTTTCATACTTATAATTGATTTTAGAACAAAATCAAAGAACTAGAGGATAAGGAAAGTCTAGACGAGGAGAGCAATGATGAAGAAGATACAATTCCCGAAATGAAAATGGATGTAATGGGTCTTGATTATAGTGCGATAATGACTAGAGTAAGATTGCCTGTGTTAATAATGGATTTACTATATTATAACAGTGTCGGCTTCGTTTTATTTTTTCTGAAAAGTCTAGTTGATAACATTCAAAATTTTGTTAAGATTTTTTCTTAAATTTGACTTCTATCACTAATAGAACTTATAAACACTAAAAATCTCTTTGGTGGTTAGATATTTATAAATGTATTGCCGTCAAGTATTTGTGTGTCTTATTTGTTACTTGTCTACTTGGGATGTTATAAATATAAATAATGGTTATTTTTATTTTTTTGTAGTTGAACGCTTCTATGCAAAAATCCAAAGCTGTTCACCGTCTACCTAATGCTGTGCATAATGTGAAAAACATTAAGACTGAATGCGTTGTAGAACCTCAGTATCTGTCGTTTACAGATTTTGTAAAAAAAAGAAAAATTCAAGAAGCCAAAGCTTTAGGTAGGAGAAGGAGTAGATCACTCGAGAAGGAAATGTATGACCGAGAATTGTCATTAAATGATGAAGAGGAAGTTAATAATGATATAGACGAATATCCGTTTAAAGTTTAAATCCGTATATAGTTTTATTATGATTTCCTCTCGGATACTTGTTGTATAAAGTAATATGTATTACCCTTGTAAAGAAGATCATTTGATTTCCGAAGTGAATATCAAATTATTTTTCCAAATGATTTATACATTTCAATAAAAATAAACTATTGTTGTTATGTCTTAACAAATGCACTGATTGTAATTAGTTACTTTTAATTTTGAAATCTTATTTACAATTGTACTGTAAATGTGCAATATGAACTCTCAATTGTTTTTGTTAAAATCATATATGATTATTACCAAACATTGGATTTTTTTATCGCACTAGAAACTGCTCAGTTGATATATCGTTTAAATCTGCAGCACAATATTTCAATAGATCGTGTACAAGGATAATTTAACCAAAAGACGGTAACGTAAAGTTTTTTTAGGGACTAATGAGAAAATTGTATTTTAATAACAAATAATAATTTTGTCGCTTGCAGTGGGATACTACTGAAAATACATTGAAAACATTTTGTTCAAACAATCGTTTGTATTCATAAAAACTTAACAAGTACATAGTAAAAAAGTACAAATGCAAAGAAGTTAAGTTATCAAAAATTATAATTTACAAAATATAATAACTATTACACATAATAACAGATGAGTATAGACATATTTCAGTTCAACGTTTGACTATACATAAAATACAAAAGATGTACACTACATTGAGTATACCATGGCAAAATATGATTGTCTTACTACATGTCGCTGTTCATTAGAACTTGATAGTTGTGGCGTTGATGAAAATTAGGAACAATGTCCAGCAACCATTCTTTGTCGATGACCGTCACGTACCTCATGTATGGCTGGCTGGTCTCAATGATCTCTGTGTACAGCACGCAATGGGGATATGAATGAAAAAGTGTTGAGGTTGGATGAATTTTGCACTCTTTTTTAGCGTTGATTGTTACATATTTTTTTTCCTGATTGATGTACGCCAGGTTTTCAAAAAATCCCGTCAACAGACATTTCCTGACAAGGTCAAAATTCTCACCACAAGACTGTCCAATAGGTAAGTGTAAGTACCTGCAGATGTCGAGTAATTGGTCACGAGCACGGTCAGCATACTCCAAATTACGGATGTTAAGGAAATTATCGTCGCACCAACTGGACTTGGTTTCTTTCCTTACTTTTCTGTACGAGCGGAATGTTTTCAGCAACATGATATGATCACTGACGGACGATTTGAATTTTGAGCGGGCTTCCTCAGCTTGTTTCTTTTTTTTCTCCGACAGACTAGACACAAAAATAGAATCCGTAGACAGTACAGATACAATGTTTACGACGTCTTCCATACAACCATAGTTGACTGATGATAATATTATTTTTGAATACCTTGGATCTAGAGGAAATTTAGTCATTTTATGACCCATTTCAGTTAAAACACCGTTTTTTGTGGCACCCAGATTTCCCAACATTTTATAAGCCTGATCAATTGCACTTGTTGACGGCTTGTTAATGAAATCAAATTTATGGGGATCCATATTCATGGCCAATATTTGCAATACTACATTACCCAGATTACATCTCTGGATTTCTGGAACCGGATCTTTTGTCATTTCATCATATTGTTTTTTCGAATACATCCTATAACAAAATCCGTCAGACTCACGACCCGCACGTCCAGCTCTTTGTTCGGCTTGAGCTTGAGAGATATTTTCAATTTTTAGTGCATCCATCGAGGTTTCAGGATGAAAACATCGAACTTTGACTTTACCGCAGTCGATCACATACTTAATACCTGTTAATGTAACCGATGTTTCAGCAATGTTAGTACTCAAAATGATTTTTCTGGCAAATTCGTTGGGTTCTAATGGCATGAACACCTTGAGTTGCTCGTTGGTGGGCAATGAAGCATATAATGTGCGTACCTTTATGATTGGATAACTTCTTAGAGCGGGATCTTGATTAATATGTTCAATAGCAAGTGCCATATTTTGAATTTCTTCTTGGCCGGTGAGAAACACTAAAAAGTCGTGACGTTCCGGCGCCTCCTTGTGCAACTGAAATATGGTTACTAGAGTGTCATGGAAGTAATCCTCGACATCCTTCTTGGCGTGAAACGTGTGAATGTCGTGAAGCCTGCCCTGCAGGTATACGATCTGGGCGTTGCCAAAATAATCGGCGAACAAATCAGCATTCATCGTCGCAGACATGACGATCACTTTGAGAGGATTCGAACCGAGCTTACGGGCGCGTTGCACTTTTTTGACAATGCCGAAGAGCAGATCCGTGTTGACCGTGCGCTCGTGAGCCTCGTCCAGTATAACGCATCCGTACGCGGACAAGCTCTTCTCCAATATGGCCGTGCGCAGCAGCATACCGTCGGTCATGAACTTTATCCTGGTGAAGTGATTGGTCTTGTCGATGAACCTCACTCTGTAACCGACCAGGTCCCCGATCTCGGTGTTCACTTCGAACGACACGCGCTCGGCCAACGATATGGCCGCGACGCGCCTTGGCTGCGTGACCACCACGTCCTCGTCCGGCCGCAGTATGTTCTCGTACACGATCTGTGGGATCTGCGTGGTCTTGCCGCTTCCCGTCTCGCCGATCACGATCAGCGTGTCGTATTTTTTGATCAGCGCACAAATCTTGTCCTTCTGGATGGCGACGGGAAGCGTTTTCCGTTCGTCGTCGAAATACTTGACCAGGTCCATTTTACTTAAATCGTTCATCCTCGGACGTGTTCCGACGGCACCGGGTCCTCGATAATAATACTGCGAACAACGGACGGTCGTGCCGAACGGTGCATGCTCGGGAACTCAAAACGGCGGCGCAATCAACTCGCTTTAGTGATACTACACAATATTATCACCGGAGCAGGACGGCCGACGGCGTGAGTACTACACAGGTGTGCTAAAAACATCGGCGTTTCTGTTAAATACCATCGATGTTTAGTCTCCGATTTATTGTAGAAAACATCGAGGTTTTATTTCCATGTCTTATCAATGTTTGTATTTTATATAGATTTTGATTGAAACGATGAATTTATTGGTTGTATCGTGCTGCATGTTGTTTTATATTTTTTTTTGCGTCTCTGTGCAGTGGCGGCTATATTCAAAATAATATGTGTTGCTGAAAATATTTCTGAGGACCCACCCACCTTTAAATATTTATTAGCAAATACAAATTACCAATATTCAATTAGTGAGAACTGGTTCACATATTTTTCCAATTTTTGGGTGTTATCATTGTTATCAACATTATAACTGCGTAATAATTTAAATATATATAACCCTTCATTTCCATCTATTTTAGAAATTAGTTACAAAATTAATTATACTTATAACTTATTACTTTGAGTTACGTACCTAATCAGGAAATATATTTAATAATACAAGCTATAACAGTCCGATGCAGTTTTATAGCATTTATTATTGTCCGATTTATTCCAGAACTTGTATTTAGTATTGTTTTGATTTAATTATAAGTCATATAATTATAAAAATTAGCCAAGTACCCAACATCCATCCAATCACCTACCCAGGAACCCACCCACCCACCAAATGTTGTATGTGTTGCTCAAGGATAACCGCCACTGTCTCTGTGTACGCAATTTCGACCAGAAGTTCTCCGATGTATACTTTTCCCGATGGGGATACTCATCATTATTTCGCCGTCATAACCTGTATGCGATAATCTAGAATCTTAGAAGATTTTACTCTGGCCTTTCGGGGATTGCGCATTCATTGCTTTATCGATATGCCGAAAAATAAACAAAGAAATTGTTTAACGTCTAAACATTTAAATAAATTATTATCTTTACAATCTTTAGATGATACACTATGGTAATGTATAAATTATTATTATTATTAAATATTTACTATTTATTTTTCAACAAATATAAACTATAAAGGCAAAAAAAATGATGTTAAATCGTCGGAAAACCATCGATGTTTTCCTTGATAATCCGATATATCGACACTATCGATGTTTAAAATGTCGATGTCCAGCGAAGAAAAACGTATCGGGCGCATCGGAGATATCGCGTGAAGTGCGATAGAAGGTGTTCCGAGTTTCGCAGCTCGTCGGCAACGGTACGGTCCGTCGCGTAACCGTCGAATTCGTCGAAATGATAAAAGCCCGTTCGTTGCCGTATCGGTTATCAGCATTACGCGATGATCGTTATCTCCGGGATCGAGTCGTGGACGTTCCGATTGCAAACGGATTCCGTGTTTACTCGACGTTTACCGTAAACAATTTGAAAATATTTTCGTCTCTTGACCATCCGTACCACGGTCTACTGGGAAGTAACGAACTAAACGTGAGTAGTGGTTCGGCAATTGGCCATTTATTTTTTTTTACTCACCAGCATTAGCGTCACTGGAAAATCTCGTGTTTTCTGTGGTGAAACTATTTGAAAAACTTCACGGTTCAGCCGTATTTGACGTCTTGTCCTGGTTGTTGAACACTATTCTTGTACGATTTTATTTCCTCGGCTGTTCGGATAAGATACGCGCAGTAATGAGTGTCACTAGATTGGAAATCGATATCAAAAGACTTCTGTCTGTTTGCGAAGATATGGCTCAAAACAATTCAGCCGATGATTGGCGGTTGAGCAAGGTACAATACATTTATTGTTTAAAGTTTTTATTAGAATTTAGAATCATTAATACAGTTTAGAAATTATATGCTTTTCGTGAACGTAATATTGTACTACTGTATTGATCAAAGACAAAGCTTACAACAATCCCTAAAATATTATTTGTTTTTTTTTTTATTAAAGTTGTTCGATTTCTGTTGTAGTACATAGAAGCTGTCAGTGAAATGATCGCGGAGTTGGTGAAAAAGAGGTTAATAACATTTTTGACTTAAAAAACTTAATGAAATATACTTCTTCCAGCTGTTGACCACTAAATGATCTCATTATTCATTGTAATCTACAGCGATCCAGATAAAGATATACTTAATCAATACACAAAAAGAATGCAGTTTCTCAAAGGGTTTTTGAACACTAAAGAAATTGTAATTTATTATAATCTTGTTGTAATGATGTATAGAAAAATATTTATGTTTGATGCCTATGTATTTTAAGGAAAATTCTGAAGAGAAACTAGTAGCCTTAGATATGTTGGAACCAGTGCAAGTATCTAATAGCCGTTCAAAAGACATCAAGCACAAGTATAAGGTGACTTACACGAAACAATTGAGAGATGAACTACTCGGGGGTAGAGCAAATAATTTTTATGAAGTTAAAGTCAATTACTATATATAACCTACACTGTTATTGTCTTTAGAAAATACAAATGAGTTCAGATCATCAAGGCAACCGGAAGTTGATAGTAATGATAATTTAGATGAATTATTGAAACATCATCAGAATAAACAAGAATCCATTGCTGAAGAACTGATGGCTATTACTCGAGGTTTACGAGAACATTCCGAGCTTGCCGGAAAAATAATAAAAAAAGACATTGAAGTAAAAACATCATTGACATATGTTTTAAATATTTAATTGATTTTACTGAAGTTATTTGTTTAGACTCTAGAAAAATCATCTAAAGGTATGGATGCTAATTTTGAAAACTTGAAACGAGAAGAACAGCGATTAATGGAGTTTGTAAGAAAAAGTACTTGGAGGTGTTGGATATGGGTTTTAGCTGTTGCTATGGTTGCAATTTTCATAAGTATGTATTCTTTTAATTATTAACTTACAATATATATTATTTGTTTACCATGAAATTGTTTTTATTTTCAGAAATGATTTTGTTCATCAAAGTAACAAAGAAAAATTAGAAAAATTTAATCACATTCGCATTGTTAAATAATTTTATTTATATAAATTTAATATTTTCTTATTTCTTTTTTTATTGAAATAATACTTATTTATATTACCCTAATTATGATTGTATAATTAATCAGTGTGATATTATGTATTTTTTACATAGGTTTAAAGGTTTATTTGAGAGAATGTGTTATATTGTATGTTAAATGGTCGGTTAAAAATATAATTAAAAAAATAAAAACAAAGGTTCACAATAAAAAGTTGTACTTTTCTCTCGATAATTTGTTTATTCCACTGTTCCTATAAATCCATTAATTTTTCTAATTGTGTTTGAACTAGTTTGAACCCACAAAAAAATTTAAATGTATTATAGATTTTGTTTATTATATGAAATAGGACAAATTGTCACTTTTTTAAGATAACATTTTTTTCATAGGTATTATCTACTAAAAGTTGATATCTATGGACCGACGTGTAACAAAGGGACAAGCAGAAAGGTGCTTCGTGTTCTCAAATAACTTGGAACGTTGAATTAATTTCAACAGGGGAATAATGCATTAGGTATTGTGAAACAAATATAGTGCTCCCTTCCTCTTCACCAATAATAAAAGCCTCAATAAAATAAATACATAAAAAATTTTATAACCCATAAAAGTTATTAACAAAAAACCCAACAGCTGTTTTATTTTTATTAATCGTATAGTCTTTGGCCCCTTTCGTTTACGTGATATTATCTTGGTGGACAGGAATCCGCCGAGACCCTTTCGTCATCGTGCGTCGTCACGTTTAGAGTTTAGCCGCCGAGGGCTAAACGTTTATTACCCACCACTCGGTGTTTTGACTACCTACCCGCTAAATAAACATTTTGTTGCGTAGAAAAATTAATTATCATATTTCATTTCGTGCACCGTTCCATATAACCACGTGATTTTTCACGGTGAGCTCGTTGCTCACGTATAGTGCTCGGAAGTTGTAGAAATCGCGTATTGTTCAATAAGCTCTTGATTTATAGCAGTCCGTGCTGAAAATTCCAAAATGTACCTACAAAGGTGAGTTTGAAAAATCGAAAATTTAAAATGCATATTTTGAGCTAAAAACGTTCATATTTCATTAATTTCGTACGCATATCATACATATTTCATATTTTTCTAAAAAAATTAATTTTTCTTCATTCAAATAATTTTCAGTCATTTTAAATCGAAAATCTTCAGGAAATATTGCCTATTGGTGGTTCAATGTAAAAACTTAACAGGTATTATGAACCATATATTTATTCTGTATTTAACTAGTGATTGAGAAAACACTAAATATATATTTTTCTATCTATTTTTTCAGTTCAAATGCCAATGAGTTTTTTACCACATTTTTTATATTACGAATTTATATCTTTCATTTTTCCTGTATAACTATTTATAATTTTTTTGCATATACATATTACATTTTTTTGCATATTTAACAACTTTCATACATACCTTACAATTATTTTGTGCATATTTTGCCATTTTTAGCTCCTCTAACCTCCGAGCCCTACTCATTTACCTTTTGTCCGGCATTTTCAACACGATGAACACCGTCGACCAAATAAACGATGGACAGCGCCAATCGGCCTCACCGGTGGATTTCGTTTCTAGCCCTTTAAAGACATTTTAAAAACGATTAAGTTTACATTTTAACCTTGAAAAATTATTTTATCTATTTACTAGAAGGATATTATTTTTCAAGTTCAACAATAGGTACCTACACTTAACTGTCGAATGCGGATTATTATCAACATAGTATACAACGTTGTTGACTGTCGGTTTCGTACACAACGTCGTAGACATAATAATAAACATCAAGTACAATAATATAATTCCGGTCATCGCGAGATTTTATTTTAAAAACTCACCAGAAGAGTTCTAAGAACGAGCTGTTAGTAAATGTAGGCGAGAAAAGGTACCAATGGTTTGAATGTTACCTACGCATGTTCGTCGACGGTTGGCGGACAATCCGCACAATGAGCAGTGGCTATTTGTATTTGTAAAAAATGATTTTTTTTTATTTGATTGTAATAGGTTTCAAGGTTTTTTGAACGATTTTGTTATTTATATATTGAACTTGAGCCTTTTTTTAATATTTCCATGATAGGGCAGTACAAACTACAAGCGTTATACATTTCTACTGGTAAGTAAAGTAAAATGCTAGGACTGAAATATATTATTTTTAGAAAGTGTCTATTTTAAAAATTCCATCATAATATTTTTGATGAAAAATGTGTTTACAGAGATTTAAAGAAAAACGTTCAGACCAGATATTGTTAGTCTCTTAGTAGTGTAGAGGTGGGGGGGGGGGGCAAAATAATTTAGCATATGAGCGCCTAAAAGCTAAACACGCCATTGACAATGAATAATATCTATGAACACCACACAATATTATTGAGCCCGTGTAGTCGCGTGCTGGGCCGAATCGTTTTTCAGCCACGACGGTTTATTATTTTATTGCTTCCGAGTTTTATAAAGTCCGCCCCTCGGCGTTCCGTCCAACCTCTGCTCGAGTTGCAGGAGACGTAGCGGGACAGAGGACCTCTATACAAGTTGTTTTTTTTTTAATTTGAAGAGCACTCTCGTACTCAGTGGTGTGTTTACGGGAACCGAGAGGGTGGGACCTCAAGAACCTAGAAAATTAAAGAAAATAAAATGTGTATGGCCCTCCAAACTTATACGGTCGAATGACCATAAATTATTTATGCACTCGTGAGACTAGAAAAAAAAACTTTCTAAACGCCATTACCCCTTCTAATATTGAAACGGGACGAGTGAAATCGAGATGAGACTGTCAGCATACATGGGTGTGGAGGGTTACTGGAGAAGACATTATTATAGTATAAGCATTAAGCAGGAATGCGTGCGTAAAGAGTAGTCTAGGCGTGGCAACGACCGTGAAAAAACAGAAAAAGAATCGGTTGAAAGTTGAAATGGTTAAGATAAAATGTTAGGAAAAATGAGGCGGGGCCCAGACGCAGTGTCATGAAAATAGACGTAGAAGGAGAGGTCCGAGGATAGCCAATAACAGAGAAATGGTTTGATAGAAAATCAAGGTGAGGAAAGAGGGAAACTAGTGTGAATGATTGATAGGTGAAAGACAGGACCGTGCGGAGGTGAAGGACAAGGATGGCTAACCAATAAATAGTTGAGTGAGAAGGCCAGGATGAAGAGTGTCTTATAATTAAGATTATTATTCTTTTAATGTTATAAAATCGTAAATGAAATACATTTTATTTATGTTCAACCGTATGAACTTGAAATATTACATGATGGTTCCTCTAATGCTCTATAGAGTTCAATAAGAACGGATTTTTCAAAGACCGCCATCTTTAAGGGTCAAATCAGTTTTGGGCAATTAATTTTTTTACTTTTTGGTAACCTTGGAAATATTTTATTTTGTTTAATATCGTATAACAATAATAATAATAACAGTATTCATCCAACTTTGTTTAAATTATATTAATTATTGTTAAATATAACTCATTGACGAATAAATATTACCTAGGTATACATAATATATTTGAAAAATAAATATCCATAAAAAATGTTCGACCACTAAGCGCTTTTTTTAACCTACATTTTTTTTCATCAAATTTGTAATAATTGCTCTAATCTAATACAATAAGATGTCTTCCGAATGAGGCATTACCAAGATACTTACTAAGTTCAGCTTAGACATTCGTATACCAAAACCTTGTACTGTTATAGAAATCGTAAAAGTTCAAACATGATAAGTTACAAAAATGCTATAACGAAAAAATATCATTTTTGGCAAGTGAAAATATTAAGTAATAATAAGTATATCTTCAAAAAAATAAAACTCAATGAACAAAGTCACTGAACAAAAATAATACAAAAGTCTTACAAAAACAAATAGGAGTAAGAAATCAACTCTAGCGAGAACTATTTAGGTACAATAAATAGTTGAATTATAATAACAAAAAAAAACTGTGCCTAAACAAATGACCAAAATAATCATTATAACAGTTTGTATAAAAAAAAACTCTTGAGCGAGAGACAAAAAATCAAAAAATACGAAGTAAATAATTGACACACTATAGATGTAAAATCTCTACTGATTAAAAAAATTCCATAAGCAGAGGTAATAAATTTAAAAAACTTTTAAAAATAAATATCAAATTTTTTTACAAAAATTATCAAAATATGAAAAAATAAATAAAAAAGCAATAATAATAAAAAAAAAATAATAATAATATATTTGCTTTTAGCATAAATTGGAAGGTATAGTAAACAGTAAAATTAATAAACAACTCTTTAGTTATTTAAAGAACATAAACTGATACGCATTGATTTTATATGCTTTGACTTGTTGCATGACAAATCGGATGTCGTCTTCTTCGGTAGGTTTGCACTTGTTGAATGTATAGTTGTAATAATGCCCAACCAGTCACTGAGATTAGACGATATATCTCCGTACTCAGGATTCTTCTTTAACAAAACTCGAATCGTCCGGTACATCTCTGACAGTATAAGTCTGTTTTTAAGAAATCCCTTCCGATGTCCTACACCAACCTTGAGTGAAATCCGTGATTTGAAGTTTTTTTTTAATTAGCCACTAGCTTAAAATATTTGAACTTATTTGGCTTACATGGCGGTTGACCCCGGAACTTTTGAAAACCACACCATCGGCTCTTGGCTGCTCAGTCGGTTTTTGATCACTTAAAACTTGCTAAGAATATTTAGTTCTTCTAGACAAATCATGGTGATTCTGATCTTTTCCGCATAATTATCTTAGAGGTTTTTCACAGCTGTTACCGGCAAAGCCATTAGTGATGCGATGACTTCTTCGATGTTTTCAGTTACGAATAGGGTACTACTTCTGGTTGGATCACGATAGACGATGCCTCAACACTCCGAGCCACGGCTTGATCAAATTGTTCGGTAACGTTTTGCAAAGTGTGTTCAATACTGTGCTGGTGGCAGCAAGCTCTGCTATGGCGCCCGGCGATGGCATGACAACTTGCTCACGACCCTCCATTGAATAACAATCAACCGAAAACCAAACGGTACAATGACCCATCGACGTATACGATTTTCATTCCAGATTATTTTTTAAGCAATTTATCCGAACGATTTTCAAATCTATAATAAATCTATATGTGTTTAAAAATAATTTTCTCTACTCATCGCTACGAATTGATGTTTATCGCTTATATAAATTATAATATAATGTTTTACTTGACCTAAGGATTTGTTTATTATCCATTTAATCTAGTCCCGAATATTTATACCTATGTAGGACGCACAGTCTGAGAAATATCGTCGATGATACTGGACCCCCCCCCAGAACCTCTCCAAAAAAAAAAAGTAAAATTCTTGCATATTTGCAGAACCCGATTGATGTAGGCACGCGCGGTCGCGCGGACATAGTTTTTTCCCGTAAACAAAATATTATATAAAATATAGTTAATATTAATTATGTAGGTAGAAACTGAGGACCCCCCCCCCAGAAAAATTTGAAAATACGCCACTGCATGTGTGTAAGTACATATTTGATATTACATAGAAGTATAGAATCACATATTATACACTTTCAAGAATTATTTTCGGCTCTTATCCATAGAGGCTGGTGTGCATGGTTACATAATTAAATATATATTTCACGTACCGCGGCGTATTCAAGTGCAGGCGAGTTCGTTGTCGACATAATACATGGAGGGGTTATACGCCCGAAGCTGTGGCGGGATAAATCCGAGACATGTTGCGCGAAACCATAATGTTTCATCTCGTACGGTATGACATTTTATGCGCACACTTTGGCGGATCCGATTGTCTGCGAATTTTTATCGGAATTATACGCTGACGTACTACGATACGGACGCATTTATCATTATTATAGGCGCGATAATGGGACAAATAATGATCATTTTATCAGCGCGGCGTTGAGATTTTCCTTTTCAATAATACGTGCTGAGTAGAGTATACGGCGGATTTAAATGTATTATGTATCGGTAAAGCGGGCTTACTTTCCACCAAAAGTAAATCCCTTGAGCCCTACGATTTTTACGCGAATAAAGTAAAATAAAAGCCAATCAGTAAGTGTTACGAATATGGGCTTCTACTGATGGTATAATCATTACGTTATAATATATTACAGCGGAAGAGAGAATAATACGTGGAAACCGTAAAAGTATACAGAATAACGTACTAATATGTAGATATTATATTAATAAATACGGTGCGTTTACAACAATTCAAATCATGTAACGTATGTAAATCGTATACCTAGTTAATATTAAAGGGTTATAAAATTAAAACTTTGGACCCGCGTTCATTATCTACCGTGCTTCATTCACCCTACATTATACACGTATATTATAACATACACTTATTATAGGTATTGGACGTTCGATTAACCATAAAAAAAAAAAAATTCAAATTAGTTTAAACCGTCTTTAATAAATACTAAACGGTGAATACATAATATACTATGTACATTGATTAAATATGCACGTAAATGTATATTTAATCAATGCTTTATAATCTTACTTATCGATTCGTGTCTACATGCATATACTGTAGTAGCTCCTACTTGTCACTTGATGCTAATCTCCGTGCGTCCTTGACATGTAACAGTCACATAGATTTGCAATTTTTCGAATGTCCTATGAACGTAATACATAATATTAAAATATATTATAGTTTGTACCTAATGATACTAATTCCACGTGTCCAGTTAATTACAAAACACATGATAAATGGTTGTTCGGTATAAATACAATTTGTAACTTTTGTACGTCATTTTATTGACTCGTTTTCTCGAGCTATATACTTTTCGAAATGCACTATTTTCCATAATTGTATACGCAGCGATTGATCAATGATTTATAATCGTATCCGGTACAATAAAAATAAAAAACCGTACATGAATGTATGATCGCATATACTGATACTACTCTCGAACAGATGAAATATATAAGTTATGTACAATAACGTGTTTTTATAAATAATGAGTATATTTGTACATTTGTAAGAATCGAGTTTTTAGGAGAACAGGAGTGGCTCCGAATTTTTTTTGTGTACACATCAATATCGATCGGATATATTATATTTACCAACATATAAAAAGTTGGCATTACAAAGTTTTGTCGTTTTCGGTTTCCTGTGTGAATATTATTATAACCCTTACGAAAAAACCGATACGATTTGTGGCACACCTAAAATCATTTTCGATTGTTCTATCAACATTTTGAAAATGTACTGTCACAAGTTAATTTACATGGGTCAATTTAACAAATATTAAAAAACATCAAAGACCAACGTAGTTACAATTTGTATACTTGTGTTTCTCGTTTGTATTATGGCTTCCCTGTGAATTGACACGATAATTAATAACAATAAATCGTAAATCAACCAAACAAATAATGTATTGTTGTAATAATTAAATATAATAAGTTATAAAACTATAGCGTCCTTGTTTTTACTTCGCCGCAGAATGTTTCTTTTAGGTAATAAATAGTCGGGACCGTACCTTAATTTACCGTGGAAATTATTTACATTTGACACTGCATATCGTCTTATTTATGTTATACTTACTTTAAAATATTTTCATACTACGGTGCCAATTGTTTCAATATACTACACGGACTTAAAACTTCTGTCGTATAAATATTTTCTGTGAAAATTATACAGATATCCTGATAAAAATAATGTTACATCCGAACGTTTTTAAACACGTATAATATTCAAATCAGTAGCTAACTTCATATAATATTTGACACGTTTGAAGTTTTATCAGATAACCATTATTGAGAAATGATTTGTTCACTGGGGTTTCCGCTTTATATGCGAGCACACTGTTTATTGGTCGTTGCTAAGATTTCAAGTTAATCGATCAATATTCTATACTGTAACACTACATTATGTAAAGTGCATACATAAAATCATTAATCTAAGATAATATATATCTAAACATGGCACATTATACTACATTTCAAAAGTATGCGCTCTAATAAGTACCCAGTCGAAAATGTAATTTTCTGATGATTTATATTTTTTCAAGTGAATATTTAAAATAATTAGCCAAGCATAGTAAAAATATTATTTGATTTTTCACGTTCGAAATAGAATGTGTGAAACAAGTGTATTAAATATTATGTATCTTATACTGCAGTAGGCATCATAGTGGATAAATAACAAAATGCTAATTTATATAGTTTGAAAATGATAATTTTTCGTATCAATATGCCTCTAGCTTTATATATTTTTATGCTAATTTGAAATTGATTCACTTTTTGTTTTTACGTTTAGTTTACAATGAAGATTTAACTTCAGATCGAGTTAAGTTTATTATATTACTTTTAACCTTGAATCTGTAATTTATAAATCTCGAACTTATATATAGGTACTTTACTAAGTCAAATTAACCATTTCACCTTAGTTAAAACTGAATCATTTGAAATGTGTTTTTAATTATTTCCAAGGTGATATATATAGTTGATAAAAACTAATTTTAACGTTTTTAGTTGTATGTATATATCAAGAAAAATATTAATCTTATTTAGTTTAAAAAAAAGTAAATTATATTTTAATTATTTCTTAAGGATTTAAGCGATTCTAGATCGCATAAAAATAATTTTCCAATTTAACATAAAAATTAACTGTAGCCTGTAGGTATTTCGTTAAACGCTCATAATAGTGATGTACACAGTACTAATTTATTACTCACACTATATTATATACCTCCGTATTATCGTGTTAATTCGTTTTCGCATTCCGAGTTTTGATCAAATTAATCGAAAAAATGCAAGTTACTACGATGGTTATTTGACTATAGTATCGAAATTAGTAGTTAGTTAACTAACACGAGACGGGTTAAACAGTACTTATAAAATCAACTTTTTGATTACACAGTTATAGTGTCGCCCTTTGTAAATAGACTTCTTGAACATCTTTCGTCCTGAGACGATTACACGCGCATTGCGTATATTAATAAAATATATTTTCTTCTCGTCGACATATTTCTTACGGTATACGATAAACGTGTACATATTATGAACTGTAGGTATATGTATTGTATGTACATAAAGACCGTGCAGTAGTGTAGTGTTTACACGAGTACTTAATACATATCCGTAAACGTGCATTACAACTCCGTCTCAACTAAGTTAAAAAAGATGATATAGATAATGAAAGAATTACGTGAAATATTACCTTTCAAAGACATTAGAACCATATATTAAACGTCATTCGAATCTATAATATCAAACGGAATAATTGGGCCTACAATAATGCTCTTCTATCACAATAAAAAAATGCCAAAATACAATACTCAGGGTTGCGAATAAAAAAAAAAATTGGAAATAGCCAACAGAAAAACTTTTTTGAAAACTTGAATTTCCTCAGCGTAGAGCTTCTATGTTTAAAAACTATTACCATATATCTAAAACAAAAAAAACGCAGTCATTTGGATCTATCTAGATATGCAGCAAGTAATTTTACTTGCTTAGATTGTCCCACTAAAACTGGCCGCTGTAAAGTTTTCTATTTTCTGGGGACTCAGACATTAAACTTAATGCCCAACGATATGGTTAGTATGTCTCTACCCTTTTTACCAGAAAAAAAATCTCTCACTGGCTCCGATATGAATACGATGCGACCGAAACCAAACAATATACATAATGTAAAATTACCGAAATTATCATTAATGACAATGATTGTCGTACCTATTACGAGTTTCTCTCAGTGAGATATTAATTTAAATAAAAATAACGCGTTCACCATGACCATATTATAATGTATAAATAATATGCCTACATTTAAATCTTACGAAAATGATGCACTAAAATAATAACGAAAAAAAAAACAATAAAAATCCCGAAAAGACGACAAAATACGTGATACGCCGTAATTATAGCGATAATTATAACAATAATGCATGATAAGGGGCAAAAAAAAATAAAAAAAAAAAGAGAAAAAACCGATTCCGTTTCGACCGAGCAGCATCACAGCGTGCGCAGTGATCGTGCGCCGGCTCCGTACGAAAACACGATCGGTGCGTACTAAACGTACATGGTTCTACGGTGTACCGCCGCGTGCATGGTGTCGGAGGGCTGACTGCCGAAGGGAATGGCCGCGAGTGATTCGGTTTCAGTTGCCAGAAGCATCCCCAAGTGGTCGGTTTAGATTTTGTCCGGCTTAGCGTTACGCTTCTTGTTCGGTCCGCGAACAATACTAATAAAAATAATAATAATAATAATAATAATAATAATAAAAATAATAGTAATAACAATTTATTATAATACATACACACGCGGCGGCCGCGAGTTTTTTAAACCGTCATGGTGCGTTCGGAATCAATCGCTACAGTACTGCGGGCACGCGCTCAACGGACGTCGTGAGGAACACCCGATCATCGCATCGTACAATATTCGAATATTTCCGAACCCTACGCGTACACGCACGGCGAGAAAAATCGGGCGCGGACATGTGGCTCACGATAAGACAAATCGTCATGGTGGTCGTCCTTTTCAACGCCTCAAGAGCGAATTGGTGGTACGTTTTTATCGTTAGTGTTCAACGCCTTTTTTTGCCCCGTCCTGCCATGATAGTATTACCGTTCGATAGCTCGTACCGTTTGAAAATCGAATGCTAAGAACGGCAAAAGCCGACAAGTTTTAGTCATTATTGTTGTGTTCCGCGGTCGCGTTATCGTTACCATCGCATAGGCGCGAGCGCGAGACAAAAAGGTACGCAACACACATAATTATTTTACCTTCAATCACGTGCAAGCAGCTATAGGCGATTAAAACCGATATCGTTTTCATAAAACGTACACAATCTGTATTAATTTCGATCCAATGCAATGTTGTTTTTACAGTTAAAGTGGACGAATAGAAAATAAATCGTTTCGAAATTTTAAATTAATTTTATTACACGCGCACAAATCAGTCGAGTTCACGGGAAATCTACTATTCAGTACTATGGTGTACTATTCAGTACTTTATAAATACATAACTTTTCTAATTACTTATTTTCTTAAGATTTTAAGCATCGTTATGACTATTTACGTTGATGACACTCGAAGACGCATTGTTAAAACGGCAATATTATTTAAATAAACAATAACTCGTACCTCTTAATGATTAATCATCATAGTAACTATTTTGTCAGATAGACAACTATAAATTATTAATATTAAGATCGCTAGCTGCGAAAATATAGTGCATACTTAATATACTATAATATGTTTATATTGTACTGATATTGCTGTTCTAATAAACTTAGTATTCTTATTTTATTTTATTTAATTAAAACGTTATATTGAAAACGAATAAATAGTAGGTACAATTATAGTACAAATTACAATTGAATGTTTAGAATAGTTTTTATTTTAATAGTAATAGGGTATTTTAATTATGTCTTGAGACATAAAATTAGTAAATTTTTTTTTACAAGAATACGTAGTTATATTATTACGTGTATAAATAAGAACTTTTAAAAATTAACTTCAAGTCAAGTCAAACTTTTAAATTTCAAACTTTAGATTAAAATGTATAACGTAAGACAATACATTAGATTGTTTTTCATGCAATTGTTTCGTCAAATGTACAAAAAAAACTTATTTAAATAAACTTTTGCGAAAACGATAAAAAAAAAAAAACGTATATTATTTAAAACGCTTGAGACCAATAGAACATTCAAAACCAGTAAAAATTCAGTGGACATTTCCAAGCCATATGGTTTAGTACGGCTCATAAAATAAACTAATGATTACATTTTTAATTTTCTGGTTGAATAGCCAAACTGATACACAAATAGCTAGGTAAAGCGTTTTATCCTTCGTTGGCCATTACGGGAAATGACCTTCTTTAATCCCTTTTATAAATAAGCAATGTTGATTATAGTTGTCTGTGAGTATATTTATTTTACTTTGTATATTAAGATGGAGGAGAATTAAGACGATCCAAATAGTATCTTTAGATACACGCCAGTTATGTTTTATGCATGCACATTGCACATCATATTTTTTGGACAAGTTTATTTATACTTTGATAATAACCATAAAAACACGAGCCTATACCATTTACTGTAATAATGAATACAATAACGAACGTGTAAGTTATACATGCATTACGTAGGTCTATATTAATAAAGAAATCGAAAAAGATAACCAAAATTGATAAATTTAATATTTATTAAACTATAATGACGAGTACACGTTTATAATATTTTGTTTCCAGTTTATTATAATATTGTACATGATATATAATTCTTTTTAATCCAGTAAACTATACATTACTAACTTAATATAATATTAATTATACGAGAAATTCGCATGTTTTTCTAGATTTCTTAGTTACCATTCGTAATATATTTTGATCTGCAATATTGTTATACTTATTAATGTTATTATCAAGTTTTAAATAATTTATACAGGAATCTTTAAAATTAAAGGTGCATTACAGTTAATTTAAAAATTACAGATACGCATCAATCGTAATTTATAAATATATATATATATATATATATATGTACATTTTCGTATGAATTAAAAGTATTTAAATAATACACATTTTTTAATTAGAAAAACAAAAATGATTGACTGAAAAATTATAAAGTTTAAACTATTCATAATATGAGCACGTTGGTTATTTAAGATTTGAAAGAACTGGTACTATTATATAATACAATATACATTTATTTTAACAATTTAGAATGTGAGAGTGCTAAAATCCTATCGATGTAATGTATAAAACATTTCTAAATTATAGCGATATAAATATTTTATTTCAAAGACTTTGTATGATATAATAAATAATACACAGAGCACGTGAACGGTAATGGATAAAAATTAAAAATTTGGTCTGCACGTACCGTTGTAGCTGTTATTTAAAATTTAAATATTTTAATACTATAGTCATAATACAAGGAATAACAAACTAACAGGTACCTAAAGTTTGACATATTCGTCGGTGACTTTTATTTATTATATGAAATTAGTGTGGATATATTGGTTAGGTTTTGGCTTTACGGAGAAGTATATTGTTACCATACTTATAATTGTTTGAAGGTAAATGTAATTATACTGCATATAGGATTACAACTCAGAATTACGTTATTTTATTTATCAACGCATTTTATTAGGTTTCAAATGTTTTAATATGCATACGATTTTTAAACAATACATGGTTTAACATTTGAGTTTTTTATTTATAATATGTAAGCTTTAAAAAAAAGTAATAGAAATGCTTTATTTCTACGTATTCCGTCGCGAACGTATTATGCCAGCTTTATTAATTAATAATGTTATCGCGTTGTTATTCTTCGTTATACTAGAAAAATTCATCACATAGTTTTTTTTTTCGGAGAAAATGTCTTACTGCTTCACAAAACACCAAGTGCACGGCGAGGGCGGGGAGCTACAGTAGTTAGTAACTCCGCGAAATGTCGGATCAATTTTACAGTTGAAATTACATTTTTAATATTCAACCAGTCATCCAGAATACGTGTTTCTATTGTGAAATACTATCAAATATGAATTTACATGTAGTAAATGTTATTTTACCTATTACTAAGCAACAGAAATAGAGTAGGAAAATTAAAAGCCCCTAGGTAAAAAAGTAATTTCTATAGCACACGAAACACATAAGTGGAAGTTATTGTACTCAATAATTTTTTTTTATATAAAACAAGAAGTAAAATAGTAAATGACATCAAAAATAGTTATTGAACTTACAATCTACCCTCTCTATCTCTCTTTCTTTGTTTCACTAATTCATATACTCTGGTAATTTCACGTTTTTACGCACAGCCCATTATGTAAACTTTTAAGAAGCAAAACATTTTAGCTCGCTTTGTTTACCGAGTACACACATTTTCTGCGAACAATTAAATATTTATTAATTGTATTTGATCCGCCGAAAACATAAATTTTACATTATTAAAAAAGTTGCCGTATTAATTGGATTACATATTATAGTAATACTCTAGCCCATTGTTTCCACGTTATTTCCATGTTTGGAAAGAAAATGACAAGGTTTCCATTAAAAAATTGTTCGATTGAGAGTTTCGTTTTACTTCATTCACATATTACGGTATAGGGGGTGAGAAATGATCCGTCACTTGAAATCTGAAATTAGATTACACACTATATGCATTATACGACGTATGGAGCAGAACTGCAGACAAGTCACTTTAGGTATAGCATTTAGTCTCAAAAACCATATAATTTAACTTAATTTATGACTGAACTACATTTTTTTTATAATATTGCGTTCAACAATAGTTTATTATACTTTGGCGTCGGTAAAACGAATCGAATTGAAATAGTACTCGTATACCTCCTATGAGTCAGGATAAGCATATGGACTATAGGCAGGGACGTACACAGGGGGGTGTTTTGAGTGTTCAAACACCCCCCGAAATATTTGGTTTTTTGTATGGTTATTTATTTATTCAATTTTAATATTAATTTTTATATTATACATTAATAGACAGATATAATATTACGTTGTGTTTGTGAAAAACCGACTAAAGCAAAATAAAATATAATACATACTAACAAATTTATAAATAAAATAAAATGATACCTACTGTGTATTGACGTGGGTATTCAAAGAATTCTAAAATGTACACGGACATGGGAAATACCTAAGCTATACAGACGGGACAATTACTGCGAATTGGAGTGTTAAAATTAATGAATAATGACGTTTCTGTTATATTTATTAATATTTTAACTTGTTTTCTAATGTTGATTGTTGCGCTATTTAGGCACCAGCATAAATAGAAATTGAATGTTTAACATTGTTAAATGTATGTACATAGAGACATAGAAGTTAACTGTGAAGATATTCTTAACATGATGGCTAAAACTTCACAAAAATTAGATTAAGTATTGTAATTTTCAAAAACACCCCCCCCCCCCCGAAACTTTTTTCTCCGTACGTCCCTGACTATAGGTACTTCGGTGCACGTGGATAGTATGCTGCAGTCGTGTCGGAAAGCTCGACACACAGGGGCATGGGGACTGGCGATGGGAAAACCGCGGCAAACTACACGCCGCGCGTGCTGCTGTTGGGTACGTCGGACGCGTCGAGCGGGTGGGTTGTGGTGCAGTGCGAGCGAAAGTTTCGGCGGCGGCGGCGCGCGCGCGCGACATTATTCCCGTCATTATTACTCCGCAGATAAACCGCTCCGGCGCAGGGTTGGGGCGAGAGAGGCTCGCTACCCCCGGGCAGCGCTGTAATAAAGTCGTTTTTATGTGTCGATCATAAAGTACAAAAGCCGTTTGCGAGAGTGCGAGAGGGCCGCATTTTTCTGGGGGTGCCGTTTTCCGTTTTTCAATAAAGATACGGCGTGTGCGTACGACGCGCGCGAGCGTATACATAACGTGCAGCTGCAGCAGCGCGGGTCTCCTAGTGTACGTATATAATGTACGCATATACGTTTTTTCCCTTTTTTCCCCTGTCTCTCCCTCGCTCCCCCTTGGTCGGCGGTGGCGGCGGCGGTCGCGGTGGTGACGGCGGTGCCGGGGGGGGATATAAAATTTATAGGTTGCGAAAACTATAAAATGAGACGATTTTCAGAGTATTGCCGGTGAAATTAAGTTTCCCCACGTCGCCAAACGTCCCCTTTTCGCGTTTAAATTTTATCATCCGCGCGAGTATAATAGTCATTATCGCCGTCGCCGCCGCATCCACCGTCGTCGGATACGCACGAGGACGAGATGACGTCGGCGGCGGGGACACAGTGCCGTTTAATATGTATGTACACGTGGCGGCGGTGCGTAATGTGTGTACCAGTGTCTTGCAGAAAATAGACTGTTCAGGAGTATTCGAACGCAATATACTCGTACCGGAAAGATTGGTAAGGAAAAAAAAAAAACGCTGAAAGAAATCATCTCTCCGGAAGTGGATTTTTTTTCACCAATGTTCGGCTCCTGTCTCTGCGAATCGTCGATTCGCGATATTCTTACGAGTACATAAGCCAACACAAATCACTGGCCACTTCAATAAATTACGATACGAATACTGGTTTTAAAAACGGCTCGCGGTTAATAGGGTTTTTCAAGTTTTTCCCTAGGTGTATCATTGTGACCGGGTGTAAATCGTGAACATACGAATGGTAGCCAATATCCGACGGAAACGATTTATCGATATACGAGAGAGATGTAATCGATAAGCCCCCCCCCGGAGCCTATTGGGAACCTCGAAACAAAGGACGCGAGCCGAACGGGCTATAGGCTATACAGCCCCGTAACAATGATGTTGACCCAACACCTTTTAACAATATTTTACACTACGCTATCGCCGCCCTCTGAAGTCGCTCTAGTGTTCTATACACGCGTAAAAGTGATTTGAATTTTGATCACAGATATGCGAATAATTGAATTCGTTTTTTTTTCCAAGTACGTATCGAATAATATGTTAAAAACCAATTAGGTAAATGACAATATTGTAATCGATTTCAATCAATTGTGATCAACAGTGAAATTTTGCTTTTCCGTAACGCGTACACAATTTGACTGAATTATAGTACTCTACAATGTAACACGATACAGGTGTTGTACGCTTCGGTTTTCGTTCGGTACCGGGTAAAAAACGCACCGTGAAACAACTGCGGTAGTATAGTACATGTGCCTACTCGTATTTATGTCTGGCGCGGTATTCGCATGATGTTTTTCAAATGTTTACATCAAATATTACTTACCGGATCCGCTCACGCGATGCTACTCGAAACGCCGCCGCGGTGAAAGAATACTGCAACAGCCCAAATACCTTCCAGTGTGTACAGACGTCCTAACCTTGATACTGGTCCGATCTCCGGACGAGCCACTGACCTAACGGGTTCCCTAAACTCATAGTCGGTCGTCATATTATGTACCTATAAATTATAATGTCTCTTGTTAGTCGTTTCACATGAATATTTTTTCCCAAGAAAAGCCGACGTCGATTAAGGACTTTTTACCATTGTTGTTTTTTACACATTGTCCGATGAGACTTCCGAATCCATTCTTGTAAACCAACCTTAGATGCACGTCCAAACCTACCGTGGACTACTGTA
This sequence comes from Periphyllus acericola, assembly GCA_949715065.1. NCBI lineage: Eukaryota > Metazoa > Arthropoda > Insecta > Hemiptera > Aphididae > Periphyllus > Periphyllus acericola. The sequence continues at coordinate 1,692,156 of OX454272.1, read as the reverse complement.
AATCTATTGCACATCTACAGAAACCATCGGGTCCAGCCGGTTCAGATGAAAACTCTCATAAATTGTAGGCCTATCGACCGTGAACGACCCTATATATAGGTGCACTGTGTCGTTTCACTTTTGAACATCGAAAGAGGTTATTCGATTTATTATTATAATCCGAAAGTAAAAATAATACGAGTGACGCAAAAGTTATAACAGTCGACGATTTTTTTTTTTTTAGGGTTGGTTGAGGTGGTTTGATAATACAATCATGCCTGATTACGCTTGGAAAAAATTTCTTGGATGCCACTGCAGCGATCGACTTTTCCTAACGTATAAAACGGCTACGGCCAATTTAAATGTTCATAATTTCAATGAACCGTTTCGAAATCGTAATAGTGTAATGCGTTATATCGTTTTGAACGAGTTGTATAAAATAAAATATTACGTTTAAAACATATTTAAAAGGTTGAAACAGGCTGCTACTTTTTTCGTTCGCTGAAACAATTTAAAGAAAAACACCTTATTCGTTGAACACGTTTAGAAATAATTTGATTTCAACAACAGAACTTGTGCTTGGTATTATACTATACCTATACTAAAGGTACGTAGATAAATTTAAGTTTGTGTCGATTGTTGACAATTTGTGTGAGCGTACCGTCGCACTTTGGTTTTTACGGCACCGTTTCGTGGAAAAACAATAAAACGAACACTTTTATTTTCAAAAAAACCTTTTGCAATATGCGCTTATTATTCTCCACGATTGTCTCGGTGGCGGTACAGCAGACGGCCGTATCCAGTATGCTAATTTTTCTCGGTATCTGTACGGTTAAAAATAGACTTTAGTCTCTTCTCGGCGTATTTTTTTTTTATTATTTTTTTTTTCGATAGCCAATTGTAATTTGAAAGAAACAAGAAAAGATTGTGCTTTTTCCAATGATTAGAAAAACGAATTGGTTTATTAAATGCAATTTTGCGCGTGTTTTTATACAGCTTTCAACACGTTAATCGTATAATATATAACGTATAGCTGCGAGACACACTGGGCCACAGAAGAAATCTCTATTTACTTAAAGCATATCAATATTAAATGAACCTTTAAATCCGCCAAGTTTACTTTACTCCGATATATAAGTACTTATATCTTTTAATGGAGGTTGTAAAAATAAGGCATTCCATTAAACCTTTTACGTGGGCTATAAGAATTAGGTAGGTATACCTCTTTGTTGCGTTAATCCTGAATATTATATATCACATCAACTCGCTGGATAATGTGTTTCTAACGTTTTACGAAATACTCCGAAGTTTCATAAATACTGAATTAACGTCGAATATAGTAAGGAAAAACAATCATTTTAATAAATAACTACAGTCGGGCTTCGTTCTGGTACATATAGTGAAAAACGAACGTCAGTGCTTAGAAACCATAATGTATATGGTCTATAATCAATGATGCGAATATCTCGTCGTCGTAAATATAAATGTATAAAAATACGTCTTCTCTTGCTTAAGGCATGTGGAATACAAGGCAAACCCTTATGTTACATGCACATATAGCTGTATGAACAAGGGTACACGACATGTAGTAATTATTAACCAGACCCCGTAAGCCCGTGTTCTTATAATGGTTTCTAATTACGTATCGGAACTATTCCTATATCATCAAAAAATAAAAATGTAAAATAACATTTGATATCCAGAGTATCATGTGCACCGACAGAGGTTTGTAACAATATTTTAAAAATAAAATGAAAACATACCCAGAAGTAGAAATAACCTTGTACAAAAATAGTTGAAAATATTAATAGTATTATGGTGTATGTATGCTATTATTAAACAGATAAATTATAAAAAAAAAACAATAAGGGTGACTAATACAAGTGGAGAGCCTCGTCGATAGCCACATAAAGGTACAAATAATAATGAAAATATTGGTATATTACCTACAATACGTTATTTTTTATCGACACGAACGCTTCAACATCGTTGCACGTTTCTCGTTTGGTTTTTCCTAAAATATTGATAATATTGATTTAATATCATACAAATGATTTTTAAAATTTTCTGATTACATTTTCGAAACAATTTACTTATTCCGCAGCAGTAGTATTCTCGCTGAGGTCGTGTAGAAGTGATTAGGGTTGAACCAACTAACGTGAACCAATAAAACATTCTATGATATAACGGTCGATCATGATTCTATGATATAATGAGTCGCATGTTGCTTTCAGAACCTTGCAATTGCAGGGATGGTATAGGAATGGGTCAGGCGGATATGACAAATCCGCCTTAAGATATTTACATACATTCGTTGCAGCCTTGTATAGGTATTGTTCTACAAAGATTTTCATTTTGCTGTATTTTATAATGAAGTGATAAAAGTAATAAAGTGAAACGGATTATCATAGTATTATATAATATAACTGTATTGCGAACCTGGAACACGTATAATCTATCGCACAACATATTGAGATTTAAAAATGATTAAAATATAAACGAGTTAGGTAAAACGTGGAGTAAATAGTTTAATTATAGAAACTACATCTTTTGTACGGTTGTTTTACTAATAGAAAAATGTATTTATTATAAATACGGGTAGGAAAAAAGTTATAATTCTACTTTAAGACGTGTACAACATGTAAGTATCTATCGCGCGTTTCGTGTTAATCAAGGAATCGTGTATGGGGAAGAATAAAAAAAACATTTCCGGTTTTCATATTTATACACACCAACTCTGTGTTTTGTATGGCTTTTATAGTATTGACTTCTGGTTAATGTGTGTATATATATGTTCTTTTACGATCACCAATATACCGCCACGTGTTTATGATGTGGAATCCGAGTAAACAGAGAATTCTTTTTATTCTTTGATATTTATTTTGAGCATAAAATATTTAGATCTTAATGAATAATAATAGACGGAACGGACGAATCGTGTACAGTTTAAATGATGGTCAAAATAAAAATATAAATGATTCGAGTTCAAAATCGTTATGAACGTTCTCCAGTATTCCAAAGAATATGATACTCTGCTGTTACAATATTCAATTTTAAAACTTTTTAAATCGTATTACGTTGTAAACAACTTAGAAATCAATATGACTCGTAGTATGAATTGCAACTCAACTAGGTAAGGGTAACTATATGATAAAATATGTAGGTACTAGGTACCTATATATCAAACGTTTCCTAATTATTATTATAACCGAGTGTTTAAACTGGGAAACATGAAGTAAGACAATAATTACGCATACAATTAATCGATAACAAATGTTGTTAAAAATTAAAATACTGTGGTAAAATATACTGATATCATTTTTAAGTGTAACGCAACTAATTAATATGGTTCTTAGATTTTAAAATATTAATGAATACAAAAATATAGTACATAATATTTGAGATAAATAATGTATTGTAAAACCTCAAACGTGTTTTTGTTACTACATTACCGAAATTAGTCGAAACGCACAGATGCATCTACATTAATTAATACTCGTGTCTGTAAAATAATTATTTTAAATTAACATATAAATTAATTCACTGGGTTTAGCCGGTTTAGGTACTGTGAATAGTTTTTGAAAATCGATTACAAAATAATTAAAGATTTTAAAGAAACATTTAATTCTTAAAAGTTGAAATCAGATTAAGACAAAACATTTATATACGTATTATTACATACATTTATAACGTAAACACATTTTATATTGTAAGTAATTAGGCACGAATATATATAATTATTATGTATTTGTATGAGTTACGGACGTTATACGGTGTCCATTCGTTATTCACTAATATAATAGTGAACACAATTTATAGGGTGAATAGTTCAGTGCTAAAAACCTGTTTTATTAATAAAAAATTATGTATTATATGAGAATTATATTGTATTTAAATGGATATATTATAATAATTTATTGGATCATTAGCTAAGTATAACTTAGCCTAATTACTACTAATTTAGTAAAAGTTGACTTGTTCATTTTAAAAAAGCTATTGAATAGCTGTTACTATTATTTACTAAGATAAACCTCATATAAAGCTCAAGTACAGCTGAATCATTTGAATAATTTATATAAAACATAAATTAAATTATTAGATATTTAATAACTAGTTTACTGATAAAATTCATAAATACTTAATTAGTTATGGAAAAAGTCCAAGCCCGACTCATTTCCCAACTACATGTTTCTCTCGAAAGGGTTATTTTGACCAAAATTAGTGTGGTGGGTATTGATAAGAAAAGAGGGGCATGCTCTGGAGTTATATTGAAATATGATTGAAGTATTGAAGAAATACGCTCTAATAATGGGAAACAAGTTATTGAGCTATTCATTAGTTTTGAGAGAAAGAAAATGTCCGCATTTTATCCTACGGGTATGTGAAGAATTGATGTTAAGACAATAATATTATTAACAATATATTCTAGAATATAATCTTAATCTTAAAGTATATTATAAATTATTAAGTTATTATCATTTAATATGTTATTTTTATAACCAATATATAACGTAAAAATCTCTGCGATCTTTCCAACTATTCAATTTGGCATATAGAAAATGCGGACGCCATACTTTAGATCCGTGATCCATATTCTAATAAATGGCGAGCAATAACGCAGTAAAAAATATTTTATACCGACGTATACCTTTAAATGATGAAGTAGATCAATTAGAAGTAAGATTAGTACACCTCTTCACTTGAAACGTTACGATAGGCCGGGGCACAGATGCAAACACCCCGAGACTTATAATGTACATATACACTCCATCGCTGCATGTATACACCGGGTTCAAAATATGTTTTAAATAAATCGGTAAAATAATAATGGTATTAAATATTAATGTTAAAAAATGAGTTGCTTAGATATCCGGTTAATTGTCTGCGCTATAATATGCAATGCACACCAATGTTATTTGGGTGAAGTAAGGTGGAAGAAACTACAAAACCCATGTACCGCGAGCCTTAAATAGGTTTCGAAAACTCTCATGTTACCTTCCAGCTGTCATGTCGTATTACCATCATCGAAGTTTTTTTATTTCACATATATATAATATATATATATATAAGCATGCGTTGTTGATGAAAATGAGAGCATCATGGATGAATTATGATTTGACCGTAGGAATTTAGACAGTACATAGAGTGGCATACACAATGGCATCGAAAATAGCATACAAAAATACTGCCGGGAAAAAATTGTAATTTTATTAATAATCAAACTGAAGCATATTGTATTATAAGATTATTATTTGTACCTCGAATACACAAGCAACCGTACAGGCTATGAAAAAAACTAATTATACGTTCCTTGGATAATTACGCCGTACATAATAGCGAGTCGCTTTACCAACGTAATAATGTTATGGTAGCACAACAATATTAATAGTATTATGATATTCATAAAACGCGAATTATTTAAGTATTTTAATTTTTCGTATATTATTATTGAGCGTATGGCTCCGGCGTACAGTTAAGACACTATTTTTCGAACAAATATTGCCTATTCATTTAATTAATATACATATCGAAGTTGATCTGCCGAAGACTATTATGTTGTACGAGTAATTACTAATTATTATTACGTATATCACACAAAATATAAGAAAATATAAGGTCTATAGGTACCTGGATTATTTATACTTCATGAATAATAAAATCATAGAGATACTATTGTACTACTAATGTATATTTCTATTCGATTATAATAATTAGATCTTATTGATATTAAATTTTAATCCATAATATAATATTAATTTCTCTTTGTTAACATTTTAATAGTACAGTAATATGTATCGGACTAACCGAACAATAATTATTCACATAAAGCAATTGTAATAATGCATTACGTTCATGAATAAGATTAACGGAATTTTGTAATAAAAATATTAGTATCGTCTCTGATACATATATATATATATTTGTATTTCAGTCACTCTTGAACTACTAACCAACAAAGTAACAGACAAAGATTTCTGAATATTTTTTAAGATGAAAAGTTTTAATGACGGTTGATCCGCATTGTTGTGATATTTTATATTATATAGATGTACTATTCATAACTATTTCTTGCACTTAGGTATGCTTACATTTTTTTTTTATTAATTTCATGCGATAACTATCATGTTTTTGAACACACGTAAGAAGGTTTATGTGTATTTTCTCGTAGTTCATACCCGGTATACAAAGATAAGGTTAAAATGTACAGATTTTGGATTTCATTACTCAGTTGATTGTCATCGGGGGGCCAAAATGGCCGGTGATTGACAGATAAAGGAAAACCGAAAAGGCGGAGCCTTGTCTTTGAATTCAAGGGGTTACCAGGCAACCATAACACAACAATATGTGCCTGTTCTAGAATAACAATATATATGCAGGTCTAATAAGGACGTGGATGTGTTGTGTACGCATAATAACCCTTGTTGAAAGAACGCTACTATAGAGGTACTCGGGAGTCTAGCGTAGGGGTGATTTCACTGATTTTAGAGCTCTAATTAGTATAAGGTTTATTAGACGGCTTATGTCATTCAAACTTGAGTTTGTACAAGTGGCGCAAATTAATATGTTTATCTTTTTCTTTTTTTTTAACATCCAGCGCAATGAAAAAATACATTATGCGTAGTTAAAAAAAACACTCGCAAAAGTATACTCACGTTTTCAACATTTGTAAACATTCATGAATTTCGTTATTTTAATAAATACTTACGCACCTAGGTTTACGAATATATTGCATATAACAATAGAAGTTCCCTGAAAGATATTTATTCCGTTGACAAAAGAACGTATGTACGCTTCAAGAACGATATATACCTACTATACAGAATAACATTATTTATTATTATAAAAATTAGATAAGTGTAAAAGCTTATGTTCGTTTAAAGTATTTTATGGTACATAATATACGAACTTAGATTAATTTATTCGCTGGATTCTTGTTAATGAGATGTTATTTTTTTTCCAATACTCCATTACTGAGAGGGATAAATAAGATGAACTCGCGTTTATATCGATTTAAAAACCGTCATTCGAGTGTAACATAGTTATTAAACAAAGACTTAGGGTTTTGGCATCCTCCCACAAACCAACCATAATATAACCGCTAAGCCACTAAATGTATACCAAGTAAATAAATCCCACATATTAGAAAAATAAAATTAATATTTTACCTCTAATGGGAGGTTTCTTCCCTCTGTGTTTCCTGTGCCTGTATATATTAGTTCATCTTTTAAGCTTATTGTTCTCAATGTAACGGATTGCCTAGAAAATAAAAATTACGTTAAAAATAAAAATGTTTTACAAAAAACGTAATAATACGTGTGATGACGCCGTGATCGTGTGTTACTTTTCTACTTGTATAAAGTTCAATATATTATGCATTTATGTAAAAACCTTTTGCGTATAGGTACTTATTGGTAATAAGCTGATAAGCTTCGAAAAGTCTATATAAAAAAAAGGAGCCGTTAAACCTATTATTGCGAATGTCGACGTCACTTTGTAATAAATAAATAATGATAAAAATTAAGCGTTTACAATATTTACACGCATGATCCGTACGATAAAGCGTGTATTATGTACACGTGTTTCTTTGGGAAAATGAATCAGTGGGGCGGTATACATTTTTTAAAAAGCTTTTGCACATATATAAGAGCCAAGTCCCCCCTTATTACGTATATATAGTTCCCCCTTCAATTCGAACGTAGCTTTCACTGTATTATTTTATATGAACACATGATAAATATATCACGTTGCGAGGAGACACAATAGTCGTTCTTAACTGTAATATACATAAATGTATAATCGGTATCTTTCGTTTAAGGTAAGATACAGATGGTACACAACATAATATTATGATAGCTCATCTTACACACTGTATATTATGTAGTTGCCTCGGGCGATAAGTGAAAAAATAAAATCAGATACATGTAGGTACATAAAATACAATTTCAATAGAAAAGTTGTCAGTTTTGTTTTACACACCTTGTGATTTTTGCCGCCAGTTCAGTGGCCTGTTTCGGCTAAATAATTACTAGGTTACTTCAATAATTTGACGCAGATAGATCACGCCCACCGCGTTTAAGGTTTTTTTTTTCATTTTAAAATATTAAATTAAATAGCGGCGGCAAAACAAAAATTTTTATTGTCAGTAATTATAACACCCATAAGTTATTTCGAATCTTGCACTCGGTGTGTAGAAGGAAAACACCATTTGGTCTTGGGCATTTTTTTACGCTTGTAAATATATAATATATAATACGCACCTGTTGAAGAAGAGAAAAATATTACATAGAATATAATAATGTTATATAGGTTGAGTTATTCGCTGTACGGTTTCTTTATACAGCGGCACCTATACGTACGCGCATGGTGGTTTATTTTTTTATTTTTTTTTTTTTACTAAACGTCTTTTGTTTGTAGTTTTAAACCAAACCTGATTTAATCCGAACTACGTGTAATAAATTTGACTTTCTTATTAATTATATGAATCGGTAAAACGTTTATAGACAAATTAAATGTACATTTAATTTATGATATATTCAAAGCGAAGTTATTGGTATTCGGGGCTGTACAGCCAAGTGTTTTTTTTTTGTCCGTCTGTAAACAATTTTTTGATTAAAAGCAACATATTTATTCTTTATATACATTTCACATATCACATGATTTCATTGCACACTTGTCTAATACGACATCTATACTATCTACGTATAGAATAAAAAACGCTTTATGGAATTTCACGGTATTGCTTTTACAACTGAACGTAAGACCATATGAATATACGTGTGCGGATATATAATGTACAACCACAAAAGTTAGGTTTTTTTGCGGCGGTGAATTTAAATTCAAAACTTCCATAGCCATTATTGTACCCATTAAATATTAATGTTGAATATAGCGGAGGCATTTTTTTTTAATTTCATGATCATATTATTTATAGATTACTTTTAATGGCATTTTTATTGTTTATTTTCTCCCGCAGCTTATTGTAAGATTTTAAATTCCAGCTATAGCTTACTTGTGTTTGTACGTAATACGTTTCAAGAATCATTGCTCATAATTTTTTTACGAGCACTTAAAGTTTGAAAAACTTCCTTTAAATCGATACTCATAACTTATAAGTTATCATATTTGTACACATACGACAAATATAGAACATTGGAGGAAAATTAATTCCGCTTACACTCGTTTTCCGAATTAAAATTTCAATTTTAGTGATTCAGTTGTACTGCTGACTTGCGCTGAGGTACTTAGTGTCCAATATCTAACTACACATGTTCGCAGCCATCCTATACGTTGTGTACCGTTCGTATTTTGTCCACTAAAGGACTGCAATAAAATGTAGAAAACAGTAAAACACCTTAACAACATTATTCGAATACATTTTTTTTTCAATTTCGCTTCTGTCATAACAGTACACTCATATAACCTCTATAACATACGTATGGATTTCACATTTATTCGCGCAGCTCGTACAACATAAAATAGATGATAAGCAACGCTTGTTGATTGCGCGTAGTATAAATGTGAATTTCGAAATGTAAAATATTTAAGTGCGTTCAACTCGACACGTTATGGCGTGTACGCGCAGGGCCGTATTTGAGGGGGGAGCAAGTGTCTCTTGTTGCCCGGGGCGGCAAGTTCTTTAGCTTATAAGGGGGGCGGCAATTTTATATTGAAAATAAATATTATGGCGTATCTAATAAAAAAAAAAAAATGTTTTTATTTATACTTCAATAGTCTTCAATACATTTATTGGAAAACGGTTTTTAATTTTTTTTTTTTTTGGGGGGGGGGTGGTACGGGAGGGCGGCTAAAAAATGTTGCCCCGGGGCGTAAAATGTCCAAATACGGCCCTGTGTACGCGGCGATCCGTTCGACTTGACGCGAATGATTGTTTTGCTGATTGCAGGTATTTGGGCCTGGAAAGTTACCCGCCGAAAGAGTTCAACCCGTTGATTAGCCACAAAGAGAACTGCTACCGATACCCGTTCCTGCGGAGCAGACAGCAGCAGCTGTGCGATCTCGGGGAAAACATAATGAGTGTAAGTAAGTGCGTTGTACACGGAGAAAATCGGGAGCGTCGGAAAAACCGGTTGTCATTCACGTGTTTTCCGCACAGGTCGTGAGCAGCGGGACGAAAATGGCCATCGAAGAGTGCCAGCATCAGTTCGGCACGCAGCGATGGAACTGCACCACGTTTTCAAACAGCACGTCCGTGTTCGGCAACGCCATGACGTACAGTAAGGACTAAGGACTAGGGCTAAGTGCGCGCGTCAAACCGGAAGTGCCGCCGAATAATCGAGCAGCTAACGGGAAAATAGTGATCGGCCATTGTTGTACTATAATATATGAAATATATTTTGTTCGCTTCGCTAAGAATTTAATTTACGAAAACACGCGCAGATTTTGCGACGGACTAAAATTGATCATTTGATCACGTCACGGGTCCTGTGCGATTTCGTCGTTGTAAACGGTTTCTTCGGTTTCCGGTATACATTTTATGCGCATTTACGATACATGTATTATTATTATACGGCTACTTTATGCAAATCAAACACTTCTCCCCGTTTTTCGAATCTCTAAGTATACGTCATATGGAGCGTGCGTACAAAAATATAGTAATGAAACGGTTTTTTTTTTTTAAAACGTTCAACATGACATGAAATTAATAGCTTTGATTTCCGCATCTAAAATATTGCAAAATAATGCCTACGATTTCCCGTTTAAATAAATGTACACGTAACGCATGGTCACGTAAGTCATGGGTAGGTACCATCGACGAAGTTAAGGTAAAAAACAAAATGCTTGGATGACAACATAGTAACAATGAGCATAACAATGAGAAAAAATTCGTTTTATTGTGTTCATCCCCTGGACCAGGGGTTAGGTTCTCGTACACGTCGATCAAGATGTAATACCTTCAATCCGGGAAAATATCGACTTAAATAAAGATGATTGCCATCGACATATTTCAATATTTCTGAAGATGAATTGGAAACTGAAATCCGTTCACTATTATTTCGGAACACAGATTGTGTATGATATGGTTAAATTGGTTTCGAACAATCGAAATTGAACATGTATATAACAGTTTTAAATACATAGTTATAAAGGATTTTTGTGAGATTCTATGGCCGGTGCTTCTTGTGAAAGAGCATTTTCTAAGCTCACTCATGTGAAAACTAAACTTTGATCCTCCATAAAACAGGACCGTATATAGATGAACTCTTGCTCTTTACTATACATGCGGAACATTCAATGGCTGATAACGTTAATGTTGAGGACGTCGTTGGAGAATCAAAAAAAGTTGATACCATTTAATCGTCGCCTATTCTTATTGGTTTACTTATTTATATTTATTTTCACTTGGTATTAAATACTTTACATGAAAACCAATTTGCATTAGATTAAACGAAAAAAGTAAGTTGCCGTAAGCGTTGTAGTAAGAAATTTTCTTTTCATATCTATCGTTCGGCCAGTCCTAGTAAAAATGTCTAGTTTCGGCCTATGCCTATAGGGGTTTGCTTACTACAGACATAACTCTATCGGCGGAGACACTCGTTGCCGTCTTAGCAAATAGTCACGTTACGGTATAACGCGTGAACACATATACGTATGTATATAAATACCCACGTTTGTTTAGGAAGCAGAGAAAAGGCGTACGTCCATGCCATCACATCGGCCGGCGTGGCGTACGCGATCACCAAAGCGTGTTCCAGAGGCGAGCTGAACGAATGCAGTTGCGACAATAAAATTCAAAGAAAACACTCTAAGAAGAACTGGCAATGGGGTGGATGTTCAGAGGTAAGTCCAATACCACGGTTCTGTAAGCTCAATCCGATATAGCTGTATTTAATGTTTTCGCTTCCGCACGTAGGATATACGTTTTGGTGAAAAATTTAGCCGTGATTTCGTCGACTCGATCGAAGACACTGACAGTGTTCAAGGGTTAATGAACATGCACAACAACGAAGCCGGACGGAGGGTGTGTACCTACAAAATATGTTACAATAATATTGTACTAAGTGTATCAAGTATTTGATTCTTTTACGGAATATAGGGTATTTTTGACAAAATCATATTCCTTAAATTATTTTTTTTTTTTGTAACAGTTGGTTGAACCAACCGCATTATGAAATTATAAAGTATTTATGCTAATATAGTAGCTTTAGATTTCAAATGTACACCTATATCAGTCAGCCCGCTCACCCCACCCATCCCTATATCTCACCCGAGCGCTGTACCTTATTGGTCCCTGTTTTATTCTTCTTCTCTTATACTCTTCTCATCAGATAAAGATTCTTTGAATCTAAATTTCAGTAGGTAAAACAATATGAATTTTAAAAAATTCCTTATTTGCCAGTGTTATTTTCATTCCTTCTACATTTTGTGACCTAAACACGTGCCTAGACGTGAATTCGGCTCTGCTCAAAATTTACACTTTTATGTTTGTAAGATTAAGTGTAGTCATTATATCGAATGTAACGAATTTCTAGTGCACGTCGTATTAAAACGTGTTTATTTCGAATATCATAATAGGACCGTATTGTGATCGTTTTCGATTTTTTAGATCATTCGCTCTAGCATGCAAAAAGTATGCAAATGCCACGGTATGTCCGGCTCGTGCAGCGTGCGAATTTGTTGGATGAAACTATCATCGTTTCGCGACATCGGAGACTCGCTGATGGTACGATACGAAGGCGCTTCGCACGTACGGCTCGGAGAGAAGAAACGGAAGAAAATCAAAAAACTACGACCGATCAGAATGGACCGAAAGACGCCCAACAAAACGGAACTCGTGTACTTGGACACATCTCCAGATTATTGCGAACACAACGAATCGTGAGTGAACATTGCTGTAATATTATTTTCGTAAAAATTAAGTTTCTCTGGATGCGTTTAATGTTTATACACATACTGAGCTAGGGCGTCGCACCGGGCCACCGAGGATTTACACATTGCGATGTCTCCTGAGACAATGAAGATATTCAAAATCTGATTTTTTTTTAACATAAGACTCACAAGGACTACAAATATTGTAATTGAATCTAATCTTTTGGTAAAAAAAGTTAAAAACATTATTTTTTTATTTAATTATTTTCAAAAAATTGAAATCATCCATTTTATAGTTTATTTTTCTAAAAATGTCGATATTTTATATTCAATAACCTCGTAATTTTTAATATTTTTTTTTAGTTCCCAGAAAATGTAGGACATTTTTTCGAAAATAATAAAATAAAATTATTTTTATAAGTTTTGTACCAAAACATTGAATTCAATTAAAATATGAAATATTTTTTTATCCTTGTCCCTGTGACTCTTACAAAAAAGACAAGAAAATTTGAATATTTTCATTATCTCAGAATACATTAGGTAAATATAATCAGGTTACAATAGGTAAATCCTCGGTTGGACAGCTTGTTTGTATAAAATTATACTTACAACTCAAAAGTTTACATAATATTGAAATAATTTTTGTTTAAAATCGCATAGACTGAGCATAATGGGCACCTACGACCGCGTGTGTCAAGGACTGGACGGGTGCAGGCATTTGTGTTGCCATAGAGGATTTCAAATCAGATTGAGGGACGTCGAGGAAAAGTGTAAATGCAAATTCATCTGGTGTTGTAACGTCGCTTGCGAAGTTTGTAAATACAAAAAGGAGGAATATATTTGCAATTAAACTTGGTCCGTCTCCGTGTAAGATATTTACGATTTAAATGAATGATATAATATGATATATTATAATATAATATAAAGTGTCAATAATGACTTTGTACTGTTTTATTAAGAATACCCATGTATAGGACGTCGAATGGTTTTGATTATGAGAGGTTTTTTTTAACGTTTGAATGCCGCCACTATACACACCCCTTCGATCTTAAAACAATAGAATATAATATACTATTACATTGATAAGTAGTCAGTAGAATTTAGATTTAATAGTTTTTAAGGAAATGACTGATGTGTAGAGTGATGTGGATTCTAGAGCTAATTAATTAGGTATAGATGACTATATTATCAAGTTTCAGAATTTAACATTAATCTGTCTACTTATTCACATTGATTTTATTATGTTCAACAATATACTTATATAAGGCAATGCGAAATTTTGTATAATAATAAGAATCTTTATTTGATAATAATAAACTTATATTGAGTGCACGTTTACTTCCCACTTCTGTCCTAGATCCCTGTTATAATTTATTCGATATTGTACTTAGAGTCGTATTACATGTACACCACACGTGTATTTATTAGTTGTTTTCTAGAGTTTAATTTTTTTTTTATTATTATTACTATTATTATGATTATTACGATTATTATAGTATCAGTTAAGTTTCTTTTTTTCACGAGAAAAATAAATAATCTATATTTTATTATTTTTTAATTAAACTAATACTGATATTATTGTAATAATTTTGAAGAAAAAATCAATATGTTCAAAACCAATCTAATAAGTACAGTTTATTTATATTTATATGGTAATGTAATATAGAAATTTGATTTTCAAAGACGAAATGAATAAATTATGTATAAGACATGTAGAAATAAATTGATTGAAAGCATTTGTTGTTTTATTTTCACCCTCAGTTGACAACCTGAACAACGATATGTATAGATACGCATCTGATATGGTACTGTTTATGGTACAATACGGGCAGGACACGGTTTCCACCATAAGTGTACCATTTATTGTTTTACCAACACCCGTTCCCACCAAATCGATTTCTATAACACTACTTACTAGTTTATAACGTCTCACCCGACGTGCGTTACAAACTGATATGATTTAAATTTAACTTTGCAAATTAATTAATTTTACTGACTAGCCGTAACATTGAAATGACAGTGGGTACCGAAAACGTTAGTACGATAGGCTATAATTATATTTGATATTATTATTTGATACGAGATTATCCATAAGATTTGCTTCACATAGTCATTATAGAAAAAATTTACCAGAAAGTCGCAAAAAAGTTTTCTAAGTGTTGGAAATTTTTTTTTTTTTTATTTGTTTGTGACCACGATTTCGACCAGAAGGATTGCTCAGATCATCACAATCATAGGAGGTTTTTGGTAGAAAGTATAGTCTAGTTGGTACCTAAGAGACAGTAATTTTAAGAAATTCCCAATAATTTTCTCAATAATGGCAAAGAACTTACGAAAACCCCGACAAAATTTACCACTTTGATCCATCCCACCTCTTTCACTCAGAATCGTTTTTTCTAGAGCAATTGGTTTCAATTGTTTCAACTTAAACAAGTTTAAAATACCAACACAGCAATATCCGTGACCCGTCCAAGTGCCTCACCAGTCACCCGACCGTGGCATTTTTATATAGGTACTATTTCATCAACGATCAACATGTGTAATAATAGTTACGTCTAAATCATATTTATATCATTATGATTTACACATGCACCAAATAACACATAAATAGGTATTAAAAGTATATGTATGGCCAAAGATCAAAAAATAACAACAAAACAGATACTGCAGAAATACAGAATAATATTATTTTATAAAACAGATTTCATTTACTTTTAAAACTAATAAACATTCACCAAACATTGAACATCGAAAACATGGGACATCAATTTTCATAAATTGGTTTAATACTATTTCAGTATCCATTCTACACTGCAATATCTTTTTCGGTATTCAGTATCGTTAAATGTGTACGTGTTCGAGGGGGCTATTGGCATTTTAAGGGATGATTAGCCCCTAAAGCTCCCCCCCTGTCTGCACCCGCGGGTACGACCATATGGGTATGTGAGTAATAGTTTAAAATAATAATTTCTAAGTTTAAAACAGCGGTTCTCAACCCGGGGTACGCGAAAATAAATTGAGTAATGGCGGAAAAAGTGAAATTTAATGTAACTAGTTTGCTATTAATCAAATATTTAATAATTTAATAATTGTGTACTTATTACAACATAAAGTCTGCGATTTAATAAGATAACAACAGTATTATTGGTCCGAGAAAAACAAAAACTAATGTCTAATAGTAACTAAAAAGGGATTCTTCGCTTGAGGCAGCATTTTAAAAGAAATCTATTATCGCCTTTTGGGCTGATGAAAAAGAAGAATATCCTGAACTATCATGCAAAGCATTCAACGTTCTGCTACCATTGACAAGCACTGTGATGGTGGAAAGGGCCTTTTCACCGTACACGTTCATAAAAATAAGTACCATAATAGTAAGTTCAGACTTACGGGTTTATTTATCATATGTAGAGCCAGATTTCAATGAACTAACTTCCGACAAACAAGCTCAAGGTTCGCATTAAAATTAAATTGTTATGTTGATACAATTATTTTTGTATACATAGCACAAGCTAATTAAAAAAAAATAAATATTTCCAAATTTTCCTTTAAAATTAATATTATTATTATTATTTTCCATTATTTATATTCCAAATTGATATTAGGAGGTACGAGAAATAGTGATAATCTATCAAGAGCGTACTCAAGGGGGGGGGGGGGGCTAAGAGGCTAAGGCCCCCTCCACGACCCGTAGTATTTTTTTTATGTATTAAATTAACAACATTAATGAAAAAGAAGAATTTTCGGAATTTGAAGTTTTTTTTTTTTTGTTTAAAAAAAACAATTTATTGATCAAAACAACGAAATCACATACAGTGTAACAGTGTAACAATAAATTATTAACTAATCTACCTCATTAAGCAATGCTTGTGGCGAGGTAGATGAGTTGATAGTGTACAATATAATATCATGTTTAAAAAATAAACTGAAAACAAAGAAAAAATAAAATGAAAAGATTAACAAAGAAAATATTTGTGATTACCAACAATATTAGATATTAAAAAGAAAAACTATATAATTTACAACTAAAGTTCAAGTAATAAGTAATTAACAATAGCTTTTTTATTAGTTATACAATTATTCTTATTTACATTAGTAGAAATAATTTTTTTAGGCACAGCGACAATGAATTAAAATTTATTGGACCTAAATAGTCCACAAATTTTTTTCCGAAACTCTTATGAGTGTAGTTTACTTGCATATCATATGACCTCTTATCCCTTTTGTTATTTTTTTGGAAACCAAAGTTATTAATTTGAAACATTATAGAGAACTGCTTGTATAGATATCTGACCGGTAGAGCTCTAAAAACTTTATAATTTGTAGTAGACGAACCATTTAATTTTTTTTATTTAAACAAATTCTTACGGCAAGATTCTGTTGAACCTCAAGAGGCCTGATTGCATTGTCAGTACAACCACCCCA
Source organism: Periphyllus acericola (assembly GCA_949715065.1). NCBI lineage: Eukaryota > Metazoa > Arthropoda > Insecta > Hemiptera > Aphididae > Periphyllus > Periphyllus acericola. Next base: position 1,674,927 of record OX454272.1, on the reverse strand, counting down.
AACTAGTTAACCATATTGGAAAATTGATTTGTATAGTGAATTACAGTCGAACTTGGTTATCTCGAACTTCTTTAACTCGAAATCGTCGATACCTCGAACTTTTACTCCGGTCCCTAGAATTTCCTATTAAACAATGTAAAAAAATCTTGTTTAACTCGAATATTTTCGTGGATAACTCGAAGTTCTGAGTTTTATTAACAAACGATTACAATAAATGTATGGGACGATGTGAGGCAAGGTGTAAATATTAATTTTGATGACTACATCAACATGGATGACGACTTGGAAGTATGCGGACATTTATCAGATTCAGACATTATACAATTAACTGTGTAAGATGTACTCAATCATCGGATGAAGAAGAGGAACAAGAATGTATCGAACCCCCCATTCCCACGAGTATACAAGCACGGATGCATATTAATGAATTAAGGCGATTTATCGAAAACAAAGGAGAGGTCAGTGATGAACTTTTCGAAGCTTTGAATAAAATAGAACGATTCACTACAAACGCTGCAATCAACAGCAAAACTCAAACAAAAATAAATACCTTTTTTAAATAATTTTTTAACCTCATATTTGTTTATATGTATGTACATACATTACCTACCTTTTTAAAATTATATATACATACATACATACTAATTTTTATTGCACATTACATATTTTATTTATAATAAACACAGGAATTAATATACAGTACTGTTTTAAAATATTTTTTTGGATAACTCGAACTTTTACTCCGGTCCTTTCAACTTCGAGTTAACCAAGTTCGACTGTATATACAATACGCAAAATTTCTGTTGGTAAAATACTGTTTTTTTTTCGTAAACACAAACGGTTTTAGTGATAACAGTCGTTGGTGGTAACTGATAAGCGGTGCGTTTAACAACAACAATGATCGTAGTCTGTAAATGAAAAACACCGACAACGTCTCTCTCAGCGTTTGTAATTCATTATTTCACCAGTTGAAAGATGTAAAACGACGCACCGTATAATACTACCGTTCGTATCCAATCCGGGGAGTTCATCCGACTCGCGGAACATGGGCGTCACAATGTTCGTACATCCAACCGTTTACTGTCGTTCATATTCTTGCGTTCGTCACGACGATCGAAAGTGACCGACGGACTAATAATAATGTGTTTGCGTTGCTCGTTTTGCAGTTTGCAACAGTTCCCGATGAAAGAAAACCGCACGGGCGCCCAGATAATCGAGTTCCTCACGAAAAGGGTGAACGCGCTCGGTGCCAAGCAGTGCGGTACGTTTCTCGTCGACTGCGAGACCTACGCGTCCATACCGCAACTAGGTGATTCATTTTTGTCCACCACTGTCCACACACACCCCCCCCCCCCAGTACATGCGCGTTAATTCAACATAAACGTTGTCCCACCAGGTACCCAGCGAACGTTACATGTGTTTCACAATTCGGAACAACCGGCATCTGTGTTCGCCATCCTCGACAACGGTAATGGCAAGACGGTGCCTGTTGTGGCAGACGGGTTGTTCGATCTGTTGTTGCTGAAGATGTCTTCTGTGTACACTTCTAAAAAGTCCAAAGTCGAAATAAGAGGTCCTCGATTTGAGCTCAACGATTTCGTCATTAAAATCGGTGCAATTAACATCAATCACAACGTCAAAGGCATCATTGTAGAGGTGAGTAATGTCGATGGGTGCTTATAGCATTATTGTACAACTCTATTTTATTTCTAGTGACTTGTGAAATTTTTAAACCTAATAAAATACCCATTATTTTTTTGAGTACCTCTACCTACATGTTATCACTTTTAGTGTTGTACATTTTATCATAGTTTTTTATTTTAAAATTGTCTTATGTTTATTGACAGGCGGAGTATAGGCCGTGTGTTGTATTTGGCTTGTGTTGGGATATGTTGCGAGAATTTCTACAAGGATTTTTAGGATCATGTGTTTCAAACATTCCTCCTCATTATTTCCAAGTAATTATAATTTATATTTATTATAGCTATTTTTTTTTTACAAAAGTTACCCATTGAAAACTAGTAACTTTTAGTCATAACGCTTATAAATTAAAATAAATTTAATATTAAATCTTCGGAAACATTATTTTAATAACAAAAACAATTGATTTTAATTAAAATTGAAAAATACTTAACTTAATTAAACAGTAATTTTAAAAATACTGTAAATGTGCATTAATGTTATTACAGTAAGTAATTGATTATGGACACGCTCATAGTAAATAATGAATTGCAATGTATTTTCTTGTTGAGAATTTATACATGAAAACTATTGATGTCCGATAGATTCAAAACAAATAAAACATGACTTCTTGTTTTACCTCAAAGGTCTTGGTATTTTAAACAAATATGTCTAAAAATTATTATACTTTTATTTTTCAATGTATAAAATAAATAACTTGATGTAACCCGTCGTGAGCATACATCAACGACCGTACAGCCTTCAATAAGTTTGGTAGGAATCAGTGACTGAAAAATCAACCAATTTGATTTACAGTATTTTATCAGAAGTTAGAACATTAAGAGTTCAGTCTATCTTATTAAGAAATTTGGTTCTACTACTATATCAACTATCTTAAGAAATTGATACTAATGCACCTCTTTCACGACCTCTTTCACTCAAAACCCGTTTTTTCGAGAGCAATGGTACATTGGTTTCAAGTTTAAAAGAAAAATACAGCAACCAACCCATCCCTTTATCTTGCCCAACCATAGAATCTCACCTGACTTAGGAGTTTCACCATTTTTTTTCTTTTTGTTATATATGTAAATATTGTATTGTGTATTTTTTCAGAACCGTATGAACGATGTATTTCAACCACTGGATACCATCCAACAATATTTAGATCACATAACCATATATAAAAAAGCTACGGGAGTTTTACAACAGTATAATAATACTAATAGTACTTAAACTAGCACCAACTTCACTATAATATTATGGAATGTTCAATATTTTGTGCTCTAAAAACGAATATGTTTTAAGTATATTTTTATCACCAACAATTTTTAAATTATTTTTCAGCTAATACCATTATTATAATTGAAAAATAATGTAAAATATTACTGATATTACATGCATTTTTTTTTAAATAACCCTTGTTATTTATTTATTTGACTTGTTGACATATTTACTTATTGGACAAAATACAAATTTAAATAAATATAAGATTCAATTTAATTAAATCAACTAAAATTGTACAACTGTTGTACAAATACATATAATAAACAGACTTAAGCTTAGTTAAAAATATTTAATAATGAATACAAGAATAAGTAGGAATTATTAAACATTATGAAACAAGTATACATTAAAATAACAGGTGTAATTGGCACAACAAATCAAAAGTTATTTTGTCTAGACTTTTAATTAAGGTTTTAACAAAAAGCTTAATGGCATAATATAATGACTTGTAAACGTTGTATACTTAAAAAAAAATTTATAAAGACTAGCATAAAACATTTTAGAAAAGTAATTTTTAGTTAAGTAATAAATAAACTTACAATGAACATGAACGCATTTAAACTAAATAAATTGACAATATTCATATTTAAAAATAATAATAATAAACAAATCTCCTATTACTTATTTTATAATTTGTGGCTCCAAACAACTTTCTAAACACCTTTATCACAAATATTAATTGAATTTTTATTATAAATTCAATATTTCATAGCATAAACTGGTCAGCCTTTTTGGGGTCATAATAAAAAATAAATATTTATTTGAATAGTTGATCATCAATTTTATTCACAAACATTTTAATTAAAATTATACATAATAAAATCTCTAATGCTACTAGAAATATACAATGGAAAATTTTGTTTAAATATTATGATTTTCTAAAAGCTTTAGGTCATTTAAATTGTATATAATTTTCACTATTTACTTAATTAAATATAGAACATATTTCATGCATTGTTAACATGGTATAAGTATTTTTTTTATAATCAATCGTAAGAATAATAATTAAATTTTTGCCTATAGAATAATATTCTACATAAGAAGACAGTATAAACATTTTTTAATTTGTTTATAGTAAAATAAGATAGTGAAACATGTTCACAAACTCAATACAAAGTGAGATTAATAATAAGTGATTTTAATATTAATTACTCGTGTTTTGCTTTGCTCACTGTTTGAATCATGTTATAAGGACACAAGATAATGGTATATTTTAATCATTTTTACTCAATCGATAAAATGTCTATGACTGCATAAAAAAAAAAATGATTCAGAGCGAAATTCGGGTCAAGACTTTACTAGAATTTTCACTGTTAAATAATATAATAGCCATTTTTGCAATTCCTTGAAAACAAGTGAAAAATTCGAACAGTTGATATGTTAAAAGTAAAATCTGTGTTAATTTTATAATTTATATGAGTTATACTTAAAATTGTATGGGCATGTTTACAGCCCCAAAATGTAGAACAAACTGTAATTGCAGTAATGTAATATGAAACCAATGGTTTCCTTAATCTTCCATAATCTAAAATCTTATTGTTATATTAAGTAGTTTTATAATACTTTGATTACACTTATGGCTTAATTTATTTGTATTCAATAAACGGAAACATATTTAAAAAAAAAAATTAAAAATCAATAAGATTAATTGAGGAATAAAGTAGTATTTTTCACATTTGAAAAAACAAGTAAATAGGAAAATATACTAAATATATCTATTTTAAACGAGATAATCATTAATGCTTATAATCATATACACATATTTATTTGATTGTTTTTAAAGAAAAGATAAGCAATAAATTTGAGTTGTAAAAAATTATTGAAGTTTTATCAATATCAACAGTATGACTCATTACTGAGGAAAAAAGATATTGCTATTTTTATTACATCACAAAACAATTATGTCATCAACTAAATATACTTAAAATCTGAGCACACAACCACAATATAAAGGGTGTTTAAATGGAATACATATTACATAGGGATCGAATAAATAATCTTTTAAAAACAGTCCAATGCATACGACAATAGTAAAATTACGTTGTAAAAATAAATAAAATATTATTTGCAAACAATTTTTCAATATTAGGCCGAGTAAATTGACAAGCTCTTATAAGTTATTGAGTATAATACAAAACAATAAATATATTGCACAAATGTTGAACGAACTATAATTAATATTAACTAACTATTCATGTCATTTCTAGTATACTATTTGATCGTATTTTGTTTATGAAAATGCAAATAATTTATAAATCCTAAATCAGTTATTCTAAAAAATCAAAAACGTACTTAAAATTCAATAGGCAAGTTATAAATATGCAAAATATTTTGTAAGAGATTATCTTATTTATGTACACACTTAGTCTATATATATCTGTCTTTTTCTTAAGTATACCTCATACATTATTTTATTTGCTGTTGTTGCCATACAACAATTACTCAAATTAAAAATACTATGCATTACAGTAATATGACATTATAAAATTAAATTTGAAATCACCTTCTATAGTCAACTTTAATTCAACTATTATTCACATATTGTACCTTAGGTCTGTATGGCGGTGGTCATTTCTCTGTGTATTGCAGCCAATTCTTGTATACGTACAAACAGACTATTGTTCAGCGTATCTATGACACGTCGCTGCGATTCTTGAGCTGCTAAAGCCGTTTCCAATTGTGCTTGGGCTAGACTGACTGCAGCTTGAAGTTCAGCATTTTCTTGACTAAGTACCTAAAAATGGTTTGTTATTTAATACAAATTCTATGTAATTTGATGATTATTAATTACTTTGCATTTCTCTTCGAGTGGCATTCTGTTCATTGTCAACTTTTGGATTTCTTCATTTTTATTCTTCAAGTCACCATCCAAGTTTTCGACTTTCAAGCGAAGATTAGTTAACTCATTTCTTAACTCTGAAGCAACTTCCGATCCTCCTTTAGGATAAATATTTAAAATTTTTTGAATTATTTAAATTATTTGTAATAACTTGTTACTATATAATAAAAACTAATTTACCTTTGGCTACTTCAGCATCAAGGTATCTGTTTTTCAATCTTTGATTTTCCTCTTTATAAGATTGTAATTGACGTTTCCATTCATCAACATTGGCTGTGCTCTCTTGCAATGCATTTGTTAATCTTAGATTATTGTTTTTTAAAGTCTGCAATTCAATTTCCCATTTTTTTGCATTTGCTGAGCTGTAAATATAAAAATAAATATATTTTTGAAAAATAGTTCAACTTAAAACTTGTAACAAATGATTATTTTACCTATGTGTTAAAGCTAATTTCAATCTTTCATTTTCATATTTTAATTGTGATTCAGACATAGAATTTCCACCAGCAATTAAGCGTCCATCATTGCTTACTTGATGTTTTGGACTTTCTGCAACCTGAACATGAAACATAAATTGTACATAAAAAAATTGTTTTGAGAAAAATATTTAATTATATATGTTATTACATGATTAGCGTTAGACATAATCATGTTTTTGGACATCTGATTAATCATTTGTTCAGTTGAATTTGTATCTTCAGGGGTGGTATTTGGTTCTGTAGGCGTCATATTAGGTGGTTCAATTATGCTTTGACCGTCGGATGACTGACTTATACGTGTAGTAACAGGACTAGCATTAGCACTTGTAATAGGTGTAGTTGAGCTCATGTAATTTTGTTGAATCTGCTGCGGTCCATTGGCTGCTGTTTGTCTGGTTTTTTCTTTAACTTCTTCAAATTTGTGTATAAACTAAAGAAACATTTAATAAACATAAATTATTTACTTAATAATTAATTAACATGAACAAATGCAAAATTGAGAGTTAACGTTCAATAGTACAAACTTTGTTTAATTCCTGCTCAGAAGAAAAGCCAAGACCATATACAGTATTGGCTCTAGTGTCTGTCCATTGACCAAATTTCTGTGACGTTTTTGTAAAAGACATGTTGGGAGTTATTGTGCTGTTTATGACCGCCTGAAATAAGCAAAAAATTCAGAAGTTGATCACAGAGAAACTGCCGAAATTCTAATGATATTCATACTACGCTGAATTAACATCATCAACAATTACATTACAACATAATTATATTAACTGTATCCAGTGCCATATTATATTAATTAGGAACAATGGATTAATACTTAATAACTATAAAACTTAAATATATTATAAGTCTATAATACAAAATGTACAATAATAATAACAGCATGTAACTTAATAATCAACAAATTGCAATCACACAACAAGTATGAAAAGGTCAGTGATGTAAGGAGGACCCGAAATAATATATCATCAACCCAGTCGCAAATCTACACACGGGCAGGATTCCAGACTAATTACCTAATTTTCGATTCATAATGAGATACATACTTTGCTTCCTTCCACACTGATAATGCGATACAGCGCCCGATGGGAGTCGAAAAAGAAGGACACATTGACGGCCACAGTGGACGCGGATATCCATGATTTCTTCGTCTTAGGGTCTATGTGGAATACGTGGGCTTTGCACGTGAATATCGGTTGCTCTCTGTCAAACGATAGCAATAACATTATTATCATTGTTCGATCGAGCGGGCGAACGCTGGACGAAGATTAGTAACCACTGATGTTAAAGTGACACTTACCCCATCGTATCCTTGCCCGAAGTCATAGCCATTGACGCGTAATGTGCGGTCTCGGAAAACGATTCCACTTTTGAGTACAGCACCGGCGACGGCGACAACTGGTTAGGCTGGGCCCTCCGTGCACGGGATACGGTTGAAATTGAACCGTTAAACGAGTGGGAAATCTGCGCTGCTACCCGCGTACTCGACGACACTGATGGCCGAACGGACGACGAGAGAGATGTTGTCTACAGACGTAGTATTGTAATTTATAGTGTCAGCAGCTTACGAGCCAGATATTTGTTTATCAATCAATTTGACGAATATGTGTTTTTGATAAGGAAATAAATTGACCGGAAAGTGCGCGTGCGCGCCGCGGACCAACGCCCACTCGCGCATGCGCGGCGGCGGTCCGTTTGTTCGTTATCACTTATCAGTTATCTCACCCGAGTGTCCGAGTCCTACAGGCGACGGTTGGTCGGGTTTGTCCGTCATCCGGTCTTCGATTGTCCGTCTTCTGTTGTCATCCGATTCGTCTGATGTTAATTTCAGAAAATCATCGCGAGCAGCACATAATCATTTCTCCAGCGTTCCGCAGTGGTGCTTCAAGTCTTGTTTGGGACCTCTCCGAGAGGTTTTCACGCTCGGTTTAGTTTTCTGACAAAACACTCTTGCGCAGTGATTACACCGAACTGCATTCGACGTTGATCGCTTTTCTCAACACCCGGACCGAATAAAATGTATCCGAGGCCCGTCGCTGCTATCTGACGATTTCCACCGAGGCGTGTTCAAGTGTGTAAAAGTTGAAATATCCGTTCTTGTCTTCAATGTTTTCCGTTGCGCTGTTGTGTATATAAAACTTATCCGATTAACGACCAATAACTTGCCCGAACGGAAAGGGAATCTTTGTTAACTTTCATGAAGTAATGCACTAAGTTAGTAGTTACACATTTGGGATTCTTCCAATGCGCCGCCATAACAAGTCTCGAAATAATTTTATGATTTCTGACCTTTATCAAGTTTAACAATTGTACTCACAAGTTATTTCGAACTTTCTCCGCTTATCAATACTAATGAAATTAAAATTTCTTTTTTACCACTTGAAATTCGTTAATTTAATTACATTGCATGTAATTTGTACTTGAAATTCAAAACTCACAAATAACTAATTTATAAGTCTTATAATACTAAAACCTTGAATTTTTTTTTTTCACATTTTTGTAGTAGGTACAATATTTCTTTCAATGGAATATTAACTGATTGATTTATTTTTCAGAAAACAATATGGAGGAAACCCAAGAAACTGACGTTGCAGTATTGATATCCGATGTAAATAATATTGCAATCGAAGAATCAGAAGTTAATAAATCTGTTCCTGAAAATGAACCTGAACCTAGCAGTTCAGAACAATCAAATTCGTATGAACATTTATTTGACCAATTAAAAGGGCACAATAAACATATATTTGTTCTAAGTACAGCCGGTAAACCTATATACACACGGTAAATAGTACAATATTAATAGATATAAGTAATAATATATTTACTTGTGAATCTTTTAAATATAGGTTTGGAAATGAAAATCAGATGGCTTCCCTTTTTGGTCTTATGTTGGCTTTAGTGTCAGTGACTCAAGATTCAAACGATACACTACAGTCAATATGTTGTGGTCGGACTCGAATTGTATTTCTGAACAAAGACCCGATCATATTAGTCGGTGTATCTCAGTGTTCTGAACCTTATGATCGTATTAAAAAACAACTAATGTAATTTATAATGTACCGCAATCAAATTTTTTCATTGAATGCTCCAATTATTTTAGATGAACATTATGTTTAATTACTATTTTCTTGCAGATATGTATATAATAATATAATCAGTACACTGACTCTGACTCAGCTAAAGAAAATCTTTCTCAATAGAACTAATTTTGATTTGCGTCGACTGATGAGTGGATCTGAAAGACTAATTGACAAGCTTATAACATTTACCGAGAATGATCCAGGGTTTTTATTGGACTCCATTAGTTGTCTGCAAATGCCTTCTAATAGCAGAGACAAAATAACACAAACTATATTAACAGAATGTAGTAAAATAAAAGTAGAAATTAATTATTTTCAAAAATTGAATGTATTCAATAGTAACTTGTTTTTAAAATTTTAGAATTTAGTATTCGGTTTATTAATTGCTCAAAAACATATTATTTCCATTGTACGCATGAAAAAGTACTCATTGCAAGTCTCTGATATTCATTTAATTTTGAATCTTATCAATTCAACTGAATCTTTTAAAACTGCTGAGAGTTGGACACCTATATGTTTACCTACCTTTGATTCTAGGTTAAGAACTTTTGTCAATTTAATATACATATTTTTAATTAATTAAATTGCTAAATTGAATGTTTTGTTTTTTTAGTGGTTATATGCATGCTCACATTTCATATTTAGCTGAGGATTGTCAAGCTTGTCTAGTTTTATTGACTATTGATCATGATCTGTTTTTTACCCTATCTGATGCAAAAAAAAAAATTACTGAGGTTTGTTACTCTTATAATATTTCATTGCTTTATTATATTATTAAAAATGTATATAAAGATGAAAGGTGCCTCGTACAAAAAGTTCATTATGTGTTCAAAATGATGTATGAACATTTAATACTATTGTTCAACTATTTTTTTATACTCACCCACTGGTTAACAATATGAGTCATAATATAATTAAAGCTGTTTATGCAAACTAACACGATAATTATTCAGTTATTGTTAGTTATCTATTAAAATATTTATTTATTTTTTTGTGTTTTATAATTATGATGTTATTTTAAAAATAATTCAGCTGTTTTGTACTTGGGACTTTTGTTTAAGTTATATTTAACCATTGGTAATTGAGTTGTTAATATTTTGGATAAGGAATTATGTAATCTGAATGTTTTAAATAGAAAATGCGCCGCAATGATTGCCTTCAAGCAATCAATGAAGCAATTATTCGCCAACCACTAAGTTTAGCACGAGCCAATATTCTTGGACTGCGGCATCTTCTGTACAAGAACAAAAACCGGTCGCAACACTGGTGTCCCCCGTTTACATTACCATACAACACTGATACACTGCAACAGAATCTTATGTCAGTGTATTGTTCATTAATTAGTCAAATGAATTTCCCAGGACGCACTTTGAAAGTGATTTATCAACAATTAACATCTGAAACGATGGTTGCTTGGGTATGTAAATACTTGATAATATGCAATTATAATGTGGAAGAAAAATTATATAAATCATTTTTTTTTTATGTTTCAGGCTACCGATGAAGTTGAATTGTACATGTGTTTTGAACCATTGATTTCTAAAGAATGTGCAACAAATGCAGTGACCAAGCTGACGCAGTGGATGAAAAAAGAAGAAGACTCGTTATTTATATTTAATATTCCAATGTTTTAACATTGTCCTTTTAGGCTGTTGAGTCCATACTTTGTGATAATAATGATAAATTATTTATTAAATTATTTTTAAGGATTAAGATAAAAGAAATAAAAATGAAGAAATTAGTCTTTTTGAGTTTGTTTTCAAAGCCCTATAAAAAAATTATTCTGGCACATGATTTTATAATTTTACTTCTATATAATATATTATATGTATACGTATACTAGAAAAACTTAAACTATAATAGTACACATGACACATAATAATTGAACAACAAAGTAGAAATTTCTTATACAGCTTCATATAACATGTGAGATGATCCACTGGCCGTGGGAAATATTATTTTAACGGATGCATTTTTTCTGAAGATTCCTGCAAATACCTTCACAACATCTGTCTGATATGCTGAGCAGTTCTATGTTTGGAATAAGTAAACGGTCATCAAACTTTCTCTAAAATGCATTGTCTAGAAGATTTCAAAATACTTTTTACCAACATTTTAAAAATGTTTTTTAAAACCATCACACGGCTCAGCATAAAACACTACTGTTTTTTTCAATATTATTTTAGTTGAATGCAGCAGATTTTATTTCGAATAAAAGTTTTAAATTGGCCCGTTAGTCACCGAATATACAATGGTTAATAATTACATATATTTAAATAATACGTTTTATTTGCGTTAATATTATATTAAAGAATAAAGAGTATCACTATACGACAATTTATCAATAAGTTATCCTGAGAATATTGACATTTCTGAATCACAGAATTAATTATTTAATACCACCCATATCACGGTGTTTACTTAATAATCAACTTTCGTGATTTATTGATAGTGTTATCAATTGGTATCAGCATATTTTGTTTTGTTGAAGTATTGTGTATTTTGAATTCAGTTGGGTGAAATGAGTGATTGATGTTTTTCAAATAGAAATGTATAATAACAGTGTGAATGCTGATTTATTTTGATTAAAAATTAAAATGTGAGTAAATGTCATAGTTACAAGAATAGTTTTCATGATGGATCATGCCGTAAATGGAAACGGACAAATTGAAGCAACGTTTGTAGTCGTTGGTGGAGGTATAGCCGGTATTAGTTGTGTTGAAGCATTAAAACTGTACACGACTGAGTCCGTGCTTTTAATATCGGAATCTCCTACCATCAAAGTGGTCACCGATGTAAAATTCTACACGAAAATAGCCGCCGGCTTCAATGTCGAAGATCGAAATCTTCAATGTGTCAAGAACGCAGAATACATAATAGACAGAATAATAGCAATCAACTCAACAGAACACACTGTAAAAACTTTTAAGGGGCGAGAAATTAAGTATAAAATATTATGTTTGTGTACAGGCGCTGTCCCAAAACTTTTAGACGATAAAGATTATGTTATTGGATTGCGTGATACGCATTCCGTTGAGTATTTCCAAACAATCCTCGGTCAAGCCAAAAGAGTGTTGATTGTCGGTAATGGCGGCATTGCCACAGATTTAGTGTACAAGTTGAACGGTATAGAAATTATCTGGATCATAAGAGATGAACACATTAGCTCACATTTTTTGGATGCTGGAGCTGCAGAATTTTTTAGTAACTATTTAAATATTCAACAATCTAGCGACAAAACGATAAAAAGATTTAGGTATCGAGGGGAAAGCAGCTCTGGAGCTGCACTAGGACCTGACTGGCATTGTGGTGCAATGTTTGGTAACAGTAACGGAAAGAATGTAATTATTGAGTACAAGACTGAAATAAAAAACATTTCTAAAGATGCCCTGGTAAAGGTAGAGTTAACAAATGGCAAAGTATATGAATGCGATTTTGTTGTATCTGCTACTGGAGTGACACCGAACAGCAATTTCGAAATAAAAGATAGTCAATATTTTGACATTGCCAACGATGGTGGCATTAAAGTCGATTGGAAAATGGAAACAAATTTGCCAGACATTTATGCAGCTGGTGATGTGTGTACTGTAGACTGGATTTCAGAACATTGGTTTCAAATGAGGCTCTGGACTCAAGCAAGACAAATGGGAATGTATGCAGCCAAGTGCATGCATTCTGTACATGTAAATGAAAAATTATTACAAGATTTCTGTTTTGAACTGTTCACTCATGTAACATCATTTTTTGGATTTAAAGTCATACTATTAGGTTTGTATAACGCTCAAGGACTGGACAAAAAGGATTGTGAGCTTCTAGTCCGTGTAACAGACGGTCATGAATATGTTAAACTAGTGTTAAAAAATGGAAGAGTTGTTGGAGCTATGCTAATTGGTGATTCTGATCTTGAAGAAATGTGTGAAAACCTGATATTGAACCAAATCGATGTGACTAATTTAATGGATGATTTGTTGGATCCTAACATTGATATAGAAGACTATTTTGATTAAGGTCAAAATTATTTATTTGAATTTGAAAAAAATACATATTATTATATTTACACGTGAACAATTTGTTTTACTTTCTATAAGGTGACCTAGATCTGTGTCTTCGTGATCGTTCTCTATCATGACTTCTACTTCTTCTATGCCGGTCCCTATCTCTTCTATCACCCCTGTCACGGTCTCTACGGCTCCTTTCATTTCTGTCTCTATTTCTTTTATCACGTTCTCTGTCTCGTCTCTTTTCTTTAACAGGAGAATGTTTGTCTCTGTGTTCCTTTTCTCTTCGTTTCTCCGTTGGCTCTTCCTCATCGGACGATTCAACTCCTTCTTCAATGTCCTCTTCGAGTATGGACACTTTGGGTTCCAAATCGTTGTTTTCTTCAAGTACATGTCTACTTTGTATACGCGGCAATATGACATCACAAACACGTTCTTCTCGGAGCAGTGTATCGATAAATTCGTCCATGTACATGAGCTCGAACTGGCCGTCACGATTCTGTCGTCTCAACTTTCGACTGTCCGCTAACAGAGGTTCCAGGTACTTGTAACAATCGACCGACGAGCCAGTCAACCGCATGTAAAACGCTCCAAGCGCGCGAACATACTTGAACTCTTCATTTTTTATGAACTCCACAATGATGTCTTTTTCCGGTTGTATTTGCAACATCTTCAACGTTAAACACAAGAAAGGCGTCGGTTTGATATTGCCGCCGAACACTCCTCCGACGAACCTCATCAACATCGCCTTGTCCACCAACAGTTCGGCCGACAGGGCGAAGCATTCTTCTTTCCAAAATTTATTGTCATAAATACGGGACCGGATAATCTTTTCGATTAAATACTGAGGATTCGTGCCGTGAATGGTCTTGGCATCTTTAACCGTCCGGTTGGCCATCTGCTCCGCGCGAATCGAAAACTCTTAGAACGACGTCACCGTAAACAGCGAACAAACACCGAGACCGTAAAACGACGGGAATCGAAGCGTTTGAACGTCAATCCGTCACATCGCGTACTCATGGGATGGTGGTTATCACTTATCACACGACGCGCCGCAAAAACAAAATATACCGAAAGATAACGATATCGGGCTACAGTGTGGCCACCCGGCGGCGTACGTCGTCGTACGTTTTTTACTTTTCGCCCACCGATTGTCAACAAAATTCTCCGAAAACCGAAATGAATTCTAATCCGTCTGGACTTCCGATATTATTGCAGACCGCGGTTTGCGTGCAATCGCGAAATAAGTAATCCGTGTCTCGTCGTAGACGTGTAGGAACAAAAAAGCGTCAAACTTTACGCGAACAAGTTTGCACGAATACTTGAAAGTACAGGGTACTCGTTCTGACGTCTTCACTACTCGCGCCTGTCGTCCGTGAGTCTGGACTATTTTTAATCACTTATTAATATAAAAATCGTTTAGGTCCCGCCGGATGCCTCCACATCGTAATGCGTAATAAAAAGATAAAAAAATACCATCGAGCATTTATGATGTTTTTCGAGAAATTAAGTACGATAGCCGAGTGCTTCCCAAAATCGGTTATTCGTGTCGTGTTTAAAAATACTCGACGGAAATAGTCGTTTTCGTTTTACACCGGTTACTCCTGGCAATATATCCCCGCACGGCAAAATCAACAGCAAAATTATAACCAAAAATCACATTTATGTTTTGATCCGCATACGCCGATTTTCGAGATGTACGGTGACTCGTAATATTACGACATCGAGCGATGGAAACCGATAAAAAAGTAAGATCGGCGATCAATTACTTTAGAAAGAACACTTTGAAGAGATATTTCCACGTCTGGATGAAGTACACCGCCGGCCGCAAACAACGTTTGAAAAACAATTTAACTGAACGACGACCGTGCGGATCTTTCGCTCCAACGGTACGCTCGTCATCCTATTTAGAACTGTAAAAAAACAATAAACAATTAGGTACATCGATGCGCATGATCGCACCGTGCGTTTAAAAACAATAACAAAAACAAACGATCAATTAATTTTGAAGCCTAGCGTACAGTTCGACCGTTCCACGTTAGACCCGGGGACTGTTGAAAATGTTGCAAACGAGCAGGAAGAAATAATCGAACCCGTAGAAGCTGCAATAGTACCACTAGTACCCACGATCGATGTTGCCGATTTAAACAAAACGATAAAAGATGAATTAAATAAACATTCAGCGAAGCTTTGGTATGAACAACGTTTGTGAATATTTGAACGTTTAAAATACAATTTTTAACAAAATAATTTCGTCTATACGTGTTTAGAATTATTTTAACGGTTTAATAATTTCAATTGAAATGATTAGTGGTATGACTTTTTTTTTATATACACTACACTATAACAAATTATGACGAATAATTAATAGTTATCGAGATCGAGTTCAACGTATCAAAAAGATATATCACCTGTGCCAAGCTTCATAGTGATTTAGCTATTTTGATCTAAACCTAGAGTTCAGTATTTACACTAATTGCTAATTTCCATGTTTAACATCATGAATTAAGTATAAACTATAGTTCAATTCTATTCATTTTCGTGTTATGAATAGATTTCAATTAGTAGTAGGTACAGCAAAATGGTTTTCTTTTCATTTTAAAAGTTTGACACTTTGTTTTAATAATATATTATTTAAATTTATTTCCAGGCTTCTACTTTTGAATAGAGTTTTCAAACTATGGAAAAAATATAGTATTTTCGTATTAAATAAAAACCATGGTGAAATATTAGTAATAAATGTCAAACGATCACAAAATTCAAAAAAAAATACTATTATGGTGTACCGTGCATTGGTATTGTTGAAAACTGCATGGGAAATATGGTACATGCAGTGTATTGATAAAAGCATTTTATGAAAGTGGGTATGTATGTAATTAATTATAACATCATTGATTGTAGAATAGTGTATTCTAAAATCAATGATAATATATTTATAGAAATACATTAAATAAACATTAATTATTAATGTATTTGTATAACAATGCTGTAATCATTTTTTTTCTAATAAGGCGTAACGAAATATTTGTGAATTTTTAGTTACAATTTATAATACTGAAATATAATTTCTTATTATAATATATTAATAATTCTCCTATATATATATATTTAAATGATTTATAGGCATATATATGTGTAGTATAATATTTAAGACTTGAGTAGTTTAATTTACACTTGGTGTGTAAACGACTATGTAGAAAAAATGTAAAACGACGAAATAGATCTTTCCATGCGAAGGTACGCTTATTGACAAATATGAATAAAAAATAATAAATGTGGTGATTAATCAATTAGTGATTACGATGATGACAATTTGATTAACATTATCATGACAGATATTTTTATATAATAAAAGTATATTATAACAAAAATATTAATCGATTAAGTGACAAATTGAACCAATAATTGATTGATTAAGTGACCAAAAATTTAAAATTAATATGTAATCAATTAAACAATTGATAATTATATGCAGTATTTGAATATAATTCCTTGTAAATATTATTTATATTGTTAGGTACCTAATAGAGAAAATTATCTTGTACTGAGTTAAAATATAGTATAACTTAGAATTCGATTTGAACCGTTCGCAAAAAAACTTATTGGGCGATAAATTATACTATATATAAATTAGTAACATAAAAATAAAAGGTGTATAACTCATATAAGGCATATAATAAGTACCTGACAACTATATATTTTGCGAAGATTATATAGCTTTAGGGATCTTAACGGTTTTATGATTCTGTGACATACGTTTTATCGTTTACACGTTATTAGGAGCTAGTCAAAAGGTTGCAAGTTCAAATAGTACCTAAATAGCGACTGTGTACATGAACTTAAGTTCTTACCAATTGTAGCGATTACGCACTGATCCAGAATTATTTGTAGAATAACACGTACGATTTATAATCAATAATTATATTTGAAAAAACAATGTTGCACAAAGGAAATACGATGGTATACAGAGAGCGAAAATATATGAATGCACTTTACCTGCAGTATACGATTAAGTATGAACGGTATGTTCTGCTACAGAAGGTCAATATAAATTGCTCTGTTGGACATCTTATAGGAGAACATACCGAAAAAATACATATGTTAACTTCGTACGCTGCAGCAAAACATACGGTTAAACGCTTTTTTAAACCTCTTCCACTTCGACGGAGGGTATTCGTCTACCGTGACCCGCGAACCGTGGTCACCACCGTCAGCTTCGTCGCCGTTGATGCGCTTGCACGTTGCACAAGTCCACGAGAGTTTGTCGATCGTTAACAGTGTCTCGTAATGGGTTTGCATGATTTCCGCTGTTGCGCCCGAGTCGTCGGTCGCGGCCGACATCGGATGACCGAGTTCCGCGGCCCACTGGCGAAACAAGTTCCTCCTCAGTTGGCTTTTGATCGAGCCGTACGTCTGGGCGTCGCAACCGACCAATTGACGGTGCGACCCAACCTCTGGACAACCCTGCGGTGGCGTCGCCGCGACGGACGAGCCACCTGCATGCAGTATCCCGTCGGGAAGTTCCGGAGATTTTAACGCCGGTCCCGGTGTCACCGGCGCGTTTGCGGGGCTTTCGCCGTCGGAAACCTTACCCTCGCCCTCGGCGGACATGGTCGTCGGCAAATGTGTATTACGGGAAACACCAAGTACCATACAATAGGGCCTCGGTGTACCCTTTGTCGCGTGTCTTTCAAATCGACCGCGCAAATTATGTTGGGTACGTTTCTTATTCTTTACCGCCACCCCCACGTACAATGTAGTTATACTACAAAAGTATAATAATAGTCGATACACTACTGTTGTGCACAAACCAAAATCGCTCATTCGTTAGGAAATACAAATTAACACTGACGGTTTCGGCGAGTTACTCCTGCCATGTCCGCGACCGTGTTGTTTTTCTGCCGTTTCCAAGAGACGTATTGACTTTCGAAAATCTCTAAGGACGCGTAGATAAAATGCGCGAACGCAACAGTACTTGAACACTATCTATGTCTCGTATCGCAGCCGAATAATTTATTGTATTTATAATCGCATCCGGCCACATCGCTCAACGCGAATACGCGTGGCACGGCAAATACCTAAATACGTTTATGATTACGGTGTATACAGATTTGAGATGAGTTAGCAGAGTTAGCTAGATTTTATGTATGCAAACCCAGAAAAAACTTGTCCTAATTATAATACATCATTAATTTAATGATTCATCAATAGCTTAAAGTCAATATACTTGGACTAATAACAATATCTTTAAACAAATGCAATTTCAATGAACGAGCCTCATTAACTTTATACCTGTATATCATAAAAATAAAGAACGATATTTTATCTTATTACTTAATTTGTATTCTTAGTGTAACAAATAATATTGTGATACATTATAGTAGTAGGCATTATATAGGTAATATAGTGGTAAATTATTTTATTCAAATCGTTGAGAATTGTTTAATAATGTTAATGTTGATGCATCATGCATATTGCATACTGATCTAAAGTCTCTAATTTTAATCAGTTGAAATATTGTTTTCGCGTGAATATAAAATTAAACTTTCCAAACAGGTTCAATGCATTATCTGTCTTAATCTGGTTTTAATTGATTTTAATTTCGAGAAAGACCGCTTATTTGGCACTGTAGTCGATGGAACGGTTCACAATATTACAATACAATACGCACGTGAGCCGTATCTTATTTGTCATCTCATGTCGTACAACATCCCGCTTATACCCGGTACCCACCCACCAAATGTTGAAGGAGCAACTGAGCAATCGCTGCGAAACAATACCTTCATCACTCCACTGCCGGGCTCACTCCCTGGCACTAGAGAGAGAGAGAGATAAAAATGGGCTGGCTTAAAAAAAAAAAAAAAACACATTATTATAATACGTGAAATAATAAAAATGCGGTTTGATTCCCCCTTGTATACGTTTCGAGTGAAATTCCGCCGTGCACTCGTAAAATGTACAGTGTCTTTTTAACGAGGCCATTTCGAACGTGGGTGGTCCGTCCGTTTCACTCGGGCAGCGTTAAGCCTAGTTCTACTGAATCACATGCTCGCATCGCGTACACCCGTTTCCCTGAAATTCAATACCGAAACTGTCACTTTAAACATTTCACACGACTCGGGTACTGGTGACACACACGGTCGAGTTTTCCGTGCGGCAACACAATTTCACGGGTCTCATTGTCGCGTTATTTTTAAAAGATTTTCATTTACAAGACGTATTAAAAACGCGGTATAATGTTGTATGTAAAACGAGTCACGAACAACGTTTGTACGGGGGGGGGAGGGGGAACAAAAACCTTACATTATAAATAACATTATTATTATTTACTGCAGCGGCGTGCATGGTAAGGCGGTGACATTGTATTACGTGATTCCAGTTTAATATTTAATATAGTACACCTTATAAGTTGCCGAGCGGCGAGCACTGTACCCAAACTAATGGTGAATTATTAACGATCAAACTAAGATAATACGGTTTTTTTTCTCGAGTTCAATCCACAACCGACGAGATTACGTGAAACGATTACAAATGTTTGTGTAAAATATGTGTTGTCCCTCCGGGATTTTTCGTACATTTCAAAAGTCCGAATTTCTGAACCATAACAGCCCGTTTATCATACACAACACCTGTAATTCATCTGTTAATCTATTGGTCGATCGCACCGATAACAACTTTGTTTTGAACGCATTTGAGTTTTATGGATTTGTTGCGTTTTCGGTGGATGTTAGAGATTCTTTTTTAATGTAGCACTAAAAACTTTAACCAGACGATTTTCAGTATAAGGTGTACAACTAGCGTGCAATGGTTTGTTATAAAATATACAAGTATTTATAAACATGAAATTACGAGTAATATTGAGCTTATAGTTGTAATGCCGACGTACGTAATAGCTGTTTAATTATTTTTTTAAATGAAATGTTATTCAAAATTTTACTTTTATTTTTACTCTTGCTGGTGGATAATAATAATAAATTGTAGCCAACCATTGTTTACAGGGCGTATATTCTCGAAATTTTTAGGGCATCTGCCCAGTAACGCCGAACTGACACTACAGTGTTGGCATAACTTTCCAAAACCATTCCAAGAAACTGTACTCGGGACTTTTCGGACTTTATTGGACATTCATTGGGAAAAGCTTAACTTTGAATTTCGCAGTGCCAACCACTAGACCGGTCCCGCGTAACGTAGAAAACTCGTACAATGCTGCGTAATATGAACATAAAGGGTTGTCAAACGAATTTGTTGAAATTTTTTCACAAAATACTTCAAGTTGTTCAATGTTAAAGTTGCCAAAAAAATTAATGCATCAGGTTCCAACCAATCGTACGTGGATCCTCATCGTCGATACGCGGACCGTTCGGAGAACGTCGTACGGACAAAAATTGAAAAATTGAACATATTCGTAACCGCGCGCGGCCAGTCCGCATTTCATGTTGTCGTCGCGTACTGTTAGATGCGTTCTCGCGAGCGGTCGGGCGCTCGCCCGTGCAACGTCGATTCCCACTGCATTTACACGTATCCGAACGAATTCGTGCGAACCGATAACGGGCTTTCGCGTTCGATCACGATCTCCATAAGTACGAGGAAACTGTGGGTGCGTAGGTGCAACACAATTATTATTGTTCTATTCGGCTGCGCGATGCCCACGTGTTACGCGTAGGCAAAGTTTTTCTCAAAAATATCGACTCTATCCCTCGACTCGTCTTATCCCCGCCATCCGCTGCAGCCACCCCCCCCCCAACGGTACTAACCACTACTTCCGGACGCGCGACAACACGAAAGGTTTCGTGAGTGAACACGACTTTTATTCGTAATTCTATAAATGTTGTGACGCAAATTGTGACCTAGTTTCCTTTTTTTTTTGCTCTAACTATGATAAATAATCGATTTATTCTCCTAAGGATACGGCTCGTAGACGAAGTCCGGACTTCAATGCTGCCAGCCGCCACCCGCGGACCTTGAGACCGAATGGACTCAACCCGTGTCTTGTGCTGCGCAGGTGTACATACGGTGTTCGGTAAACGCGAAGCCACGTTCACGATGACGTCCGCGTAAAAGTCGAACACCAGAGGGGTATGCCGCACGAGCATGTAGAATTGTAGACTAAACATTTTTTTTTTCTTAAGGGCGTACGTTTCATGAAAATATTTAACTGGAAAAGAGGGTGTATGACCCCGAAACACCGACATTACTAGATGATAATACCAGTGGTTGTAGTACAACAATCGCATTTGACATTATCTGAAAAATAGCTATTGAACGTCGTTAACTATTTAAATAAAGACGCGGGAAAAAACAGAGAGCTCGTACATTATAGGGGCTAGAATGGTTGTAGGTTCGACCGGAAATCGAAGATCAGCGAGAGAGAGTGGGAATAAACGGATTTTCGTCTTGTAGTGCCGCGTCGAAACGAAAAATATGCGAAACCGTTTCGTGAGAACAGAGTGCGTTCAGGGGACACTATGGTTGACTACTTACTATCCGTAGGAGGGACTCGCACATTATAAGATCGAAAGATAAACACAACTGCTGCGGGTGTACTGGACGGGATACCACAACGGGGCACGACTCGGATGGACCTTTCGGCGGGATTCGAACTTTGCGCCCGCGACCGCGACCCTGCCGACGTGTTAACATCGCGCATGCGCATTACAATACACGTGTAAACGGCGCTACGCGTATTTGATCGAGACCTGAGAGGAAAAGAGAGGCGAGTGTCGGACACGTAACGTCGCGTGTACGCAAAAAGGAAAGAAAATATCATGACCAGTGGCGTATTTTCAAATTTTTCTGGGGGGGTCCTCAGTTTCTACATAATTAATATTAACTATAATACTTATAACTTGAAACCATGCTGCAGGAACATGTATCTGTTTTAGCTGTTTTAACTAATATTAAACTATATTAAATATAGTTATTTTTATACAATATTTTGTTTACGGGAAAAAACTATGTCCGCGCGTGCCTACATAGATCGGGTTCTGCAAATATGCAAGCATTTTACTTTTTTTTTTTGAGAGGTTCTGGGGGGGTCCCTGGACCCCCCCCCCCCCGTAAATACGCCACTGCCGGTGAGGGAGAGGTGCTCGACGGCGTCC